>OY735211.1:9062430-9069930 GCA_963457665.1 Thysanoteuthis rhombus | reverse complement strand
TACACTAATGAGTAGGCAGACTAAAGATAAAAAAAAAAAAGGATTTATTTTATGGAACCAATTTTTTTTTCAATATAATTCCCTTCATGGTTATTGCATCCCTTCTAAGATAAATATAATGATCACGGTGATTGAACCTTTATAGTGGAAATGTCACATCTTCATTCAGTCGATAGCAAAGTCAGACTATTGATCCGCCCTTGTATAGTATAGGAATGTTTTGTTAGCAAACACACACACACACACACACATATATATATATATACATATATATATATATATATATATATATAGTCTAGAAAACTCTACAGCTTCGAACATTAAACATTAGAAAACCTTTTTTCAATGTTTTTTCATCAATTTTGTCACTTATTTCCCAATATGTGTCGATGAAAATCTATGTGATCTTCCAATGTGTTTTCTTCGGTTTCATATATACTCTGTTATTATAATACAATGTAAAAAACTGTCTCTTGTTGGGATCATCAGTTGTTTACCATGTAACTGTTTTGTGGTTCAAAAAAAAAAGAAGTTTTATCAACATGACCCCCAGCAGTATTGATCAAACGCCTTTTCCCTTTCCTAGTATATAATTCTTGTCATACATATAGTTTGTCATATGTGAGGTATCATGTGTATTGTATATTGATATCATTTTATACTAAATATCATCTATTTTTTGAAACGGTGATTCCTTATGTAGATTATCCCGAAACATATTTAACGATTTGGGACCAGTAAGTATAATAAGAGACGTGTAGCTTTTTGTGCCATTCCTATTGAATGTCCCCCATGTGAATATAAAATTCATTCTGTTTAAATCTCAGACGGCATGCAAACCAACTATTGACAACATTACAAATCATACACAAAAAACTTCTTCCTGTTGATCGTCTATCAACCAAATAATTTGACAATTCTTCTCACTAATCCAAAAGTTAATATTTTCACGTCCTACACCATCAAGTCTCAATTAATTGTTTCTTCACTTCTAATCATCAAATATGATATTCTCATATACAGAGTTAAAACAAAACAAAACCACTTTCTTGCGTGTAGTAACACCTCCATTAGCAGTTCCATTATTATACTCAGACAATTTGTTACATTGCATCCCTTATTCAATCTCCCAACCCCCCCTCAGAAAAAATGGACTAGAGTCAATATTTATACATATATATATATATATATATATATATATATATATATATATATATGTGTGTGTGTGTGTGTGTGTGTGTATGTGTGTGCGTGCATATGTATGTGTGTGTGATAGCACTTAAACACCTTCCACTGCTCACTAATATTGTACACTGTCCTGCCAGTCTCCAATCCTCACCAGTTTTTGATTTTTTTTTCTCACATTACATTTACTGCTAGTCATCCCATAATTCGAAGCTGTACTTTGCTCTATTGGACTGAAGGTAAAAGTCTATTTTTAGTTACTCTTACACAGAAATAAAAGTCTGCAATGCAAAAAATATGAAGAATTCCGATCATTCAAACTTTGAACTCAATTTTTTCAGGTCAGGCAAATAGTAAACTAATGAAAAACATCGTGAATGACTTCATAAATATAATAAACCGAATAAAATATAAAATTAACTTGGATGACTTCCAAAGGAATCCCAACAAAGAAGGGAACGAAATTAAAAAAGAAGGGAATAATTGTGAAAGCATATGAGACGATTATATATATATATATATATATATATATATATATATATATATATATATATATATATATATATATAAAACGAAATAGTCATAAATTTAGGAGCAAAAGGCATGTCAGAAAAGATTACAAAGCGACAGAATCTCACCAGTGTAGAAAAACAATGCATATATTCCCCTCAGGGACCGTAAAGAAGACTTAGACGACAAACCGATGGCAAGATTGATCAATCAGACTAAATTTGAAATTGGAAAAATTAGCGAGAAAAAATTGGGTAAAAATTAATACAGACAAATTATGGACTCAATCAATGAATCAATATAAAAGAAGCCATAAACTGGTTTCAGAAAATAGAAAGTAAAAACAAAGCCGTGTTCATACAATTTGACATTGTAGAGTTTCAACCTTTTATCGGGGAAGTAACATTGAATAATGAATTGATTGTGGTACAGACCTCTACCAGTATCTACAACTTGGACGTAGACATAATTACACATTATAAAAAGACTCCGTTATTTAATAATGATGAACAACGGGTTAGGAAAAACACGAACAAACTTTGATGTAGCCATGGGTGTGCATAGTAGCTCTCAGATTTTACAAAGTAGTTGAATAAAAAATAGGATTATTAATAACATCAGAGAAAAGGGCTATGAAATTCACACAAGAGCAAATGATAAGACTGTCAATATCTTGGATGTTACTATGGATTTAAAATGCAAAACATACGGAAAATATATCAAACTAAACATTCGACAACATTATGCAATTATGTGATTGAACCAACCAACATTGGTAGAGGATCAGATTGCCACATCAGATAACATTAAGGACACAAATGAAAATAAAAAGATGAAGATGAAAAGAAAAATCCAACGAGAAAGTATTTCAAAATGATATTTTAGAATAACAAAGAGCTTTAGAAGAAGGTGGATATGATAAGTATAAATCAGAATTCAACCAGGAACTAGAAAATTGAACAGTATAAGTAAAAAGAGTAAGTATAGAGTGAAAATGTTGAAACCGTTGTAGGAAAATATCCAACTAATTAGTGAAAGACTCCCCGTCTCTCTCTCTTTCTCTTTCTCTTTCTTTCTTTCTCTGTCTGTCTGTCTGTCTCTCTCTCTCTGTCTCTCTCTCTCTCTCTCTCTCTATATATATATATATATATATATATATATATATATATGCATATTCAATGAAGTAACGATCCAGTACGCAAATGTGTTCATGTTTTTATTCAGTTTGAGTTTTTTACGGGGTAAACATATTGTTTAATGTTCAAAATGTGGATCTCCATGGGATAAGACCATCATGCATCAGATATTGTAGTATATTGTAACATATTGTATTTCTGATTTGAATTAGGTCTGAAGGGAAGGTTTCAATTCTGCCTCGTGGTACTGGATAGGATAACGGAAAGTCTATATCCACATTGCAGAGATGTAATACATCAAAATAGCAGTCTGTGGATGACACAGTAATTAATGCTCCTCTATTGAGGGTTGAACACTCTTTAAGCGAGGTAACTCGTTCATTATAACTTTATGTAATGCTCTTCCGAAGTAGGAATAGAGCACTCTGGTGGATGAGGGATTTCTGTGAAAATAAATATATCACTTAAATTCAGCTGATTGTCCAGTTCTGTAGTTTAGAGGTAGGATATCGTCCTGCAGGTCTGAAGTGGAGGTTTCAATTCTGCCTCGCGGTACAATAAGGGATGATCGGAAGTCTATAGCCACACTGAAGAGATGTAATACATCGAAACAGCTGTCTGTGGATGACACAATATATGTATATATATATATGTATATATGATTTAAACTATAGAGAGTGACACAAACTCAGGAGTGACATTGTATGGAAGTTAATTTTATTTATTCGTAAATGTTTTCATTAATGGTCTTGACATGTTTTGGGGGGAGTATTCCTATCTTCAGTAGTGTGCTCTGTTTTGTGTGAGCCAAAGTTCAGTCTGTGATGGAGTCTTTGGTGTTAGCAGCAGTAGTAGGTGTAAGAGAAGACATAAGGTGTCAGGGTTGGAAGGAAATGCTTTTGAGTTGGATTGTGTGGGTAGTTTAGGGATAGTATAAGCCGTAGAAAATATGTTGACTGATTTGTACAAGTGAAATGACTTATTTAGGTAGTGGTTGTTATGGGTCTGAGAGATTTTGAAGTTATCAGTATTAGGTGTATCTGTGGCGGGGGTTGGATGTGTATGTGGAGTTATCGTTAGTTGGAGGTTTATGATTTAGCAATCTGTGTGATTAAGTTCGTTATGTTTAGTCTTAGGTCCATTAGGGGAGACAGTATTGGGTTTGTTGATCCACATATCTTCATGTATTTGTAGAATTTACTCATGTCCATGCGAGTATTTTTTTCAATTTTTCAAATGAAAGTAAAACTAGCGACTGCGGAAAAATCGTGGCTGGGTGTGCAAAAGCGTAGTTCAGGGGGAAGTGGACTGGGAATGTTTTGTGATTTAATTATGGGTCTGTACTTATTGTGTCTAATGTTAAATTGCCACTCGGACTTACTTCTGTATTGTAAATTGCATCTATTACATTCTAGTAGGTATATAATGTTTTTCTTACGACAGTTAGCGCTATGGTGTACGTGGTAACTCTCTTAGATCGTAGAGCTTGTGGAGGTATGGGTTTACTTAAGGTGGTTGCAACATACACTATTCCTTTCGTTGCATGCTTTAGAGAAATCAGTGGTTATATATATATATATATATATATATATATATATATATATATATATATACAACAATAAATGTTGAAGAAGCAATTATACCTCCCTCATAGATTATACCACAATGAACTTGTTTCACATCTTAACATTGAATTTTTGAGTCATTTCGCTGCACTGCTGATTTGAAGATTTTGGATTTTAATTTTTTGTCTCTAGTGATGTTATGTTCCATCTTTTTATTACTTGATTGCGCACTTTTTGGGGTATTTTGCATTTTTGAGTAGTTAAAGTCATCAAAGTTGTTGTTCTGTTTTATTGATATTATGCAACTTATGCTTTCCTAATGTCAACGTTTCAAAATTATTACTTTCCGTCATTCTGATATTTTTTTATTCCATTCATATGTTATTTTAGAACTGCTCTCCATGTTTAGGGTTTGTTTTTTGTATTGCCCAGTTTGCCTAATGAGTTTGTATGTGATGATGGGTATTTTTCAATTTTTTATGTATGTTTCAATAGTATTACATTATTTTTGTGAATTTTATCATTAAATTTCATTTGTTGGTTGTTGAAACATAATTCAATCTAACAATGACATATACTGAAACAGCACAGTACCATCGGGACATAGTAACAATTTCAAAACATTCTTTCCTGTATATATATATATATATATATATATATATATATATATATATGAAAAAGAGCTATGTTTGAACTGACAGTATGAATATACATTGCGTTATGTTATATAGCATCTCATTTGCAATGATTTCTCGTCATTACACGCTAAATAGAATTAACGATTAGATTAAATGAGGTTGCTACAGGAATAAAAGCAGGTAAAAGATCAATGGTAAGAGCATCGCTACGTTGAAGCAGCTATTTTATCAGTTGCAGCTCCAATTCCTGCAACAGGTCTAATTTTAATTTCCATTTTTTTAATTGGATGAGTGATACGTTGTCCGTGTATTGACGGAAGATCATATTCAATAACTCCTATATATTATAACAAATTTATCATCATATATGTTTATATAAAAGAAACGTGATATAAATGGATAGATTCAATCGTTCAAAAACTGTGAAAATATATTGAAACTAACACACACACACACACACATATATATATATATATATATATATATATATATATATATATATATATATATATATATATATATATATATATATGTATTCATGAGTATTAGAAGAATGGTGCCAGGGCAACAAGCAATCATCGATTGATGTGATAATTGAACAAATATATGTTGCAAAATAAATATTCCTGAAAGATCAAAGAAGCCACTCTTTTACAGAGTAACTTCAAAGAAATGAATCATGGTAGCTTTTTTATACCAACTGAAAAATATTCATTTTTTTTCCCAAAAGAATAAAATAATTTTTGATAAACAAAAATCAGTAAGACAAACAAGTAGAAGATAACATATTTTTTTTCTTAAATAATCGGATTTTATTTTTCGCTCCATGCGAAAATTGTACGGAAGAAGACATGCCAATATTGTTGAAAATTCTGATGTTTTTTTCTGTTTTGTTTTTAGGAAGGTCATTGTATATTTTACTGGAACTTTGATCGTCCGCTGTTGGTCTTTGTATGTAGTCGTCTCTATTAGGTTAGACAAGTGTTCCAATGTTCTTGGATATCTGAAAGAATTTTGGAAGTGTATTTATATCAGTTTTTATATATATATCCTTCCACTTATACCAGAAAATACACGCTGGAATATGTTATTGTTAACGTCAACCTCCGTACTTGTGGTTGATACATCAACTCTTTTCTCAGGACCAAGCCTTAATATCATTAATTAAGTGATTAGAAAGTATGAACAATATGGAAACTATTTTCACTCGAAAATCGACTAGAGAGAAAATTTAAAAAACTGGCAAAATCAGTAAATCGTTCGAATTTGTTAAATTCGATACTTATTTATCAAATGACGGATTTTGAAGGAAAAATCCATTTCAAATATTGGAATTTTCTTTTCTTATGATACAATTTTGATGATTCATTCGATCTATTCATCTCTTTTTGCATTGATTTTTTTACACAATTTACGAAAAACAACGAGACATCAATTGTTGTTTACCTTTCTTAAACAAGCACTCTGAAATCGCAGGAACAGGGAGCCTTACTTAAGGAATTAGAAAAACTGGAAATGTAAGCGAAATATTTTCTCTTTCGGCAATTGTTTTTAGTTGTAATCGATTAATTATGATTCAGGCTTTTTTTCTGTGAAAACTCTTTACATTATATTTGTTGTTTTATCTGTTACACTCAGAGCAGTTCCTGCAGACTTAAAAAAAAAGTGAACATAACCAATATTTCGAGGGATTCGGAATCAATGGAAATGGCAATGAATGAATAAGATTAATCATCAAGATGAAAAAAGTTTTGGGAGGAATCATATCAATATCATAAGATATTTGAAAAAAAGGAATTAATCTAGAAAAAGTAGTTCCATTATAATTTATGGTAACTTTGTATATTAAAATCAGAAAATATGCTGATTTTTGCCAGATTCATTAGATATTCCAAATGTCGATTTTCTAAGGTAAATGATGTTCATATTGTTTATATCTAGATTATAAGGATCCTACCGAACGTTTCAAAATCCTTTATCTTTTACGTAGTATCTCAAATATTTTTTCCTGAATCCTTGTTTGTAAAGCAAAGTAATGATGACAACGATAATGATTTCAACATAAAAAGTTGTACCTTACTACAAAGCTAATCATATTAAAAGTAATCAAAATTCAACAGTCAACGTTGAACTCACACATTTTCACCAATGTAGTCTAATGGAAAAAACCTTTTTTTCCCAAACAGGATGTTCCCAATATTCCAGTCTGTTCAATATTCTCAGGCCCAGGAATACAGTCGAATTCTCAAAAAATGCTGATAACGTCGATAGACAGAGAAAGACGAAACCTTTATTATAACGAGGTCTGCAGAAGGGGAACTTCGACGTATTTTTTCGTTGTCTTTGTTTTGTTCTAAATAGAGTCAAGAATTCTTTTTTTTTCCTTCTTTTACATGCCCAGAGCGAAGATATCTTTGAAGTGGATGAAGCGTCTTTCCTCCTCTGTGCAATTTATAATCTATATAA
>OY735211.1:8977430-9057430 GCA_963457665.1 Thysanoteuthis rhombus | reverse complement strand
ATTATCAGTGATGCACTGAAAACAATTCGAAATGGAGAAATAGGTTTTATTTGTAATTCACTGGAGAGGGCTGATAGCAATCAAAATAACAGACAACGTGAACGTCAGAGCATTAACCACATATGCCGAATATGAATATCTCAGGGTTCTCAAATTTGACTCTGTGAAACATGGAAAAATGAAAGGGAGAATGAAATGAGAATAGCTCCAGGAAAAAGAAAAAAATATAAGAGCTAAGCCAAAAGCAGAAATTTGATAAAAGAGATATACACATATAGGGTAGTATATGATGTAAGCTAAATGGGATTCTTTTTTGAATGGGCAAATGATGAATTTGAATCAATGTACGGACGATGAACAATACTCTACAGATGAGGGTTGAAACAGTATATTGAATGTAAAGATGGTAACATAAGCTAGTCAGCCTAGAAGTCCAAGTAGCCAGAACTAGATCGTAAGAGCGTGTACAAGCATGCACTGAAGGTATTACAGGAATCGCTTAAAGCAGTAGAACAAACATTGAAGAAGGAGCAAACGAGATGGTAATGAGAATAAAGGAAGGAAATAGAAGACATAGAAAATTCAAAAGACGAATACATAGACATTGTTTGTGCTAATATTTTGAGGTTACAATTATATGAAACATTTGATCTTCAAAAGTGGTCTCAGGCAACTTTTTCAGAGTTTAGAGATAATTGAAAGTTGATGATAGTCTTCGAAAGGTTCTCTTATTAGTCTGAGGAAAAGTCATAATAGTTGAAAAAATATGAAATAAAAACATAGAAACAAAATGAAAACAGATATAAAAACAATACTATATCTGAAATGAAGCAGAAATTGGATCACATATTACCTTTATCTTATTGTTCCCGTTTTAATTTATTGTTTTCCCTCCTTTCTACGTGGTATTAATATTTTTCCCTTTATGTTACTGAAAACTGTTTGTTCATTTGTCTGCACTATTTTCAAAATAATTTGTTGATCATATTTTTTTACATATCATGCATTTTTTGTAGCTCCTTCAATTTGTTCCTTTATTCTTCCGTTCATTCTTTCCTTCCAGGTTTCTTTCAATGGTACCCTTTCCTTATTTCTTACTGTTACTTTATTTTTCCTTCTCTTTCTTTCTCCTTTCATTAATTCTTCTTTCCTATGCTTCAACAGTTCGATTTGATATCATTTTTGAGATCGGCCTTTGGCATTTGCTTGAGAGTTCACTTAAAAGTTCAAAGGTAAATCACAAATATTTTTCTTTGCTCAACCTCCTCTTCCGTTTTTGTTAATTTGTCATTTTTTTAAACTTAGTCTTTAATTGTCTTAATCAACCAGCCATACTGACTTATTATCGCTTCTTTTTTAAAAAATACGAAGTCTTTCTTTTCTTTCTTAATTATCAAAAACTATCCACCGAAACTATCAACGGGGTTTCTCCAGTTTTCAAGTCAGTCTTGCTGTTTAGTTTGCTTGCTATATATGTATGTGTATATCATGCGCACAGGCCTCACCAATGTAGCAACAAGGGCTGGAAATTCTTGCATTTATTCCTCACTGTATCTTAAGAAAAACATATGCCTCTTTTTTTGAAATTCGTCAAAGCAGAGTTTTAGCAAGAGATTGAACTTTCAACGCAGGTTTATGCGAAACTGGATCCTTAATTTATTCGTATCTGCAGTATTGTTCATTGAAAAGTTGAACTTTCTTGATGATTGCTGCCTAATAGGGGGGTAGGAGTATTTTATTTATCAATCACACATTCTTCCAAATGTATAACTGCTCATGCCCTCCACTAACATAGCATGTTGCCAGATGACGTCGGTTATCTGACAGTTTATATTGAGTGACTCACCAGACCCATTCTAAATTATTTTGTAAAACAAAATTTATATATTCAAAAAGCTGCAAGATCTTCTGTTTGTCAACAAAATATCTCAATTTTTTTTCTAAAATGTTGGACACTGGGATTCGGAAGGAGTTGTCAAATTTCGGATTGGATCCAGCAGATCTTTTCTCACCTATATCGTAGCTATATATCAACACAGCCAAATAGCTGCCTCAGTTCTGAAAGAAAATCAAGTGTTATTGCTCTTTAGAAATGAAATAAAACAAATATGTTTAACAGTGACTGTTAGCTGTAGCCATAGTGCAAATCTCAGTCTCTCAATATTTTTGCTAGTGTCTGTGGAAGAATTATCATTTGATTCCCAAGGACAGTGTCTGTGTTTAGGCAAAAACTGATATTCTAAGTGTTTATTTCCTGGTCAGACAAACTGCCCCGTACTCCGGACATTTGCGCCCTTCTCTTTCACCGAACTATCAGAACATTTGAATATTCAGGTTTCTCTATTTCTATTTTTTTTGTTGATTTTGGGATATAGTTCATGAGTTTTAAGTTCTTCCAACTATTTTGCTCGAATATCATCTATCCGAAAGTTTATTATGAGTTAATAAGTTGAGCCACATCAAATGGCCGTTTAAAAAAAGAAAATTGAAAAAAGAAAAAAAAACGATTTGAAAATGCCAACAAGCATGAATGACTGATTTAGTGCCCATAATTCATGTCAATAGGAATTTAGGAGTGAAGGGTCTTCATATATATATATATATATATATATATATATATATATATATATATATATATATATATATATATATATATATATATTCATATATAAGCAATGAAAGTCTTTTGAAGCTAGTAATCGTCCAAATTTTGATCTTCGCTGGCATCATCATTGGCACACTTTTGACTGCAAAAATAAGCCAAAAGTATTGAAATAGGTGATTATCTGTTAGAAATAAAAATGCTTGATATGGATGATGATAAAAGTTGTCTCAGTTAAGTTGAAAAGAATTTGGTTTGATCAGATCAATAATGTGAAGCTATGCATCAAAATGCCTGTTCCCAAATGTCGAATATTTTCTTTGCTATTTTGAATGAATTTCATCAATTTGATTGTCGTATGATGTTTTAAGCTTAGCATTTCTACTGAGTTCGAACTTGCACAAAAACAATAGTCTGGCTCCATTTGAGTACAGCACATGTGAGTTATCTCTCTTGAACTGACATAGGGAATCGTAAGTTGAGTACTAGAAGAAAGCTATGGTCGTATAATGAGTCAAGTATTTATAACTCCATTTAATGCTCATGACTTTGCCGAAATTGCAACTGAAAAGATGTTGAACAATTGTCATTCTATGTGGAACAAACTATCAAGTCCTATGATTGAATTCTTTACTTTATTATCCTGTGCCAGGCATGGAAACTGTGTATCAGTCTGCACTTGCTCAATCCTTTGTTGCAGATATTTACACAAAGTTTATGGTGTTGCATTACGGAGAAAGGAGATGTAATTTCTCCTACTAAATTAATCTGATTTTCCAACCTTAGTTCGTCCATCAATCTGACACTCCATATAGGCCCAAACACAGTCCTCCCCTTTCATAGATTCACCGATATCATCCACTGGAAAACTTCAGATTCTTGATTTGTTTATTATTTATGATATTTATTCACACGCTCTGCAAAGTTTTGACAAGGTGACTAAAAAGTATCACTAACACGGAATTTGAAGGTTGATGCATCTAAGATTAATATCTGAATTCAGCAGAGGAACCTAAAATGTTTTATCTTATATTTGATGATTTGAGCAATGACAGGTTCGAGAAAAGTTATGTTGTTATTGTTTTTATTTCTATCTGAGGTTGATACATGCCATATGAATCTTATATTGCTTACTGACAGTTTAAGTAACTGAAGATAAGTTATCTTTGAATTTTGTTTTAGGAAATGATGGGTTGTACTCGCTTCTCAAAGTTATCGTGAAATAGCCCTACAAATAACCAATCATTAGATATCCAGTTAATTATCATGGTCGAAAAATATGGATTAAATACCAGGTTAGTGAGTTTGATATAAACTGATCAGCTTTATTAGGAGTGTGTTTGTATTTAGCACTCCGTATATGAATGAAAAAAAATTCAAGTTTTGTCATTATTCCTAGATATATTCGTACTATAATCCAGCTCTCAGTAATTACAGGTGAAAGATAAATGTATGAATTGTAAACAGGATCAGGTTATCTCTTCTCAGGCCCCTGACAATAAGCATCCTACAGGAGTCTGTTAGATGCATCAGTTGGAGTATAAAATTCACTTGAAATGACTCCAACTGACAATCTTTCAAGAAAAAATAGCGGAATTATGAAAGAAACAGTGACTTTATCATGCACATTGCTATATTATAATATTGAAGTTTTTCCAGTTTGGATTGAAATCATAGATCGAAATGACATCAGTGGTAATATTGATAAACATTGAGTATTAGGTATATTCCCGCAAGTAAACGCTGGATACTCGTAAGCAATATGATTGTACTAAACTATATTCATTCTTGAAAGCTTTATCTTAAAATCGAAAAATAAAAAATTCAATATGATCTCTCACAGTCTGGATACTTGTATTTTACAAGTTTCAAAAAACTCTGTTTGGTATCTTCAAAAGAAGAAAAAATCAAGCAAATAATCACTCCAAGTTGTTGAACTTTTGTGACCGAGAATATTCAACAAGTGCCTTGAAGAAAAGTATACAACCAATGGATACCGGTAGTCACCTATGGAGCTGAAACATGGGCACTGACAAAAAATTGGCTTTGAGACTGAGAAACATGGAAGAGAGAATTAGTCCAATATATCATAAAATCATTAGAAAACTCAACTGGATATGGTCCTGACATGTTGCGAGAATGTCAAACAAAAGCTGGACATCACTTCTCACAGTCTCGATCCCCATACATAAGATTCAAGACCATGGCCGACATAATGTAAGATGGTATTATGGACTAAACTAGCTTAAAAAAGCGTTGGCTCTGCTACGCCAACGAAAGAGATGTCTGGCGAATCTTACGGAGAATCCATGTCCAATGAGAGACGATAAAAGGCTGCTGCTGCTGCTAATACACTTATCCAAGTGAAGAATTTTGCTTGTATGTCGTCTTTGGTATGATTATATCGCATTGAATACTTGGCAAAAATCGAGATTAAAATTATTCAAATATGAAGAGCAAAGAGGCCTTGTTACTAGCTCAATAGAAACATTCAAAAACCAACTCTTTTTTAGCAGGATGTTTTGTTGAAGAATAAAAGAATTAGAAAATGGGTGATCAGTAAGTGGTGTATAATTATCACTATTTATTTGGTGATGATCCCATGAAAATCTGAATTCATGAAAGAATAAGCTCAGAAAAAGATCAAAGAAGGGGGAAACTTAGCTCAAATTTACATTGTGAATTAAATTTGCAGTTGACAACATATATGAAGGGTTAGAGAAGAATCTTGCTGTCTGCACCTAATGGAGGCTACGTATCTAAACTTTCAGCCCTGTTGCTTAATTAATGCAGCCTGTAAACGTTATATACACTGCAAACCAGCCTGACCAATATAAAATCTAAAAAAAATTATGTTAGTGTGGCGGTTTGAAATATCATCACCCATTTCCCTTATAATGGTCAGAAGCATGACTGAGAGCGCTAGAACTCAATGTTACTGCTCAGCTTCCCAACATTTCTTGATCGAGTATTTCAGTGTAGAGCGACCCTATTTTTGTTTGTCTGAAAGTTCTATCTTCTTCCAATATCAAAACTTCTATCTCTAGACTCAGAGAATAATTGGAATATGCAATTTCCTTTTCTGATCTTTGGTGAGTTAAAATAAATTTTTGATTAGTCTCATCTCCGCATCTGTCTCGAGTCGAATAGTTGCACAGAGAACAGAAACTGATATATATCTCTAATCAATTTTCATCTCTCTCTCTCTCCCTCACACACACATACACACAAACATACACACGCACATATATATATATATATATATATATATATATATATATATATATATACACACATATAAACACATACACATACATACATACATACATACATATATATATATATATATATATATATATATATATATATATATATATATATATAGATATATATATATATATATATATAGATATATATGTATGTATATCATACTAGGTGTCTCAAAGTTACTGTACATTTTTTATGATCATTGACCATTCTCAGTGGAATTGATATCAATCTATAGCTGCGATGCCAGAGAAACATTGATAATCATAATGATAATTAGTTAAGCAACTTTATATAATGTTTGAATAGTCAGATCATACTACACTTGAGCTCTAATCCTAATTATCATGCTGGTAACACTAGCAAGAAAGAGGAAGAAAATCACAGCCCGGGACAGGTTAGGTTGATTGATCTCTCCTACCGAACTTACATCAAAAACAAAGTACATGCAACACAGGATTGAAAAAGCCTGTATGAAATCGAAGCGGAAAAAATCGGAGATTTTTTGAGAAACATAACACTCATAATACTTGCTGATGTCGAGAATATCTGTGTCAAGGGCTTGCCGGAGCAATTGAATCTTACGTAGAAGTAAACAAATGAATTGAATGTTATCAAAACTTGGCAATATTTTGGGAATATAATTCTCCAATCATATGATTCGTATCAATCTATTCTCAAAAGTTTGCATCTGTTCTTTTTTTTAAAGAAGCTTTCAGACTCTCTCTCTCACTCTAATGTGTGTGCATATATATATATATATATATATATATATATATATATATATATATATATATATATATATACACATATATATGCAAATATATCTATATATGTATATATATATATATATGTATATATATGTATATATACAAATATATATATATATGCAAATATATCTATATGTATATATATATATATATATATATATATATATATATATAGATAGATAGATAGATAGATAGATAGATAGATACACATCGATTAAGGAGAGTAAAAACCAGACACTACTTTTTTCAATAATTTAAAAAAAAAAAATTGTATCAGTATCCATATTACACTCCCCCTCACAACTATATATATATATATATATATATATATATATATATATATATATATATATATATATATATATATATATATATATATATATATAAATGAAAATTACATTTATCAATATTATATGTCTATATAAATGTGAACGTATATACCAAAATCTGTTCCAGCCTATCCTTACTGGCTGTTGCAAATTGGTACTTCGCACGGAATGCAGAACATTTTTCATTTGAACAATGTTCCAGGCCACCTTCCCAACAATGGTGATTCTGTTTCCAACATCCAAATTGTGTTTCTTCCTTCCGATACAACCTTAGTTCTCTATATGTGACCTTGAAAGCTTATCGCACTAAACAACAAAAGAACTGATAACTGCAACTCCAGATAGGGATTGAATCTTCGGATATTACTAGAAATGAAAATTTCATTTATCAATTTTATATGTACTAGAAAGTTACCTGACCTACAATGAACGGTATTTGGATCAACTGATGCCAGAATGTATTATCCCTGGTAATGAAGATGACATAAAATTGCGTGAACGAAAAGTGCGTATATATTTAACAAAGGAAGTTTTGGAAGTTTCAACAATGGCTGATATAAACAAATTACCATCGACTCAACAAGAAGTACTAAATAATGAATAAAGTGTACAGATTGAATACGTTACAACCAATTACGCGATTTTGTCAAATGACGCAGATTTAAATGAAAGAGAAATAAAGAAGAGAAACTTTGAGTATTTTTGTACAGCACAGTACCTCATTCTAATCGTTTTTAAAGTAAAAGAGGGTTAAAAGTGATGTTAAGTATTTAAGATCAACAATAACGTTGTCATGATGTACTTTAAGCATCTAAACAACGAATATATGGAACTATAACAGTACTTATATTCTTTAAATTTAGTTACTTCGCTTGAATAACTGGTCATCGAGAATGAAGAGAGATTGAAAGTTATAAGTGAAAGAAAGAAAGGGTAGGAAGCTGCAAATACTAATTGCTTTGTTTTTCGAATATGATTTCGGCTCGAAGAATTTCGGATGAGTCTCAATTTTTATATCCCTTAATTTTCATTCCATGGCAATATCTTGATATAGCAAACGTTCTAATTTGCAGCTATCACTTAAAAGATTTGGCTGTGTCAACAAGGAAATCAACAATCACAAACAATATTGCATCAGGGGCTAGATTTTTAACAAAATTAATTTAAATGTACCCAATATTGGTTCGACGTCATTGAAGTCAGGTTTTTGTTCCACTTAAATTTAGTTTTTATTTTGTTGTCTTTGTACATCAGAATTTATGTTTGGTGCAATGACTGATGAGAATGATTGAGAAAGAGAGAGAAACATAGAGAAACAGAGAGTGAGAGAGAGAGGGGGAGGGAGAGAGAGAGGGGAGAGAGAGAGGGAGAGCGAGAGGAATATATATACATATGTTTATATACATATATATATAGAGAGAGAGATAGAGAGACACACACAGACAGACAGATGGACAGAAGGAAAGAAAGTGAGAAAGAGAGAGTCTCCGTGTGTATATGAGAGAGAGAGAGAGAGAGAGAGAGAGAGAGAGAGAGAGAGAGAGAGAGGGAGAGATTTTGCTGCTTTAAAAGATTGTCTACTATAAAAACGCTTTCAACACCGGTGTGGGAGTATTTCGATAAAGGGTTCCGTTCTGACCATCAGTTGACGAGTCGGAAATCATATCTTCGATCATCATTAGTTTCATTCACCTACGACAATCCACTCTTTTCTCCCTTCTCATAAACCCTTTTTTCTTACTCTATTTGTTTTCCTTTGAATGAGTTGAAGTCGACTTTTTTTCATTGGAATTCTACATATCTTAGGATTACTCACATTCTCTTGCTACATCATTATTTTTCCTTTTTCCCGTCCGTAGGTCCATACGTACGAGAAACTCTGAAATGCTTTTCAGCCCGTGTCATGGATATCTTGTAGTGAAGAAAAACTCTTGTGCGTTCTCGCTGGATTTTACTGGAAAGTTCTATTCTTTTCCGTCATCCTTTAATTGGCCATCATGGACAAAAGAGCCCTCGCACATCTTTTCCCGTCTTCTTTTTTCCTGGGTAAAATAGAATCCGTATTGTTCAATACAACAGATATTGGACAATGCCAACATAGGAAGAGACATCAATAATCATTTCTTTCATAACTTGGCTGATTTGAACCCATACTTCATCATTTCTGCCTTTTCTTTCTCTTCTCTACTTACGAATACAGTTTTGTTTGTTTGCTCTTAATTAGAAACCCTGCATATTCAAAATATCCCATGCTTGTAAATTCACCCTATTTATGTATTTTTACATTAATACTGATAGCTATCAAATTATTGGTCATGATGACAACTCCTTCCTCTTATGGATAACTAACAAAAATCCAAACTGACAAGATCATTCCGAAATAAATTCAGTTTCTTTGTTTTCTCTGGAAATAAACGCATAGTTTGGATAAATCTTTCACTCATGACCCAAAACCTTCTTTGAAATCATGATCCAGCATTTTTTTCAGCAAAGAATGGAGACTTTCCAAGCCATTACTTACTCTAGTGACCCAATTGACTTTGGTCTATTCTACACAGAAGATCGAATTTTTTTCCCACTCATTCCCTCTCATATAATTCCGCTACTTTTTGGCAAATAGATTTTATTACTTACGTTTTTTCTTTGTATAATGATTGCAATTATCATTAAAATCTCTCTTTTGTATTTCGGATGGATGTCTTCCTCTTTGAGGAAATCAACAGACAAACAATGGAAAAATCATAAATGGAAATCAAAACACTCACAATCACCTCATTCTGGTACTTATCTCATGTATTTGAAAATTTTGATCAATGATGCCAGGTACCAAGTCGACATTATTTTAATTTGTTTTTTAAAATTTTTCTCTCCACTTCTATTCCATTGAACGTTGTTACTTTTAAAACCCTATGCATAACTGGGCCAAATCTTTAGTATTATTTTGTATTCAATTATATACAGTTACCTATAAAGCATTTATTAAGTACCTTTCACAATTAAAAAAGAATGAGTCATTTACAACTTTTCGGAGGGCTTCGCTTTGATAGTTTAATTTCCGGTGGACCATTTTTTCATTATTTTGATGTCTATCATTGCGTGCTTCGGCCAATTCTTGGATTTATAGAAAACAAGCCATATGTACAGGAGAAAACACATATTTAAAAATTTTGTGCTTACATATATCGGATATAACAAGTGTCAAGAACCCAAAAACGTGTCAATTTGATTCTCCTCTGAAAACTGCTCTTTTTGAAAAATTCATGGTAAACTCCCAATAGACCCTGTTGTGTACTATTGATGATGTTTATTTCTTGATACAAGTGTCAAATCAAATTGTTTGTCAGCGAGCAGTTTCAAATAACAGTCAAGAATCGTTGAGGCACAAAGAAAGGCAGCAAAATATTTTTCTAACACCTGTCACCCATGTCAAGTTTTGTTTTCATGCGGAAGATCACTTGTCACGACGGAGTATAATAAGGACAATTTGATAAATTAACAATATTTTCTGCTCAACCTTCAATCGAGTTGAGATGGATTAATTCACCGTCCTATAAAATGGCCAACTGTTTGTTACGGTTTTCCGATGAGACAGCCAAGATTTTGCCCATTGACAACAATGTTATGGCTATTTATTTAGTTTTGGCAGGAGATCTAGCGATGAATGAAATGTCAGAAAAATTACTGATTTTGCAGACAAATCCCCGGATATTTCAAATCCTATATAGAATGGAATAAAATCTTTATGTTTGCAATTATTTCTTTCACCTTTTTTACCTCTTGAACTTGATTTTTTTCTGTTCTCTTTTATTTAGAAAAGAAACCACTTCAGTAGGATTTTTTATTCCTCTTTATTTCGATCTTGAAGTCTGATTTTCTCTTTTAGAGTCACTTTTTTATGGAACAACTGCTCATTTTATGTACATGCGTCCGTGTGTTTGTGTGTTCCAACGCAACTGGCCATACCGTTTAGTCTACCGACTTGAAAATTGGCAGCACTACACTATTAGACCTTTTATTCTGGCAAGTCTATTAATGCAAAACGTGGATATTCTGTAGATTTAGATATTTCTGCGTGTTAAAAAAACAAAGTCATTTTTTTAGCATTTCCCTGGGGAAAACGCTAGTGATATCGTTGAAGAATTTATCACGACCATATTTATTAACCGTTTTGTTTTGACGTTACAGTTGTTTGATTATTGACAGCGATAGACAGTTTGTTATTGTTTTGTTTCTTCTGGATCTTCTTAATCTGGTACTTTTAGTTCTTCCGTTGGTTTTTTTTCCGTCATTGTTTTGTGCTTTTTGAAAAACGTTTTTTTTTCAAACTTTTCATAGGCTTTCCAAACACGTCTCATAACAGATTTCTTATTTTATTTTTTGTAGTTTTTATTCTTCCCCCGGTTGTCCTTCTTATTTTCGATTATTTTTTTCCTTTTACTCTTTCAGTTTTCGTTCTCCATTTTCGCTCCTTTTCCTTTATTCATTCAGTTTCTTTCATATTAGATTTTTCATAATTCACGTTTTTGCCTCTTCTTACTTACTTGTCCTTCCGTCTTTCTTCATCTACTTTCCTTCTCGCCAAACCTTCCCTTCAAACGAGACCCTCCAACAGTTGTACAACAACTATGATCTGCTCAATCAACGAATAGCCTTCACTCCAAATTCACATTATTTTCACTTATGTGCCCCGTCAGCACTTCATACGCTTGTACATTCTATTAACTCGCATGACGTATCCATTCCCACTTCTCTCCTTGTAGATATGCAGCCAGTTCTACACTCACGCCATTTCCATCATAGGAAAGCTCACTATTGGCACGCGCATGCGCACAGTATTCGATTGAAGTTGAGACTCTATGCTTAATACTCCATTCTTCCTTTCATACGATGATTTTTGATATTGTTGCTAGTAGTGAGATAAATGTCGTAAGAATGTGCATTGATTTTTTGAGAGAAGTTGTACCATCACCGAACCCAACATTTCCCGCCTACTTTCTATCATTTTGGTCGATTTATCAGGTTTCGCCTTGTTATGGTCGTTCACAGGGAGACAGTAGTTAGAATTTGTCATTGCTCCATAGGTTGAAGCAATTCTTGGAAATAAAAGAATCATCGTCAGGATCGTTGAATTATTCAATGGCTTGGGTCGCTACGATATTATGCCCACGTAAGTTTTTTCTACAATGTGACACCTTACTTGAATCACCTTAATACAAAAAAAGCATATCATATGGTGTTGTCAATAGTCAATACTAGGTATTTGGTTGCTTCTAGAATATAATAAAATCAAATAAAGAGAAAATCGCTGCGTGAACGTTCAATTGAATCTTAAAAATAGATATCAATGATTCACCTCCACATATCTTCAAAATGAATGGATTATTGTCAGCTTCTTGTGTTATCAACATTTAAAACAAAATTCCCAATTCATTCAGTATTTAGAAGGAACATTTATGAACCCTTTAAATTGATGCTAAATTCCATGTATTCTTTTGGCACAATCTTTTATACATATGAAATCATGGCATCGTTTTTCGATAAACAAATAATTCTTACTGAGTGTAACTTTACTCCATTTTTTAAGTATGTAGATATTACATCATAGAGAACGATACCATTTTCTATCCGAAGGATTCGGCGCAGGATATTTTCAAATTTGTTGGAGGCTACGATCAGAAAAAGAGTGCTGTGATTTATTTTGGATTCTCGATATTGATCACTTTTACCACCAGAGACCAAAACAAAATAACATTGTACCGAACCAGAAAACAAATTAAATGAATTACCAATTAATAACAAATATGGCACATCTCACACCAAGATTAAGAGTGAGTTTTAGCGTTCGATTTGGAACTCTGCTGGCTGCCGAGTTCAGTTGTTCGTTGACAAAGACGGTCATGAGTTAAGCAAGCTGCATAGTACATAATAAAGGGTTGAAAGTTCAATTCTCATTTGGAATCTATTCTTAATTCGATCCATGCTTTTGAACAATTTACTTACTGCTGAATGGTATCTGGCCCGAGTCTCTTTGCGATAAGAACCAACAAAAATTAATATGTCAGTAAGCAGTTGCAAAAAAAAAAAAAAATTAATAGATAAAATAAAATAGCAGTGATTTACATCCCACTCTGTAAGTTTACATGAAACTAATACCTAACATGTTGTGGTCGTAATTAGTATGATATTGTGTGACGGATAAGGTAAGTCAGATCAACCAACACTACTTGTTCAAAGCATGAGATGTTATATAGTATCGGGGGCCTTAATCTCACCTCACTGTCCTTATGAGAACGTGTTGCCCGGGTCAGTTAGTGAGAGAAACAGGTAATCAAAAGAGATATTTTTGATTTGATAAATATAATCAACTTTGTTCAAATGTTTGTGCTACTTACAATTGTGGATGTATAAGTCAATATGAGGATACGAGGTTGGGTGTAATGTGCCAATCCTTACCTCTCTTCTGCAAGCGTGAATGATTGACAAACCACTATATGTGGAATCACGATCGATTTGCATAGTATTACATTAAAATACAGACAGGTTCACTGCCAGCTATGATATATATATATATATATATATAAATTACAACGTAAATGAAACAGTCTTTGTTTGATGCTAACACAACCTGGTTGAACTCAACAACCTGATTTTATCTGTCCTATTGCAAAAAGAAAATGGCTATTCAAGAGATCCATTTTGCTGTGTGTGTACAAAACGATAATCAACCTTTTGTAATGGAAGATGGTCTGGATATAAATTTCAGAAAAACAAATGCTTTATACCATAAGCATGTTGAGGGCAATTACGCAGCGATCAGAATATAAAACGCAGAACTGTTAAAAGTTGACCAATACATGTACGCAGGACTACGAATCTCCATGCCATCCTCTGAAGAAGGGGAGACAAGAAAATCACTCTCGGTTAGCAAGCTTTTGGTTGGGCAAGCTCAACTTCAATAAGAGGAAAAAACACGTCCTAAAAAAGGACTTCATTGACTGCATCCTCCCAATAGTCGCTTATAGAGCTGAAATATGGAACTTATCAAAAGATTGACCCTCAAACTGAGGACCGAGTTTCGTGCAAGGGGGCAATCTTGTCCACACGAGAAGATAATAGAACAAAACTGTATTTAAGGAAGGAGACAAGAGTCCAAGATATCATAGAACATTATTGAAATATGGCAATGGGACAGTCATGTTGCCAAAAAATCAGAGAACGGCCTGAAATCACAACCAATAACGGAGATCATATGAGAAATTGTGGCCGACAGAAGATCAGACGGTGTGGCCAGCTGGACAAAATCAGAAAGTGCATCATTGATAGAGAGGTCTGGCATATATTTGGAATGGTCTATGTCAAACAACGGACCCATAAAGGCTGATGATGATGATAATGATGATGGAAAATGACTCCCTTTGTTCAAACGAAAAGCCAATCTAAAATCTAATGTATTATTATAACGACTGCAAACAAAGTTGTTTTGTACATATTTCTCAATTAAATCTAAATTCATCTAATATGCACGCATATAGATTCTTTACATACATTTTTGCAATAATTTGTTGATATATATATTAAGCTCAGTTCAATGTTACACCCAGTTTCACTAATGGCACACTTAGTGAGGACGACTACTTTTGATGTTCAAGAGTATCTTGCCAAACCACCGCTCAAGAGATTCTATTCTTTTTACACTGTTTTATATAACGAGCCAATTTTACTCCACTATGCGTAATGAAGCACACACATGCAATGATAATTAATGATTTTGTGTATGTATTCTACAAAATTGTTAAAAAAAGTGAAATATTCTGAATTTATCTAATCTATACACGTAATCACTGATTAAGCTGAGTGTTTTTTGCAGAAATTGGAAAACTGCAGAATTTCCTCCATCTGAGTTTAGGGTCTTTGCGTCTCAAAGTCGTGATTGGCAAGTTAATCTTGAAAGAGATTGGATTTGATTCTACAATTATTTGAGGTGTGTCAGAATATCCTGAATTCAACAAGTTTGTAGTAATTCAAATCGTCTAACTTGCCTGTCTGTTTCTCTAATTGTCCATCTGTCGATCTCTTAGTTTTCGATAAATTATTGGTGTTGGAAAATATAAACATAGTTTTGCAGTAATGTCTAGATTGGCAAATATTTCGAATCAGTTCGGCAATAACATGCAGAATTGCTATAGATTTTATTATTTGTTTGCAATCATACATGTATACATACCTGATTGTTTTTCTCTTAATATAAAACGTATTTACGTATCAAAATACTTGGTCTCGGGACTAACTTAAATAACTGCATATATCTTTCTTCCGTCAGTTGTCAGCATTGGAGTCCATTTGAACCTCATGACTTTCAATGCACTACGGCTATTTCTATTTGACAGACTGGAACAACACTGTCTTCCTACCTGTGATTCAATTTTAATACGGCAAAGCTTTCCAAATATTGATGACAACCTATTGATTGACTGAAGCAAATTCAGTCAGTACTGCAATTGATTTGGGCTTAATTTTATTTTGAGGTGACGATGATTATCTTGGAAGAAGGAATTCAAACTGGACTATTAACATTTTTATGTCAGATATTTTGGAGATGCATTCTCAAGTCTATATCGTAAGAGAAGGATGTCTCTAGTAGTTGAGCATTTACCTCACCGACAACCTAAAATTGACAAAATTAACAGCCACTAGATAATGGTTTGTGAAACCTTGTACATTGTATCTAATTTCAAGATGCATTAAACTAGAATCTAAAGGGTCAAAATGCTTGTCATTACTTCTGCATTGAACCACCTTCCATTCTTACGTGTGAGAGGTAGAAATGTCTACCTTTATAGAACTTTGGGTTTGGTCACATAGAAGCTCAACAATAAGGTATCTTGTAGGATAATCACTTGCATATGTGACAAACCAAATGACACGAATACATCACAGGCAATTATAAACGACCCACTACATTCTTCAGATATAAAAGTGTCTGCTAATGGAGGGAACAATGCATGTTCGCATGAATCACCAGAGTGTTCATGCACTTATGTAGGTAGAAATTACGTGGGGATTTTTTACCAACAACAAAGAAACGGTAGAAAAACGCTAATACTACTCCAAACATTAATATATATATATATATATATATATATATATATATATATATATATATGTTTATACACACACACACACACACACATATACATATATATGTGTGTGTGTATTTGTGTATGTGTGTGTGTGTATATATATATATATAGAGAGAGAGAGACAGACAGAGACAGAGACAGAGGCAGAGAGAAAGGTAATGAGAGAGAAATAAGGATAGATATATGATCAAATTAGCTACACTGATACGTTTCTGTTTCAGTCCCGTTTGGGCTTTTTTCAGGCAAATAATCTGTTTTATTTGCTTCCTTTTTCAAGATGTTATTGGTGGTGGTTGGGTCTATTCTTTGGAGTGGGAGACCTTCACCTTCTTTGATTATATTTCTTTTGTTTATTCTTTAAGAAGTCCAAACAGGAAATATATATATATATATATATATATATATATATATATATATATATGTGTGTGTGTGTGTGTGTGTGTGTGTGTGTGTGTGTGTGTGTGTGTTTTGTCTGTGTGTGTGTGTGTGTACGTGTGTATGTGTGTGTGTAAAAGAAGCGGAGAAAGAGTATCCTTTGCAAGTTATATTTTTTCTGTTTTCGTACAAGTGAATAGATATTTGATTTCATATATATATATATATATATATATATATATATATATATATATATGTGTGTGTGTGTGTTTCTGTGTGTTTCTGGGTGTTTTTATGTGTGCGAGAGTGTGTGCAAGTGTGTATGTTCATAAAGATAAAGTTGTAGAACTATGTAAAACTAGATTAATGGAGTTTGACATATGCATGCTTTTTTATATTCACCTCTGTGTATACCTACGTGAAATATTCGCATAAATAATCATAAAATTCAATTTGAATACGTAAACCCTAGCACACATATTATGCTGAGTAGCTTCTATCTGCTCTTTATTAGTTATACATTAAGCAATTCAAGGAATATACGATTCACACGCAAGTATCAACAATTTTAATTTTAAGATCTGATTGCACATTAGGAATGGCATTAAGATCTGAGGAACGTTGTGTATATTGACAGAATCAACTCATTAGACGATGCAAGATGTGCCAACGATAAGCAGGCGTTGGAGAATACTTGGCTTAACCTAATTTACGTATTCAGAAAGAGACGAATGTCTCCACTGTCAAAGGCATAATTTTTCCCCAATTATATATTAATGGGTGTCATCTCAGAATAGACAGATAGGAGAAAAGGGATAGACGGAGTGATATATATATATATATATAAATATATATTTTAAAAACTTGATATATTGTTGGGCGGGTATGATCAGAATGGAAGAAATATTAATATCGAAAATATATTTTTAAAAAAAGACAGGTTTGTTCAGAACAGTTGCATTTGAAAATACAGAGACACAAACTGAGAAATTGATTAGCATAGCCTCACACTGCAAATTTATATCCCCTTTAGCGACTGTTTATAGGGGAAAACTACTTTTTCAAGTATGATAAGGACTGAAGAACTTTTCAAGATTTCAACCCTCTAGCTCCATTGATGCAAGCTATAGATGTGTCACATTCATGATCAGCTGCCAGACAGACAGACTGACTTAAAAACGGAAGGATTCCATGCTGATAGTTATGGTTGACTGTTACTTATATGTAGGATGGTTCAAACAAACAAAAAAAGCAAAAGAAAATATTGGACTGACTGATTGACCTTACAATAATATTTATGAAATTCTCTCCAACAGGAACAAATGAATTGTACGAACTATTGTATCCATTTATCCTGTTGCAATTAATATTGTAACAGATGAACGTCTTTTCCCATACGGATTGAATACTTGAAAAGACACTGAGGTAACAACAGATACTACGGATAAAACGAGTTCAGTAATCCGAAGAAGTAAAATCATAAAAAAAGTAGGAATGAAGGGGATTTCGAAGCAAATGTTCGGCGCTGATCCGTGGCTAATTGGTTTTTGGTAAAACTTGACCAAAAGCTCAAGTTCAAAAATGCATATGATAAAAATTAGAAAACTAACTGAATAAATAAATCAGCAGGTTTGGTTAGTCACCCTATAGAAACGATTAGATCACCAGAGCATTTTGGGACTGTACTATGTCAGGGGTGATCACTTGAAAATTTAGAAAATTGATGATCGATGGATGACTTAATTCTCCCGCTATTTGTTAGGTAAGAACCCCCAAATCTGAATCTTCAAAAGTGATCAAGCGGCAATCCTGTTTTACAAACCAGGGATCAATTTGGTGCTAACTTGATTCGTCATTCCACTAAAACGTATTCAAAAAGGGGAATTTAAAAATAATTTTTGATCCATCAAGCTCCATTGGTATGACCTGTACAAAGCCAGTCAGCCAGACTAATTAGAAAATTGAAGAAAGACATATTTACAGTTTTGGTTGTTGAAATTAGGAGACAAGATTAAGTTTGAAAAAACAGCAACATAAGCCAGTGAACAGTAACAGTATCCTAAATAGAACGTTTCATCGAACAACACAGTGTAACGTATTGATAAAACAAAAGTAATGAATTATAAGAATATGAGTCTTACTGAAAGTCGTAAAATTTGGGGAATGTTGTATTTCGATCACTGGAACGCTTTGAGCAATCTCAAAGAACTTTGAAAAGAAATTTACAGACCAGGCGATCAAGTGTAATGATTCAGACGATTGAATTATTAACTTAACGATTTCTGAGGTGAGTTTCAATGAAATCATGCCACTTGCTTAGCAGCGATAGCAGCCGTATACTTCTGGTGTGAAAATACAGATTTGCTCAAAAGGAAAACATGAAAACATAAACGACTGAGTAAGGACAGGACAAACGACTGAGTTCTGCCATTAAAATAATTCTATGAGAACAGACCAGAGCAGTCATAGCGAACAAACATGCATTAAACACTTCGGAGTTTTGAGCTATGCCCAGACCAGATAAGAAAATCCACTATTTTTTTTTTTTTTGCAGCGGAAGGATATTTACCAGATTGTGGATGAAGCTGTGTTAAAAATGGTTGAAAATGGAAAGCCATCGCTGAGACATGAGGAAGCTGTAAATACGTGAGGCTGACAATCTTACGCATAATGATTTGAGCCAAATGAAGCATTGTACAAACAATGGAATTTAGATTGGGAGATATCGGGATTTGAGGGAGGATTGACACTATCTCAGGATTCCACTCTGTTAGGTTACTAGAAATGTGCCGTGGATTTCAAGAGATTGCTACCTCTAAATCTTTTGTAACAAACGAGTACAACGCATATAGTGTGAATAGGCGAATAAAAATAATGATAATAATAATAATAATAATGATGATGATGATGATGATGATAATAATAATGATGATGATGATGATGATGATGATAATAATAATGATAATAATAATTATAATCATACAATCAAGACGATAAACAATAATGATGATAAACAATAATTATGAACCACAACAACTTTGATATCAATACTGGTCACCCAATCCAAACGCAAAGACCAGAACTGTTAATTGTCGGCAAGGAAATTGAGAACTACCAAATGATGGACGTGGCTGTGCCTGCAGATCATACCGTGTACAGGAAAGAACGTAAAAAAATCTAGGAAAATACCAGGACCTTGCAAGGGGAGTGGACAAGGTGTTGAACATGAAAGTTAGGGTAGTACCAGTTTTAGTTATGCAACCGGAACCATACAAAAAAAAAACTGAAAGTGATATTAGAGGAACTCAGGATAAAAGAAAAGATTGGGATTTCACGTATCACAGCACTGCTTGGGACTGCTGCACGAACACAGAGGAAAACACTTGAAATATAAAATCTACGACCCCTAGCTGTTAGCAATGACCTAACAGCGAAAGAGGCTATATGGAAACAGATATTTTGTGTTCCTTTTTTCAAATAGTAGCATGATGATTGCCTCGTTCCAATAGTCTTAGACTTTCTTTGAGGCATCCATCGGAAAGTTTGGTTGTTTTATAGCTATGATTGAATTATAATCAATTGTTTAATATAATGTCATATCCCTCCCAAAGAATCATTTAAAGGAAATGAAGAATGTCTATGAAAGAATTATTCAGCATCCACACAACACAACTATTTAGTGTATGTTTATCTACTCACGCCAGTCAATGTGTACAGGATCTGATTTCATAGATATTAAGATATAAGGGGCATATATCAATTATGGGACAATGTGTTGTAAGTGGGATTAACGATAAGTCTGGAATCAAAAAAACACTTTTCCCCGTTAAAGCTTATCTGATTGATTATGCAATCTATCTTTTGCAAAATATATCATTTATTGCAATGATATGTTCTACAACAGAAATAGAAATAAAAAAAGATCGATACTTGTTACTGAGTGAAGCATGGAGGGGAAAGTGATGCTGGTGACTGTCTCATCATTGTAACCTTTGATTAGTGGAAGGTCGAAGGGAAAGAGGCGGAGCCAGGAGTAATCAACCTTGTAATCCACGTATTTATTAACTGTTCGCTCCAGCGTCGTTTCGTTTTTTGGGAAATATGATATTTCTTCCTCCTTTTCTCTCTTTAAACATAGGAACTTGATAACATTGTTCATCAAGGAACATATTCAACTTGATAAATCTATCTGTATTTTCTCACAGCACTTTCCCCCTTTTTCATGTTACAACTAGAACTTCGCAAATTATTCCAATCGCAATCCTTTCTGATCTGAGGTTTATTATTATTATCATTATTATTATCATTGCTTCTTCTTCAAACGGATTCTCTGTCCCAACATCAACCTGGTTCCAGCAATCCTTGGCAGTTTCATGATGTTTTTCGTCAACAACCTCTTCATTTTGCTTGTACCTTTACCCTTGGGAGATGCTTTAAAATGATCGATACTCGCATAACCTAACAGCAAGGTAACATACTGCTGAAATTTAAAAAAAACGTTCAATGCTTTACAAGTTTAGCTTGAGAAGAGCGATGAAACACATCAGAGAATTGAAGAAGTGTATGAAAGACTGGAGTCAGAGATCTCATAAGATTCATTTAAAAACTCAAGTGGGAAAAATACAAGAACGCCAGACAACCTATGGCAATACAGCTCATAAGATGGATCCGAAGAGATCTTATGCAAAACAGTGACTGGCTAAAAATAAGATGATGAACTGCACTATTTCAGAAACCATTGGCTCCACAACTCCCATAATAGACGCTAAAAGTCTGATGATGATGACGTTGCTTTGAAGTTGCGGGATTTGAAATGACAACCTTCTTTCCTAATGGATTGATTCGAGGAGGTGTGTGGAATGGCCAGGAAAACACAAAAACTCAGCAGTTGAAATTGTATTGTAAATATTCCTGGAACACTTAAGTAGCATTTTGCATGTGTCTATCTTTAGACATGGCATGTATTTCCGAAAGTGACCATATGTGGCCGAATGTGTACGCAGAGATATGTCTTGAATACGAAGAAAATCAATAAAACGAGAATGAAGGACGGAAAAAAACATGAGGAAGGCAGGAAGGAAGCATGAATATTTTAAGAGGAATTGAACAAGAGACAAAAAGATGAAGAAAAGAAATACTACAGTACCACCCCGCTATTATATCGGAAAATAGAGCATTCCGATAAAAAAAAACAAATTTTGTTAACGAAGATGGCATAATGTGAAGAGGGATCATGTGAGGTTATTGAATCATTAGAAACCTTCATGTAATCAACGTCTTGCTGTGATAGGAGTGATCAATTGAGGGATAGGAAGAAAGGTGATCAATTGATAAGTTATTTCTCTCGCTTTTTGTTTGTCAATGATCATTGAGTAGGTCTGAAATTTCTAAGAAACATGCACGAATGATGGTATAAACGTACATGGCAAATTAACCAATCCTCACTGAACCTTTTCCAGGGGGTATTTAGGAGGATTGATTGGTGATAGATACAGATGGAAATAATGTCAGAGAGGGAGGAAGAGTTTGTTTCAAAACAGATGCTGTACATAATTGTCGCTCGTTTTTTAAGAGAGAGAAAGTGGCGTGGATCGATTTTGCAGGAAGGCAGGGAATACATGTGAGAGAAACAAGAAGTGCAAATTCATATTTGATTCAATCATCATCGTCGTCATCATCATCATCATCATCATCATCATCATCCTTTTAGCGTCTGTCGTTAGACATAGACCTTACCTAGAATTCGTCAGACCTTTCCATTATTGACAACACGGAGCCAGTGTTTTCTGAATTCGTTCACTTCGTCACGCCATATTAGCCGGTCACAATCTAGCATGTGATCCACTGGGGATCCATGTTGCTGGAAGAGTTTGAACAAACGTTGATATTTACTTACTAGGAGTAGAAATTATACACACTACATAAAACCTACTGAGTCACACTCTGAGCTGGGAATGAAAACTTAAAAAATTTTAATCGGAACAGTCAACATAGTTTTCTGTCACAGTTTTTAAATCAGTTTGAATGGCCGGCTAGTTGGTTATGTATGTATGTATGTATGTATGTATGTATGGATGGATGGATGTATATATGTATGTATTCTTGTATACCATTTGCACCAATGGAACTATAAGGCTGAAGTTTTCAACGATTAATTATTTTCCTGTCAAGAAAAAAATGTTTATTGTCAGTGTACGGTACAATTTTTGATGTAGGCTTATGCATATTCATCTTTTCAAAATGTTCAGTGATCACTGTCGAAAAAAAAGGAGGAGGAAAGTAACATATTCACTGATCATACCTTTTCTATTTTTTGAAAAATTGGTCACTCTTAAACAAGGCAACAGACATGACCAGTTCCTATTTTCTGGAAAATGTTTGGTCAAATTAGAGGCTTATGTATTTTCAATTAGAGTCGTACTTTCATTACCAAAATGTATAAAGTATGAAATGGAATTCTGGAAACTCGACTGAGTTATAAACAAAAATTAAAATCTAAAAAAACTTTTTATATTAGTGAAAAAGAAAAATGATATAAAAGGAGACACTTATCAAAGTTTAATTCGAAAAAGAAAATGATAAGAGAAAAGAGATCTAATAAATGAATAAACCTCTTCCCGGCTGTGATGGTTATGTATTAGTGATACAGATAAATACTAGTGAAAGCCAGAATTACAAATGGCGATTAAAAAAACAAACTATGGCAGAACCCGTTCAGAAAGAGCATCTTCGGGAAAGCCCAGCACTTACGAATCATTTGTACAGCAGGCCTTCTTATAATGTTATTTCTTTCTCTCATCACCAAGTTACCCATAAACTATCCCATAATATTTAATATCTAAATATATATCAATAATCTTTCTATAACCTGTAGTTACCTGTATTTTTAAAAACTTTTATTACACGTCACGAGAACTGCTGACGGTGCAATGTGTCCTTGCTGACGCATCTGGTGAATGTGAACTAGGTATAATGGCAAGTTCTTGAGTAATCGCAGTTTGCTTAGTTTTAATTGAATGCAGACTTCTTCAATAGGAGAGGAAGTGTAACACTATTTTGTCAGCCCTTCTTTTACGTTTAATCCTATACTGTGTTAAGGTTTGCGCAGTAAATATAAGGAAAAAATGTGCTAGGAAGTGACAAATGAAACAACCCCCCAAAAAAAGCTGAGGGATGGTGATGAGAAGAAAAAAAGAAAAAAAGAAACACGAATATTAAATAATGAGAGAAAAAGGAAAAATCGAAAGAAAAATTGGCAAAAGAACGAAAAAAGAAAAAATAATAAGAGAACAGGAATATGGAGGAAAAGAAGATAAACAAGTCTGGTTGATCCCTGAGAAGAAACCCGTTATGTGACCAATGTTGTTTGGTAGCAGACTGTGTTGGGGGTGATGAATTTAGAAATTGGAAGAACAGCTGATAACTGGATTACTTCTCGGGCATTGTATTGATCGGTGATTACTAAAAAGTGTAAATTTTTGACAAAAGCTTCCCCAAAAAATAGAAAAAAAAATCCTTCAAAGGATTTGTATGTGTCTAGTAGATAACGATAAAGAAAAAGTCAATTTTGAGGCTGTACAACTTTCACACTTGTAATACCCTAAAACAAGAGTTTTTCGAGTAAAATTTGTTTTTTTCTTTACAAAGGTACTTTTCTAAAACACCCCCAAAACGTTGTCAAGTGGAGTTTAACAGTCGATTTATCAAAATGTTTAAAGCAGTACCATGGGGACCTGAGTTCTGTACAGCTTTCACTATTTCAAACTCCTATAGAATTAGGTGTTCCGGGGACAAAGAGAACCCAAAACCAAGAAATACACTCTTTTCAGAAAAAAAAGAAGTTTTTGGAAGGGAGATGATGGAGTTTTAAAGCAAATCTTCAACTTTGAGTTGATTGGTGCAGCTTGTAGACATTCCAGACGGCTGGGCAAAAACCAGTAAGCAATTTAGCAGAACGTTTGATTGCAGATTGAACAAACTAGTGAAGCATCTATTTAGGGGGCTTTAAAAAAAGTTTTCAGCAAGGGTTAGCGGAGTACTTATGCACATTTTCAGTCAAATCAGTTGATTGGCACCGCCTGTACACGACTGATATACATACGTACATACATAAATACATACAACATTAGATTGAATAGTTTATGTCTAAGATAAAAGGATAATAACACAGACAGTTCAATAGGAAACATATGCTGTCCGGCACCGATATCAACCAATTAGCAATTTGGAAAGCCAACCATGTAAATGAATGAAAAAATGAGTGCCGTGTGAAACCAGATAAATTATCTCTATTATTATCGGCCGACTGGAATGAACACTGGAAGACACCGATGTCTTTGGACAATTTCAGTTGACAGTCTCTAACAGAAACGTGGAACAGGAGAAGAAAGGTAGAGAGATTAAAAGACAGAAAAGAAGAAAAGAAGAGAGCAATTGAGAAAAAAAAAGAAGGAAAAACATACCAGAACAGCTGGGGTTAATTCCTATGTAAAAAGCATCATGCAATCAATGTTTTAGCAGTATATTGTGTTAGGGGTGATCAATTAGGAAAAGGAAAAAAAAGAATGACAAAGAAATATTTACAAAAAACAAAAAGAAAAACAAACATATGAATGGTGCTGGACACAAGGAACCAATTTAGCATGAACTTGCATTTTCTATAGAAAGCCTTACCTATTTGGGGTGAATGAAAAAACTTTATTTATGGACATCATAATTCGATTTTCAGCCCTCTAGCTCCATCAGTTGGGCCCTTACACGTGATACACATATTCATTCCCACCCAGTTAGACCAATTGAATAAACAAAAAAACTGATGTTGATGGTTTCCCTGACACTTTTGGTTGATGTATTTCGATCAGAGAAAAACTGAAGAGGGGGAAAACAGTAACTCTGAAGACAAATTGAGAGAGGGTGAAAAAGGAGAGGGAGTGAAATAGAGGAGAGAGTGAGAGAGAACAGAGAGTGAAAGAGAGAAGAGAGTCAAGGACAGGAGAGAGTGAAAGAGAGGACAGATTGAAGGACAGGACAGAGTGAAGGTCAGGAGTGACCGAAAGAGAGAGTGAAAGAGAAGAGAGATTGAAGGACAGGACGGAGTGAAAGAGAGGAAAAAGTGAAAGAGAAGAGAGGGTGAAAGAGAGGAGAAAGTGAAAGAGAGAAGAGAGTCAAGGACAGGAGAGAGTGAAAGACAGGAGAGAGTGAAGGACAGGGAAGAGTGAAGGACAGGAGAGAGTGAAAGAGAGGAGAGAGTGAAAGAGAGGAGAGATTGAAGGACAGGACAGAGTGAAAGGTAGGAGAAAGTGAAAGAGAGGAGAGGGTGAAAGAGAGGAGACAGTGAAAGGGAGGAGAGAGTGAAGGACAGGAGAGAGTGAAAGAGAGGAGAAAGTGAAAGTGAGGAGAGGGTGAAAGAGAGGAGAGAGTGAAAGAGAGGAGAGAGTGAAAGAGCGGAGAGAATGAGAGAGAGGAGAGTGTGAAGGATAAGAGAGAGTGAAAGAGAGGGGAGAGTGAAGAGAAGTGAGAGTGAAAGAGAGCAACGAGTAAAGGAATGAGTGCGAATAATTTGAATCATGAATAAAAACGAACTAAGATAATCTTTTCTTTCGAAGTTTCGATGTTTCTTTTTTTCAGTTTCTGATCTTTCCGTGGATATCTGCAAAATTTACAACTCAGAAATGGCGAATAGCTTATGAGGAATGTAATAAAAAGCTGTGAAAAAAATGCTAAATGCTGTGAATGTGAAGTGAAACACAGAAATTCAAGATAAAATGTCAACTTGAGAGTTGTTAACCTGTGGGGAGAGAAACCACAGGCAGGTGAGCAATTTTTTCAACGACGTATAGAAAATACCAGGCAGAAGAAATAGGAAAATCTGATTTTGTAACGCTATGTAAGAGAAGGAAATAAAATATCTATTACAGAGAGTCCGTAAACAATCGGCTACTAGATAATTGTTAAAACATTTCATAAAACTGACGTTTGTTTGGCATGCTATGAAAAAGTACTTAAACATGGGGGCAGCACAATCGAATGTGGCATGCAACCAGGATGAACTTGGGAAGAATTTTTAAAACAAAAGATTTTGAGGGGAAATATTTTAAAGGGTTTTATCGTGGGGGGAGGAGTGTATTCATACTGTAACTCCAATGCCAAAGTGGAACCCCCATTTCGCCCGTGTGCATATATTCTTTTTTTTTTATGCCTATGATTTTTGAAGTGTGTGAAGTGAACAGGAACAAACGATTTGAGGAGGGCTTGAAATGCTAAATTATTGAGTGGACAATACAGGGAAGAAAAATCTATTCGAATTCAGTCTAATATACTGACATGTCTCGCCTTCAGCTTTGTCACAGTAGTAATTTTGAATGGAATGCTAGTGAGAAATTCTTTTTTCCTTTAAAGTAGATTATTTCAGGTAACATGCTGCCATGAGAGAACAAAATACCAAGTATCATAAATTGCTAGGAAACCACAAAAAGAAGAATCGATTCGTATATTCAAAAAAATCAGAGAGCTTGTACACAAAGATTATACAGGATTTTCAGGCTTTGTTGTTGTGCCATCAAATGGTCAGTTATTGTGTGTGGGACTATTTTTGAATGATGGAATTCAGAGGTTTTTACACGATTTCAGATTGATTATGATTACGTTCAGTGATCATTATTTTGTGTCGTCTCGTGATTATTTTTGATAAGTTGGTGGATAGGTTATTTGTTCAAGTTTTATCCATCCAACTGTTTCACTTTGTATTTTCCACTATTGATACAGATTCAATGCATCCTGTTCTGTTACACACACACACACACACACACACACACACACACACACACACACACACTCACACAAACAAGCAAACAAAAAACACCCACACACAATATATGATTTTATTGTGGATATTGAATGATGCAACAGGATGTTGAAGATTATGACAACTGGGAGAAGTGAAAAAATCAAGGAGTACATGCTACACCTCAATGTATTGTTGTTGTTATTATTATTATTATCATTATTATTATTATTATTATTATTATTTTTTTTTTCTGTACGTGCAGTTAGTTGCATTTCAACCGGAAGCTAGCCATCTTTTTCAGAGAAAAATATGTTCGGCGGGTCTACAGAGAAAAATATGCTTTTTACTCTTGATGCTGAGAGGAAGAATGTGGAAATTTCTGTGTCTGGTTGTTGGAGAAGCAAAAAGGGAGATGTTTGTATCCATGTAATTGAGGGTGACATTTGGTTTGAAATGAGATGAATCTATGAGACGTTGGGACACGGGGACGTATCTCTCCAGTCACTGTGGGTGTTTGGCTCGTCTTTCCGGGGTTTTCTTTAGCATTCTTATCTCTTTTTCTGTGAATCAGCTCCAAATATCTTTATCTAACCCCGTCAAAATACAATGAACTGCGCCTACGGAATAATAATATAAAAATTTGGGTGTAACTCCTATCTCTTATGTTTTCCACTTCACCTTCCTATTGTCATTTTCATCTACACGCACAAACACCCGAACACGCAATGCACATACGCATGAACACACACATACAGGTGTATATGTATATATATATATATATATATATAGTCAATTTGCATTCTATGAAGCTTGTTCAAATAAAACATAAAATACACAATGAACTTTGGAAAATGTACTCTCCCCTTCGAACCAACGATAAAGAATACCATTTGAAACCTGGAGAAACTTGCAAAAAAATGAATCACGAAGATGTCAATATCATTTAAAAACACACACACACGCAGAGACAAACACACACACACACACACACACACATATATACACTCACACATATATACGTATGTTTGTATTTATACATTTATATTCATACATGCATGTTTATATATATATATATATATATATATATATATATATTACTATATATTACCATTGTATGAGCACGCTTTGTTAGATAACTGCTGTGCGTATAGATGTGATTTCTTTCAATAAGGAAGATAGACTAAGAGTTCAGTTTTTCCATTTTAGCCTAGCCCCTGCCGAATATAAAATAGGAAGAATAGAAAAAACGGTTGAAAAAAATCGGCGATAAAAAGCAAAGATGAAATATGCAATGTTTGAACATGGGTGAATAAAGACTTCTGTAGCACAAGTGACATCTTAACCTGGAGTTCACATTTTTTTCTATCAGGGCATTTCTGTCATTTCCCCAATTTTTCTCAAACCAAATTTCATTTTCAAAGCCCTAACAAAACTAAGGGACAACGGGTGAAACTTACATAACGTACAGCACTCTTTAAGAAAAAAAGAGATGTTATAAGTAGTTTCAAGTCTTTCCTCTCTTCCATACTGTAAACATTGTGTCGAACCTATATCATCCCTCCTCACATACACACAAACACACACTCAAACACACATATATATGTGTGTGTGTGTGTGTGTGCATGGATATATATGTATATGTATTTATGGTTATATATATATATATATATATATATATATATGACATGTTGTTGAGATGTCACGTCCATTGGACATCCAAACTCAAATCATGGATCCCAAGAGATAAATAGTAGAATCTTGACGAGTAAAATATGGGATGGCGTGATGACTGCATAAGTTCAAAAAGTATTGGCTCTGCAATGCCCATGATAGAGAGGTTCAGTGAATCTTGGGGAAGGTTTATATCCAATGAGAGACGCTAAAAAGCCGCAACTACTGATATGGACGTATTTCTCTCTGCATCTATGCATATGTATATATGTATGCGTATCTTTCTCACTATATATGTATATGTATATAAATATGAATATCTGAGTGTCTGGCAAAGTCTGTCGCTCAGTGCTTTTGAGAAAGCTGGTTGAACCAGCGAAATGCACCAAGCCTATCCTTGTGATGATAAGAAAACTGAAATGTAACACTGTTTTCGTGTGGTCTTTCCCCCAATCCTTCACTGTTCGACAAAACAATGGAGAAGGAATATTTTTTTGGTTCAGTGTTCCCCCTTCACGTACAAATGATCGTATGTTTGTATGTAGAGATTATACGTATAGTCCAAACGTCTGTGCTGATTGCATGCTTTCGACAGTACGATTTGCTATCAGATAAACCAAGTATTTGTGAAGTTTTTTTCTTCATATTTTGAGAATTATTCCTCAATTAATTCAATGTAAACTATTGTTGCATTGTGTTGGTATCACCTGGTGAGCATATCATGAGCAATCGGAGTCATATACAGGATATACAAAGACCACGCACCTGACCAGATATCTCCCAGTGCAATGAGCAATCAGACACTATCTCGTTAAACCCCATCCATTAGGGACAGAAACTTAATCAATGTTCGTTAATAGCATCAGTATACTATACTAAATTGATTGCAAAAACAGACGACAGAACCTGGAAGCATTCATCATTAAAGCAAGAAAGTTTGCAGTCAGTTGGGTCATCTTCAGTCTGGGAATAATCATTCCAAATGTATTTGACGATGAAAAACCCTACCCTACCAGGAATTTCCATTGCACATCACATGTCAGAACATGTAGTTATACAGCCATTCCATGTTGTCTGATTTTCAACGTGGACTTTTCTTTACAGATCCTCGCATGTAACCTGTAATATCTTGTTTCAATAATCTTTTATATTCTATTCTAATTCTGTAAAATTTAGAGCCATATAATTGATATGAATTAAGTACATTCACCGTATACTGATTTTTCAATCATATGCATATACATAAATATATATATATGTATATATATATATATATATATAGATAGATAGATGGAGAGAGAGAGAGAGAGAGAGAGAGAGAGAGAGAGAGAGAGACTCTTTATATAGACTCTTCATATACAAAGAAGGTAAAGAGATGTAGGGAGAGAGATTAGGATTATACACATACATACACACATATATATAGTAGGATTCCCAATTCTACTCTAAAACAACTTGACTTTAGATGAATAAAGTTGAATGTATCGAGTACTCCATAAAATAGATCCATCACTGATCAGACGTTGCTTTCTATTATGGTATATTGCTGACTTGATCTCTACCCTATGTTTTATGTGTATGAATATATTTATATATAGTCCACTTGAAGTAAAATTTACTAAGATGTATACCCGTCATTGTTAATATTTTTTTACCTAACGCATTCTTCAAAAAAAACAGCATTATATTTTGTAAGTGTAATTATCAGTAATGTGACTAATTTTCATTAATGAGGGGAAAATCAATTCAAATTGGTAAAAAACTTCATGGACTTTACATGTACATAGTGTAAAAATCATTATTAAAGGAAGAAGTTTACGTGTCTTTTGTATTTTTGACAAATAAAGTAATCATTTACCAGATAATAAAATTAGAGAAATACAAAGAGACTTAAATAAATCAAAATTGGCTTGAAATCATTTTGAAGAGCACACTGCCAAATTGCTTGAATCATGAAGCATACAAGCGCGTTTGATTTTGACTATTACTGCAGATTGAGCAAAACATTAACTGAAGATACAGTAAACGCAGTTGAAAAAGGCAAATCCCAAGATAGACATATATAGGAAGTTTGATGAAAAGACATGGTTGAAGTTATCCGAATCACAGTCGTCCTGGAAGGAGAAAGCTGAAGATTATACGTATATATATTGATGTATACTTATTTATTCGTACACATCCAGTAAATGTAGCCAAAAATGACGCTAGAGATTGGACAGACGGTGTAGAGGATTGGCCCTAGGCTGGAACACGCTGGTTCAACCGAGCAGATAACTGACTTTTATGTCTCTTGGTAGATAAGACATGTCAACGGCACGTTACCTCCAGCAGCAGCTTCAGCAGCAGTCGCACCCCCACCTACCAGTCACCAATACACCATTGTCAATCTGGTTTTCATCTGCTGCTGCAGCTGACTTCGCCAATCTATAACCGAGCAGAAGAGAAAGTATCCCGCAAAATGGTGTGTCGATATGTTTGAATTTATGGCGTTTATAGAAACGACAAGAGAGGGCCAAAGACGCTGGTCAATATGGTGTGGATGCAAATGGGAGATGAAAGGATACAGGATTTTACTTATTTGTTGACAGGCCAACGCAGTACGAAGACTAACACCCCTTCCTAACCAGACCCATGGACAGTGCTGCTAAATTTAGCGCCATTCTTGATCTGGCAGCAAGAAAATTTAACTATTGTCAGCCAACTCTTAGTACTATCTTCCAACAATTCCAGCCATTCTTAGTTACTCACTAGTTATTTTCTTTGACAAATCATGCCATTTTGGCAATTGAAATGACCATAAAAATATTCTCAGTATTTTTATCGCGTTTGGCGTTTTTAACGGTTTTTCGAGGTCGATTCAGCTCGAAAATATGTATAGTTGGCAACACTGCCCGTGGACTTTGAGCCATCTGATACGACCAGAGGTGAATACAGACAATCGACCGTGCAAATTTGTCTACAGTATCGATTTGTAAGTAATTTCTCCCTGGATGTGTCTACATACGTGAGAAAATATATAACATATATATGCGCGTATATGTGTCTGTTGATAAGTATTTTGGCTTCAGCTATCTATTTCACGATTCCTTGGCAAACTAACCATCTATCACAATGCATGAAGTCTATCTGCTAATCTGTAAGAAGATTTCACTAAGAAATATATCGTGATGCTAAGATTGAGAAGATAAAACTGGGGTTACAGCAATAACAATAAGTTCTGTTTGATATATAAATAAATGGTTTGTGTTGTTCAGAGGTTAAGACTTCTGTTGATTACATTGTATAGATAACTATAAAATGTGAAATAAACAGAATTATGCGACGTAAATGTCCGTTTCTGCATAGCAACTCATCCACACGCGTTATATTTAAGTATACATTGGGAATATAGCCGTGCTCGACATATAAGCTGATTGTGCGTGAAAAGGAAAAAAATGACTCGGGCAACTTGACGGTTGCAAAATTCACATCATGTAACCAGCAGTTGGCAAAAATGCTGAGGCTGATTCATAATGTTGGATATTTCTTTCAGTACAAAAAAAAAAAGACAAAACAAATAGGACAAGCTTGGAAGCGCTATGGTCACTATCATTTGCTCCATTTAAATGTAATAAGTAAACACTAGAGAATTCATTTCTCCATACAATATCATTTCAATATTTTCTCATCTCAAGTCCTTATTAGTCAGTTCCTGGAAATAGGGTTTGCTTACTCTAGCCGAAAAAAGACAACCGAACTCCGGTGTTAGTCGTTTGTTTTTTTTTTGTGGGCGTCACTGTTATTCCTGTTTGACAGTATTCCTTTTTGTCATTGATACATCCCAAAATTGAGTAAAAATTGATACTGAGAGTTGACGAAAGGAAAAAAAAAGAGAGCATACTCAGCCCAATGGTTGTTCCGCCACTCGCGTCAAGAGCAATAAAGATGGAAAGGTGTACACAGCTTCATGATTAATCCACCATTGACCTTAAAAAAAAAATATAGCAAGGACTAAGGGAACGGCTGAGCCTTTGGCCATGAAAGCACTACAAAAATTGAAATTCGTGCAGTATTATAAATGGAATTTCCAGATATCGTAAATCATGGACGATTATCCATTGCCTTTATTTAATCTATTGTTGTTCATATGTTCATACCAATAGTCTCTTCCCACCTCTGAAACTGAAGGTACATCTTCCACTTAATCCTTTTTTTGTGGACTGAGGTAAGATAAAAAAAACACATTTATCCGTCCAATTCAATACAGGAGTTCTGAAAAGCGGGAGAAAAAACAAAAGCATATTATTATTTTCTTTCATTTTTTTTCTTAATTTTTTCTGTCTGCATTATTTTTTCGAAAATTTCAGAAGTACAGCTACTGGAGTAAAACACATTTTTTCTCACTATACAGTACATGATTTTATTACCTTTAAAGACTACTGTTATATATATATATATATATATATATATATATATATATATATATATATATATATATATATATATATATATATATATATATATTTATATATATATATATATATATATATTTATATATATATATATATATATATATATACATATGTATATATATATATATATATATATATATGTATATATATATATATATATATATATATATGTATATATATATCGTGAGTAACGTCCATACGCGCAAATGACATTGTCATGACGTTGCATTAGTGTCAGTCACACATTCAAACAGATTTATTCTCTATTGCACTCTTTCAATATGACATCACATAAAATACAATTATAAAATAATCATAAAAATTTGTACTAATTGCTTTAGAAATACCCTTATCACACATCCTCCATAATGATCAATGATATTCGAATTTTCACAACAACAAAATTTTCAACGTTCTAATGAAATATTCATGGCATTGATCGATTATATTTTTTTTTTGTTTTTTATTGGAACTTTAAAATTTACGTACTTGAAAATATCTATTCTTTCCGATCCGTCAAAATCACATAACTTACATAGTGGATTCGGCTCAAAGATAATCTATAACTGTGGTCAGGTGTTGTATAATGGAACTGTCAACCGAATAATTACGATACTTGAGAAACCTTCTGGAACAGACCGTCGATACACATCCATTTTATCTACTCTTAATGTAGTTACAGCAATTTTATGCCAGTTACATCCTTAGTGCACACGATCGTTTGATCTAGCTAGCGAATCTCTGGGAATTTCCGTCATCGCTCTGAGAGAGAGCAACAAAAACAAAAAACGTGATTCGTTTCCTCTGCTTGTTGTCGGTAATAGAGTGCAGGTCGGTTTCACAATTTTGTGTTCAATTTAGGGCCTTACACAACTGCGCTCGCAGGTATCATATAACATTATAATGGAATGAAGTCTCTATTAAATATTTTGCCCTCATTATGTCAGTTATTCCCCAGTATTGTATTAATGGGCGTGAAAGCGTCCATATATCTGCCTTAATTGAGGGCGTTGACTGATCACAAGCTTGTTTTGCTGACTGATTCGCGGATGCAATGAGTTTGATATCTACTGTGCCTTCGCAAATGAATATGCTAAACCAGGAAAATAACCTTTTTTCTGCATATACACGCATATAAACAAATATACTCACATGTACACACCAGCAAATGCGCATGCACACAAATACTAATACGTATACATATTTAACTGTCCGTGGATTACACAACTATTTAGTTATTATTATCATTAATGCTCCCTTATTCAGGGTTGAACACACTTTAAGTGGGGTAACTCGTTCATTATAAGCTTATGCAATGCTCTTCGTACTTAGGAATAGAGCAATCTGTTAGATGGGGCATATATGCATGAGTGAATATATCATTTAAATTCAACCTTACACACCGTTCAGTTATATATGATTGTTATACTCACCATCAGCATAGCGAATATACTAGCTTTATTTCTATACAAAATACCAAGCACTACACATATACCAATAATTCATTTACAGTATTCATATGTGTATATATATATATATATATATATATATATATATATATATATATATGTGTGTGTGTGTATGTGTGTGTGTGAGTGAGTGTGTGTGTGTGTTTGATAGTTGCACTGCCCAATCTAATATATATATATATATATATATATATATATATGTATAAATCAGGTTTGATGAAAGAACCGTTTATTTCACAGAACTCATGTTTATTTTCGAACATATACTCTTCTTTTAGTCAATTCATTTAGGAAAACCCTCTTTCTGCTTCAACAACTCAGGTCTGTTCGAGTCAACGTCTTGATACTCAATAAAATGCAGCATGTGAACATCGTCTCCCTCGTCCTCATTATCATAACATTTCCAACCATTTTCCCGTTTAATTGACGAAAAAAATAATAAGCTGACTTGGCTGAATTTCGGTGAAAATGATTGACTGCAATGGAGCGTCTGTTTGAAGCTGCAGTGTGTGTAAGTGCATTGTATCGAGCAAATTGAAATTTTCTCACCTTGTTCATTCTCTAGTTTTTTCCTGCAATCTGCTCAATTCTTCAGAGTAGTTGCCATTGTTCATATAAAATCCTTTCTCCAATTGGTAAGGAACATTTTATGTGGTGGAGATCCTGAATACTTGAATTGAACGTCTTGTCACTCTCTTTGTTGGTCAAAATACAACATTCATTCTCTGTCGACAGTGTTCAGCCTGTGTGAATCTTCAGGATTTGATCGCTGTCTAACATAATGCAGCCACCTAGACAAGTGTATGATCCAGGGTTGACATTTGGACAAACCAGTAATCCGTAATTTTTCTCATTTCCGACTTGGAAATGATAGATTGGAATCTGAGCTTCAAGTAAAAGAAGGAAATTACTATTCTGCAATCTGCTTAAGCAATTTAATTGACCTTATTGACCATCCCAGGAATTGAACCTGGAAAACTCAAATAAAAAATCATCTAATAATAGTCGCTCTGGATTTAGTGGTCTCTCAAAACTCTGACTTTTTACAGTTGACTGAGAGAAGATTTCATATTGGAGACAAAATTGATGAGGACACATTGATGCAGGCTGTTTTTGACACGCAGAGATAAGTGTGAGGGGTTTCAAGAGAGGGATGATATTTCAAAGAGGACTAAAGGGCCATTGCCCGAGGTGCTCTCGTTCGTATTAAATCAACAGATATCCTTCAGACAGAATAAGTGTATGACTACACGGAGCCAGTTACACAAATTCACATCAATGAAAAAGAAATGATGATAGCCTTCTACTTAAATACATGCAACCGGGAAATGGGTCTATGATACCAGTGTACGAATAGCTGATGATAAATGTATATCTTGGCCCAATCCAACTCTGTTGAAACTGCATCAGAGACATGTGCTCTGTCTCTTACTTGTCGATCTATCACCGAGGGGTAAAGTCGGTTTAACGTGTTCCAGCATGTCTGACAGGTAATGCAACACTGGCAACATTGCTACTTATGGCTTAGTGAAGTCAGTTTGACTATAAGCTAGAGAGATATTTCTAGAAAGGGACTAACAACAACACTTTCCTCTGGTGTTGTTCACCGTGATTTAAAAAAAAAAAAGGGTTTTCTTCCTTGGATAACTACTTTCGATAAAGTCATTTCCTACATGCTGCTTACGCCAGAAGCTATGATTTTGATAAATTTCAAGATTCAGTGGCCACTAACATTAATAAAAACACTCGAATAAATGGTCCTCCCTATCTATCTATCTATCTATCTATCTATCTATCTATCTATCTATATATATATATATATATATATATGTGTGTGTGTATATATATATATATATATATATATAAATATATATATATATATAGATAGATCGATAGATAGATAGATAGTTAGATATATATATATATGTTTGGTTTATGTATAGATGATTTTTGTTTTCGATAATTTAAACTTTGATGATAGTTCTGAAATTAATTATCATTTACATATGATCATGTGATATACCATTATGAACAGTCAATTTTGAATCATTCATTTGAGCTGAAAGTGTTCTTTTCACAACTCATTCCAATTTACTCGAATCTCTCAAGTAAAAGATCGGTAAAAGCAAATTTGAGCGCTGACGTTGCATGGGTTCAGAATGGGATGTCAAGCAGTAGAAATTTATCGTAATATCAACCAAATATACGAATGTACATTGGTTCGAAAAAAAAAATTGAGTCCTGAAACGAGTGCCGTAGAGGCGTAGACGTCCCTCTGTGGCTGACTATATCCAATTGAAGGATATTATCCGGTCAAACCCATGCAAAGCAACTCGAGAGGCAGTCAAATAACTAAACAATGACCATTCAACAGTTTTATGACATTTGCAACTGAAAGAACAAAAAGGGTCGCTGAATGATGTATCAAAAATTGAATGAAGTTCAGTACAAAATTGTTCCTCACTCAGTTTATTTGCCAGGATTCTCTTATGCAAACTTCCATGTATTAAAGCATTTCGATCCGTTCCTTGTCTTCAACAAAGCGATAGAACCTGAAAACATCCTCGGAAAATTTATTGAAAATGCCGCATCATACTTCTATGGTAAATTAATCATATCACTAGGTAATAATGCATTGATACTGAACGTTCTTTCGATCATTAACTTTTAATCTTAGGTGTGAATACAGCAATATATGTATAGTAAACCCCTGCTCTAGCCAAACGATATAACGATTTTTGCCTTTAATGCACGCGTCAATCCATCCAAAATGCTCGATAGATGGAATGAAAACAATGGCCAAAATGGACAATGATCCATAAATGCAGTCGACATATGGACCATAACAAACGATGACATTATCTCAGTTTTGTGGTTTCCATAAATTTCAATTCAATTTGGACATTGTTTCAATCAAAAAAATAATGAATCTTATCGTTGTCACTTATATCCATGAAACTTAGTTTTTGAATTTTATCTCACCTGTTTATAATCTTATCTCACTCATTTGTGTTATTAAACCGGTGTGTGTAAATAATTGTTTTAGGAGAAATTAAAAAAAACATCAAAGAAAATAATTCAGATACAACCATCATGAAAATATTATTGTCGACTGAAAAATTGATTTAAAATCAAAATCCATGAAAAAAAATTGACATACAAATGTAGAAACGTTTGGAATCATGTGAACATCAGTTACTACACTATGATTTTTGCACTGAATGCGAAGAAGACTGGACTACAAAATTGTGATAACACTACGACAACCTTCTCACCTACTTAGTTTGTTATGGTTAACTGATTATATATATATATATATAAATATATATATATATATATATATATATATGTGTGTGTGTGTGTGTGTGTGTGTGTGTGAGTGTGCGTGTTAGTATATACTATCGAGTGAGGTGTGAACGTTTATACATTGGACACGTAGTTTTTCTTAATTGTTCTTGGCAGACAAATATTATGCTAATGAATGATTAATTGTCACTCTCCATGTCGACAAGTTTCTTCAAACAACAGCCAGACAACTAGTTAATTTAGAAGCGCCAACTTGTTCACCTGCTTCAGTCCATAAAAAAATACTCATGGTAAACCAATATATCAATATGAATGTAGAAATAAGTGAAAGCAACAAAATTGAGAACAAAAAAAAATATAAAGATGTCCCTTTGTGTAAACATTTGTTTGGTTGAGATAATTTCAAAGAATCACACAATGCAAAAGTAGTTATCATCAAAGATATTCGGAAATTAATATGATTCATTGCGTTGATTCGCGAAGAAATCCCTGGTAAGATTTGGAAACGTTCCTGGAAAAGTTCTCTCGTCTATCATTTGTCTTAACTAAATCTATCCTATTTCAAAATATGTCAACCTCTGAGGATCGAACCCATTTCACTTGCAAAATGATATACTGGGCGGATTTGCCTCCGTGGAATTCTTGTCTTTTATATTGCGTCAAAGATCACACTTGAGAATCCTTTGATTGACATAGAGTCAAGAAGCAGAATAACCTGAGATATTTGATGGATAGACAATCGTGATTTGGATGATCTTTTCTTTTTTTGATTGTTTTTGAATCATCAAAAATTTGACAAAATCAAGGATTGGATCAAAAGGGATCATAAATGAGAGAATGTGGAATAGAAAAGAAATCATTTTTTTATATGACTTCCAAAAAATCCGTTGCTTTCCTTCCTTGAGCGATGATCCAAACCATTTTTCCTTGTCTGAACGTATGTACATGCTATCTATAGGATTATATCTGGTGTCAACTGTCCTTCAAAATCATTGTTTGTTTTATCTTGATCTACACACACGTGTGGGCGGAAATACACACTGTAGTGTTTATTTTGGCCAACGTTTTCTTTGCGGTCGGGTTTCTTTGAACTCGATCATGTTTGAAACGAACGACCAAAATGTTTTACTTTTTAGGCAGAAAGATTCAAAGAAGATTCAGGGAAGTGTATAATGAAAAACCTTGATTCAGGAACGGTTTTCATTTCTAAATCATCATTCGAAAAGATTGCTTTGACAACAAACTCACAATAGATTTCTACTACCCATTAGATTCAAAATGAACCAATAGATAATTGTACAAACGTAAGGTACAAAGAAATTTATTTCATTTGATATTTCTGTAAGAACATGATTGACATGAGTAATATACAAAATATATCAATAGTATATCTACACAAAATGTCATATCTGAAGAAAGAAACATTCAATGACCAATGTAATGGGCATCAAATCTTTTTTGACTCCAAAATGCATCGTGCAAATTACATATCAGTCCTTAGACTTTCATCGGTAGGATATGAAAATTAGTTAGGATATTTAAGAGTTTTGTTTAAAATATACGCGATTTGAGCTGAAGCTTCGAATTTTCAGCTTTTCTATGCAGTCCAATACATAGACGGATTGGTCAAAGTATGAATTTTTCATATAACGCTTTGCAAGGAAAAGTTGAAACTTCTGCCCATATTGAAACCTAAAACAAAACTTATGCCTTCTCTCTTGCTCTGTCAAATTTGTATTTATCGTATTCAGTGGTGGTCCAGAATATATTTCGATTTGACAACCAACCTAGTCACTTATTTAAGTCTAAACCTCTTAAACAACACCTGGACAGTCTTATTGTCACTCACGACGAGTCAACAAACGTGTTTTATGACAATCAGAACGTTTCCTAATTACATCACTTCTTTTAATTTCAATCCCATAGAGAGTGCTAAGGCCGACATTGGAGTTTCTTAAACACATAGATGTTCTTGAAAATAGTTGACAACCATGGATTACGAATACAGTTTTTCTTTCTAAACATTACTTCATCTTCAAGCTTTTGATTATTCAGATGTATGTGTTTTTTGAATTTCAAGCTCATTGCAGTACGTGTAATCATATACTTATGAAACTCCAAAATACCTATATAGCATAACATTGTCAAGCACGGATTACAACGCAGCAAAAGTTTTGTCTTGTTTTATTTGTGGTGCATCTCTTTATCTTTGGTTTTGAATCTCTCGAATTCCTGTTCTTCTTGCTCGTAATACGCGTCTAATCTTTTCGATTACAGCAGAGCAAAACTGAATGCGGAAACCTGATCGATTTCTAGTGATGAGTAATCATCACGTCGACCGAGATGTCACGTCCACCAGATACATAACGGCCTATGAATATTAATAAGCCATTAGAATAAGGAAAACATGAACGTGGAAGGAAATGATTTAAAAATATTCGAACGAATAAATAGAGAAAAAATACAATATACAAACGAACAAGGAATGGATTGTAAGGAAAAGAGATGAAAAAACAACAACACCCTAGCAGAGAACAGATTAGGCGGAAAAAGAAACCAACTTCCTGATCATGTACTTGTCTTCCAGTGCAAGGGTGTGCAGGCACACACACACACACACACACACACACACACATATACATATATATGTGTGTGTGTGGGTGTGTGTGTATGTGAGTGTGTGTGTGTGTGTATATATATATAGTGGTAATTTGAATATGTGAAGATTTGAATACGTATAAAGTGGAAAAAAAGAAAAGTGTTACATTTTTTCCTGCATTGTTCTGTGCTCTTGAGAAAGCTCACAGCACCACCAAAATGCATCAAGCCCGCCTTCGTAAAAATGAAAAAGAATGTAAAAAAGAGACGTAATTCCTGTTTTTTCGTATATACATAGATATGTGTGTGCGTATATATATATATATATATATATATATATATATATATATATATATATAATATCCTAGGTGGTAATGGAAGGAAAGATAAGAATCACTCTCCGCGATAGAAAAAGATAAATATCTATCCAAAAGAAGACCAGGGTGAAAGATAATGTCCAAATGCCCAAGCAACAAAAATGGAGGTTGGTAGTGCATATAACGTGAAGAAATGGCAACAGATGGAGCAAAGTGCTTACTAATCAATACTTGTGGGACTGTGACCACAAAAAAGAGAGACCAGCCACAACGTAAGACATAGCAGAAATCAGTGCAATCACAATCATCTTGGGAAAGAATTTGAAAGTCCTTTTCCAGCATTGCACATATCACGTATATATATATATATATATATATATATATATATATATATATATATATATATATATATAAATATATATATATGTGTGTGTGTGTGTGTGTGTTGAACGGAGAGTGAGATTCCAGTTTACTATTATTGATAAAAAGAATTGAATCCCCCTTTAGAACGTTCAAAAATAATTTTGTTTTCAAAAATATTAAGGGAAAAAGATTCCCTCCACTCTTAGCACATTCCAGGAGGGGATTCCTTTGATTTAACCTTCAAATAATCATAAAGAAACAGATAAAATTAAATTGGGTGATGGTAAGTTTCACTCTGACTTTATAGTTACATCACAAAGAGGACCAACCTATGAAAACCCTGTACAAATATTCCCGTAATTTTTTTTATACAACCTCCAACTTCGTCGATTTATTTGGCATACTAAATTTTTTATTGGGCTGCACCCATGTTTATGTACTTTTCAAAGCGTGACGGACAAATGCACAAACGCCCCACATACACACACACACACATACACATATACATACATATATATGTATATACACATACATATATATGTATATATACATACATACATACACACATATATATATATATACATATATACATATATATATATATATATATATATATATATATATATATATACATATATATATATATATATATATAAGAACATACTCACATACATATATATATATACATCCAGGAAATCTTATTAAATCAGAAATCTTCTTATCATTTCAGATTGGATGGAACCTGTATGTGAATCTTTTTATATATCCTCAAAATGGACAGGGGATAAACAAATATATGAATGAAGATTTAACTTTATTCATAGAAATATGCAATCAATATAGTAATCAGAATAAATACATTTTTTGACGCTAAGTACAGCATTCACATAGATACTGGATGAGCAATCTCTTGACTTGAAAATCTTTAGCAAAGATACCCCGGGGGTGGGGGGACATGAACTGCCAATATAAGCAGATCCTTACACAACCGGACTAATAAAGAAAATATTAATTTTGATATATATATATGGGAAAGTTTAATTCCTGAAATAAATATTCTAGTACAGAAATTAGCTCCAACTATATAATTTAGTTTCAAAAAGCTTATGCCAGAAATCAGAGATTTTTTGTCCATCCGTGGATCCGTAGTCGATTTCAACAACGGTTAATTTTTCAGCATTCCCAAAACGAAAGATCGTCCGATCTTTTTTTTTTTTTCTTTTTGCAAATAAGTGCGTAGCCGAAAGGATATAAATGGAGTAACCTAATATGACAGAAGGAAAATAACAGATCAGTTTAACAATGTCAATTTAACCTCGTCCAGAATCGATATAACCTAGCAAATTTCCGGACGAAACGTAGGTGTGAGAAACGAAAGCAGAGATGTATTTTTTAGAAGATTTGTCTCACTCTAAACATTTGCTCACTACAATTTCCATCAAAACTTGAAAATTTGACCCGAGTCAAAAACCTCAAGATAATTATATAAATAACAGCTTGTTCTACATTACGAATGCAAATTACATTCGCTCAACCGAATCTTTACCAAAAGAAAAAGAAAAGAAAGGAAATTCACAAAATGATAACGAACATAAAGGGATTAGTCCTGAAACTGGCTAACTTCCCTGAGGAGACAATAGTTTTATGGACTGAAAGCAGAATAGTTTTTTCACGAATTTTTTTGAATGTTCAACGAAAATGTTTTTTTCAAAATCCATATTAAACGAAGTATAGTTCGCGATTGATAGCATAAACTGTCTTCAAAAATGACTGAGGCTAGCGATATTTTTCAATTTCCTATTAACTTATCGAAGAAAATAATATTATACTAAGAATTCATTACGAATTACTCTTATCGCATTATATTATCAGATATAATCGGCGATCGTAGATTTTTTTGAGATAAATTAGGAAAAAAAACGGCCGAACGAAGTCGGTAATGGCTAATACAGCCAATTGGTTTTTGCAACGCCTCAATAATGTTCACTAAGAAAACCATGATGAACTCAGCAATCTGCCTTTTTTTCCTTTTCCTTGGAGAAAAAAATTGGTCTATCAGCCATTTTCTCCTCCCTTAATAACATTTTCAACAAGGGGTACCATTTTATTGTCATCTTCTGTCAACTGAGATGCACATACACAAACTCACACACATACACACACATAAACACAAACATATATATATATATAAGAGAGAGAGAGAGAGAGAGAGAGAGAGAGAGAGAGAGAGAGAGAGAGAGAGAGAGAGATTTGAATCTATATGAAATTATTTTCACAAAAGAGGAAACATTCAAGTGGGAAAGCCCATTATTCCAAATCGAATGTGAGAATATTGTATTAGCAGAATTGAATTAGCAGATTTGTAACTTTTGTGTTGGGGAATCGATTGTTACATCCTGAAAGAAAAAAACATGCGTATATATATATATATATATATATATATATATATATATATATATATATATATATATATATATATATACATATATATATATATATATATATATATATACATATATATATATATATATATATATGTATATGTATATGTATATTGTGTCTCCACGGACAGCTGTTTCGATGTATTACATCTTTTCAGTTTGGCTATAGACTTTTCCATTATCTCATCCAGTACCGTGTGGCAGAATTGAACATCATGAATTTTCTTCATGGTTTTGGTTATGAGTGTGCTTACTCATATTCTCCTACGATCAAATGCAAAATTGACTTAAAGCCTTAGGCTAAGCTGTCCAACAATAATCTTACTTTGAAAAGGGGTGTTGAATACACTTCCCTTCGATTGGCTCTCTGCAATCACTCATTTTGAGTTTTGCATCGTATGATAGAAAAACAGTCCTCGGGCAATCCTGAATTTCCTATTTCGAAAACATGCAAAACATATGATTTGACACCAAGATCATCCACACCTAAGTAATTCATGCATCCTTATTGCAATTACCAATGTTCTACCAGTCATGGACACTATCTTCATTTTCCAGTCACTTGTGTGCCAATTCTTAAGAAGTATGTACAGTACAAAATTCGACTAATTATGTCCTCAAAATCATGATACTTCAATTGCTAATACAAAAATTGATCTGAAAGCAGGTGTCACAGGAAGCAATTTTCAAATTCATACAAAAAATATTGAAAATTCATGATTGCTCAATATCTTTCTTTTGGAATATGTTTTAATTTAACCAAATTCGTTCTTCAATCACGCAATGCACAATTTGCTCATATTTTTTTAGCTAAACAGACGTGCTATGATGGCCATGTCGACTCCTTCACTTCAAATCGGGGGGTAAAGGGTAGTCCACAAATGTCACAGCTTGCGAAATTTCGAATCGAGTTATCTTTCAATGTATTCATCAAATGGAACCAGTTCCTCTCTATGGTTTGTTTTCTCGTAACAAAGTTGTTATTTAATTGATGATTGCTTCAGGTAAGAACTATCCATCTATCCATCTACGTATCTCTATCTCTGTCTCTCTCTCTGTCTCTCTGTCTCTGTCTCTGTCTCTCTCTCTCTTTCTCTCTCTCTCTCTCTATATATATATATATATATATAGTTGCGGAGACTAAATGATATGTATTTTCCAAAAATTTTTCGATATCAGTTTTTATACATTGATATAATGAGTGCTATGTTTCAATCAACTGGAACTTGCTTTACTTGAAGCTCTTGTTGAAACAATGGCTAATTTCATGATGATAGTGTAATGTGCATCTTTGAGTTGGTTTGTGGTAATGTTATCTGGGTCATACACCTTTTCTTCCTTTGACTGGTTGATTACTTGTTGTACATCCCTGGAAAACCTCAAAACTAACGGATAATGCGCTAAACATCTTATTCTTTGATCCGTGGCCCTTGGTATGAAGAGTAAAAGATATTGAGAACAAATGATAATCCAGTCCCGATTCCAAGTTGAGATCCTTTCTTTCCAAAACATGCCGGTACATTGGAATCTTTTTGAAACCTTTTTTTTTAAACTAATCTCGTGAAAATTGCTGTTGAATATCTCCGCTTTGTTTCTTTTGAGTTGTTTTGTTGATTCACCATGGATTAATTTTTTATTTTTAATTTAATTCTTTCTGTGGTTGTATTCGTGTGTTTTTCTTATTTTTTGCATGGACATTAATCAGAGTGGTTATTATCTAGTTTTGATATTAGCTTGTTGTGATTTTTACCTTCTGGATTTATTGAAAACATACTACAGTTCGATAGTTTACGATGAAGAGTTCGTATGTACCTTGAAGAAGGTTGTCCTGCATTCTGCAAGGTAGAAAAAATTAATTGTGTAAAATGTTTAAAAAGTGTGCAAGTATATCATTCGAAGTTTCTCATGAGACTGGATTATATCATGATGTATGAAATAAGTTACACAGAATATTGATTCACAAAAACTTTACCAGCTTCGGAAATGACATTATTCGAAAAGATAATACATATGTAAAAATGGAATGTATATATGCTCAAATAAATTTTGAAAAAATAAAATATAGATGAATTCAAAAAGGTGGTAATATATGTAGCCAACATGGATAACTGATATAAATGAGTATATACATATGTACATATAGTAAATAATAACCTTGCGATGACAAAGGTTGATTCTGAAGGGTTAGTAAATGGCACTCTTTTTTTTGTTGTTAAATGTTAATGTGAAGAAATTGATTAGATATATTTTAGCACCATTTGAATGCATTTTTTGCTTCCGTATATGAGTACGGATTAATCTAATCGAACTGTACAGAAAACAAGATAACATGTGCCCCGGAAATATTTTTTTAACTGTGATCGGACGTTGACAGATTTTATCAGAATCGTATACGCGTTGATTAGAGAGAGAGAGAGAGAGAGAGAGAGAGAGAGAGAGAGAGAGAGAGAGAGAGAGAGAGAGAGAGAGAGAGAGAGGGGTTAAGAACGAAAGAAAGAGAACATAAGACATAGAAATAGAGACAAGCTGACATTGACAAGTTGAAAGCGTATATTTTGTATCTCGATCTTTCTATCCCCTTTGCCAATATATATATATATATATACATACATACATACATATATATGTATATATATATATATATATATATATATATATATATATATATATATATATATATATATGTGTGTGTGTGTGTGTGTGTGTGTATATGTATGTATGTTTATATATATATATATATATATATATATATATAAATAGATGTGTGTGTGTGTGTGAGGGAGAGAGAGAGAGTATGGTTGAGCTGTGTGCGTTGGACATAGAGAAAAGAAAAACAGTTGGAGCAAAAGATTTACCGATTGGTGCACATTGGACAGTAAACACAGTCGGAAAAAGACCAGGCACAAGTTTGAGGGATAGGATAAAAATTTCAGCCGGTATAACATAACAAATACAGCGCCATCGGAGTTGTCAAGATAGAGATGAGATAAGGTTTTTCTTCTCTGCTAGTTGATTAACTATGGTCACTGCTGCTGCTGTTAATGATATAAATAGTTACATATGATTATCTATGATACAATATCTCCAACAATATGTATCAGGTTGATTATGAGTAAAATAGTTCTGCTTGAATCTAATTCGATCCATTATTTCCAAATATATTGATCCATTTGATAATTGCTGTTTCTGTGCAATTTAAATTGAAAAAGAAAGAAACTTGCCATTTGTAGCTGACTAGTTTTGAACTAAACGAACATTTCAATACTGTTTCATATGGAATCTCCACATAAATCCGAAAGGAGAAACATGTCGCCGGAATAAAACTATCTTTCCTTATTACCACCTTACTTACGGAAACATATCTAAATGAAGCCATATGATCATGTATTTGGCTCTGTAGACGGATCGATCGATACAAGAAGTGAGAGATTGTTTTGGTTATATTATGAGGATGGGGGAAAAGGTTGATGTCTGACGTTACATGATCGTCTCTTGTCTTATTTTTTGCCTCCTTCTTGATGCACTCACTGACCTCTCGTCATCGACCTGTCAATTGATGGTGGGTAAAATATCTTGTCAGTAATTGGAAGCGCCAGCGGATAGTCTTTCTCCTTTGAGTGATTTTTATCTTTCTTGCTTTTATGACTAGTAGCTGGAAATTAATTATCCGATAAACGTCCTAATGCCGTGGCAAAATAGCACAAGCAAATCTCATTGCATGCATATGAGAATGAAATACTGCATGTGTGAATCCATGTATATATATATATGTATATATATATATATATATATATATATATATATATATATATATATATATATATATATATAGTCTACAAAGCTTAACAGCTTTAAACACAAAAGACTGAAAAAAAATTTCATCATTTCTAAGTCCCTTTAGACATATATTTCCCAATTTCTGTCAATATGATTTATGTAATTTTCTTTAGTTTTTTTTATTACTTCTCCTGCTTTAAATTCACTTAGTTGTAATGGTACAGTGTATAACATTCTCTTGGTAGGATCATTAGTTGTTTGCCATGTGACTGTCTCGAGGATTTAAAAACAAAAAACAAACGCCACCTCTTCATATTGGTTATGTTATTCATACAACTTGTTATCTTAAGGAGTGCATTATCATAATTTATTGTATACAGATGTTATTTTATACCTTATGTCATTCATTTGCTTACATAGGTTACGGCCAAAACGTATTCAACTATGAAGGATCAGTAATTATAACAATAGATGTGACCTGCAATTAGCTTCCGTGTATATATATATATATATATATATATATATATATATATATATATATATATATGTGTGTGTGTGTGTGTGTGTGTGTGCATGTTTGCGTGTTTGTGTGTATTTATATGGAATATATTCCCCAGACAAATTGGTTTCATATTTTATTTAACTTGTCAATGGGGAGAAATGAATTCATATTTTTTTTCTCATTTCCTGGAACTTAGTAGAATAAAAAGTAAACGTATTGCTCCAAATTGATGATTTTATCAAAGTATGAAACAAATTATCTCGAGGATATATCCCATACATTCACTTTCATCTCTTTCTGTTTTTGTCCTTCTTCCTCTATCGATCTGTCTGTGTCTCTATCTCTCTCTACATATGTATCATTTAACTATGTTCCTGGAATATATCATTTTAGTGTGTGAAAGTCGCTCTATTCATTGAGACTGAACATTTGGTGATTGATGGTTGCTCCACGCGATACAACATGAGAATTAGCGGAAGAAATTTAAGTTGGCCATTTAACAGTTGTTCGACGGTGACGAATCCAGCGGGAAGATTATCGATCGGCTTCCCACACACATATTCATACCCCGAATAGGTTTCATACTGGATTGTCAACAGTCTTTCTTTTTGCTCCTTTACATTTATATGTATATCAATTTATATAAGTTTACATATCATTATTCACACATAGGATTGCCAACAGCTAATACAATTGTCAATTAGCTAGTTTGAACGATTTTCATAGAGTGGTGTAAGACAGGATTTTCCAACCATTCTACACACACTGAACACCTGCGACTCTGCAGAAGATTCTGGAAACACACACACACATATATCTGTGTGAGTGTGAGTGTGTGTGTGTGTGTGTGTGTTTGCTAGTGCATGTATGTGAATTTAATTTATGTGTGAATAATGTGTGAAGGAGCGTCAATACAAAGTTCATATTTGCCGGATTCACTACTTTCTATATTCCCCGAGAGTAAAAATAAAACAATAAACAGGAGAAGAGCAAAAGGTAACCAATATCTTTTCAAGGTAAGGCCAACTGGCTGGAGATGGGTAAACAAACAATCAGAGGAAAAAAAACTGACGTCATGGAATATCTGATTCCAATCTGACAGTATTTCTTTCGATATTCCCATCGAAACAGCTCGATTTTCCCGATCTGTCCATCAGAAATTCTCTACGAGGTATTTTTTTTCAAGTGAAGTTTCAGCCACTTACAAGCTTGCATGGATCTATCTCCCCGTGTTTACTACGTATATACACATATATGTAAGACTGGTTTGTTAAATAAATCACTGCACTACAGGGCGTGTTACTACATGCACACACCCCTAAACACATTCAGTAGAAAACACATACATGCATATTAATTAGCACGCTGTCGCATTTGAACGCACTACACACTGGGACATGTGCTATATCCAAATCGATATGAGGAAAAAAAATTTGACTGAGTTTGATTATACAAGAAAAAAAAAGTGTATAATATGAAATAACATCCATGTACAATACTCGATGATAATAACCGATACAAAGCAAAAAAACAACAAAATTATATGTGTTATGACATGACAAAGAAATAACACAATATGAGCTGTATATTAAAATTATAGCCTAAGGGGCAGTGATGTTTGATCAACACAGCTACGTAAAGCATGAAATGCACTGAGATAATTACGTAATTAAATGATAAGACACCGAGGAGAAAATCAACTGAAATAAGGGCTATCTTGACCACACACACACACACAAAACACAGACACAGACGGACAGACAGACAGACAGACACATACACACACACACACACACACACACACACACACATATATATATACATATATATATATATATATATATATATATATATATATATATATATATGTAAGGTCTTTATTTGGTTTGTCTTTAACCGTATTCTTCGCAATGTTCAATTGCAAAGTTCTGAAAAAGATCAACACGGGAATAGTTGGAGAAACCCTTGAAGGAGTCAGGAATACATCAACCAAAATCCAGCGATAAATCCAGAAAAAGTAACTGGAATGAAATGAGACAGTGTATAATGATTGGCTGGAAAGCATTTGGTATAGATAGAAGCACACTGTAAAACAAATTCTGAATATGTTTGGAAACGTTAGGTTTACACAATACCAGCTACGACGTACGGGTGTAAAATCTCAAGTTTTACAAAAGCCATCAAAATTAACTCAGTATAGTACAGAGAACTATGCATATAGCAATGTTATTAATGACACTCGGCGATAGAAAAGATCAACATTGATCCCTGGGGAGGATCAAGTTGAACCGTATCGAACGAGGTTTCAAGCAAAAAAAATTGTGTTGAGGAAGTTTCATAATAGGAAGAATGAACAATCGGTAGAACCAATGGCCAACTTAATGTTCGTAAGATTTTAACAGCCTACGCTTACTGAATGTAACATGGTTAGCTGTTACTCCCGTGAGCAACATTTCTTGCAAGATCTTTTTATACATACACTTGTACGTAATCGGTGATTTAGGGTGAAAAATGATTTTGCAACATAATCTTCTCCCTAGTCAAAGAGATACATATCAATCTTGGACGTTCATAACGAATTCTCATGATCTTACAGTAGGCTACTTCAATTTTTAATTGCCTACCCTGTGACGATATGTAGATAATATGAGAGCCTCAGTTTGCATATCTGAATTCGATGAGGAAAGCTAAAGAAAATGACAGTACTTAATCGACACTTTAGTTTATTCTAGTCTATCTTCCAAAAAACTCTAGTTTAGTGTTTTGGGTTCCACGTAATATTTTCATCCTTTTGTTGTGCAAAATATATTACATCGACTTGGAAGAGATTTTGAGCCAAATTGTTCAAACGTGGAAAAATAAAACTTAACATTTTTTTTTAATTTTTCCTCTAAAAACAGAACGCTCACGATCGGACATAAACTGCAGTCACCATTGTTATTTCAAAATGGCCGTCATGAGAGAAACAAAGTTGCAAAGTAGAAGAAATGAATCAAAACTGTTCAAAATGTGAATACTTGTATAATGGTTGGTTTTTAATACTATTCAAAGTAAAGATTAGTTCGAATTCCGATAAGACGTATTCATGATATCAAACAACGTATGAACACTGGCATACTGGTAGATTTTTCACTCTCTTGAGGAGAAGATTTCATTGAAAACCGATGACTCTTTATATACTATTTCCAACTGCAATATGCAAAATGTGCCATCATTTGTTTCTATACTAAATGATATTATCATATCATGAGTTTATTTCTTTTCTAATAAGTAATTTTCGTTCAAACGTTAAAAACAGAGGAAAAAAAATATTGCATCCAAAATAGAAGGGGAAAACATTTCCTAAAAATGGGTCAAAAGCAAATTTGCAATGCCATCTTAAAATTTACGATAGTCACTAAAAACATAATTCTTAATATAGTAGAGTAGATTAGCATTACTTTGAACCATTATTACGAAAATTGTTCAAATTTGACAAAAGTGTAAAAATTGGCAGATTTTGAAATGTTATTTCATATGAAAACAGGAGACACACCATTTGACCTCAGTTGCTCGACATTATCTGATACAAACATTTCTATCTATCAATACAATGCGTACTCATATATTTCTGTGCAATGGGAATTGAATACAAATGATACCAAGGCTACTTTTGACCGAATCGAATTACGGTAATATATATGCATGATTTACTACGCTGCTTAAAGTACACGTAGAATCTGTGATGATATTTTGACTATAATGCACTTCGCTTATCCTTTTTATGTGATGCTAAATCCTTCAAGCTGTTATGGACGCTGTATTGATTAAACAGCACATCTGAGTGTTTTGTGCTTTCCATGGCACTGATCAAATAAGTTGAGAAGTCTTCTTTGAAAAGTAACTAAATGTTGCATAGGCTTTGGGGAAAAATCATGCTATGACGAAGCTATCAGAAATTCGGCATTAACTGTAGGTTTCATAATCAACTTATGGAGGCATCCAATGATATCCCATCTTATGAATTTCCTCAGCTCTTCTGTATCTAAAAGCTAAAATAGGTCACATTGATTTTCACGTAAAAATTTGTCTATATCTTCATTTCTGGGATGACAGGATATATACATCCAGCTAAACACTTCAGAATTGTTTTTCTCGTCTTTATTTGATATGAAATCTGGGATTTCTGTGCTGATGACATCATGCAGAAAATAGTCATGTTGTTTTTCGATATCAAATCTTTGACTGGAATCACTTTTGTTTAGAGGAAATCAGTAACAGAGGAATCTGAAAGTTTATTTCCATCTATGTGCTTCTTTGTTTCAAATTGAACGAGATTGCTCCTCAATTTGAAATGGTTTTTATTTGCTCTGTTTGTCTATGCAAGTCCAAGCTTTTAAAATTAGCTTAACGAAAACAAATTTGGCATTAATAAATTAAAAAATTATCCATGTGAATTGAAAATTGGCATAATGTCTTCCGAAATAAGCCTCTTGGGAAGCCACACGTCAACGGGAACATTGTTTTTGTTGGTGGAAAGAGTGCTGGAAGTTGTCACCTGGCACTGCTTTCAATTGGTTTGTCACGACCTGTTGGACATTCTCATGGTTCCCAAATGGCGTCCATGGAGTTGGGGTATGATTTTTAGTAAAGGAAATCCACGGCCTGGATCATGAGAGTAAAGAGGCTGTGGTACTACAAAAATATCCTTTAGGACCAAGAAATTGTTAACAGAGCGATTGGTGTGGCAGAACGCGTTATTGCGGTGAATATTCAGAGCCAGCGATCACAAGCCGAACACATATGACCTTTTTCCAAGTTGTTAACAGGATCTGATGAACCGACTGAAGCATTGGCAGTTGATGATTTCAAGTACTATTACAACATATTCGTTGATGCATGCCTTGCCGATGGGTCATTGAAGGAGATAAAGTTGATTTGTAATCAACTTGACGATAAATGTATCCATATATTGTTGGAAACCGTTGGATAAGTCTGTTTTTGCTAGTCTGTTATAAGGCATTTTATGAAATGAACGAATAAAAACGAGGCAATTTTTCAGTGCGAAAGTTTGATGGACATAAATCATAAAGAGAAACACGGTGTAAGTCTTTACAGAAAGAGACAAAATGGGAAAAGTAGATATGAGATTAAATAAATGAGTTAACAGACCTTGTTAGTCACTCAATAGAGACGGTCAAGTTAACAATGTCGTCTGGCAGTGTTGGAGGTGATCGATTAAAGAAATAGAGGAGGGAATTCATTACTTCTATTGCCTTCCGTTGGGTAGTGATGACTATAAAATCTGAATATTCAAAAGCGAAACGGAAGTGCTACCGTAGAGAAAAAAATAAACCAATTTAGGACATTGCAAATTGAGTCAGGTTGGCAGAAACCTTGGGGAAATAATTGTCCGATCATGCTAAGGGGTAAATGTTTGGATTATCGGTTCTCCAGCTCGCGTGGTACGACTTGAATACACCATATATATATGCATATATATATATATATATATATATATATATATATATATATATATATATATATATATATATATATATATATATATCCAGCCTACTGGACACAAACTAAAAGATAGATTTTGCATTGACTTACATTGCAAATATAACCCCTCCTCAACACCTAATGCTTTTTCGGGGGAAATTGAAAAAAAAAAAACAGATATAATCTTTTCCTAAACATGATAAGGAGTAAAAAGTCAAATTTTCAGTCCTCTAGATCAATTGGTGTGCCCTGTACGTGTAATGCATGAATACATAGCCAACCTGACAAGCACATAAACTTAGGAAATTTATGTTGACAGTTTTCGTAAAAGTTTCTCTGTATCAATTTCGTGGCCGTTATTTCCTCTCACAATTTTTCTCTCTCTGTTGTTGTTGTCTTTCTATAATACATAATCCCTTTATAAAATGGAGACTAATAGATTCATAAAAACTTTCGTACTTGAATGGCTTGGGTCATCAAGTCAACTTTCGGAGCAATTTCATTATGCTCTAAGAAGGAGTAACCACTCATCTTTCTCTTCGGAACAATCGTCTTTAGACTCTTCTTCAAGTTCTCCCGATTCCTTTGATACGGAGAGGATGATAAACCAATAATTAGATAAATATAGATGAATGAACATGAATTGAAAAACAAAATTGAAGAATATATCTGAGAGCAACATTTTTCATGTACATCCACCTTTCAGATGAAAAGTATCAAAACTCATAAATCATTCAATTTAGTTTTACGTAAATATCCACTCGTGAATACTCACATTTATATATTAAGAAATGGATATAAGTGATCCAACAGAATGATTGTAAATTGCGTTATAATATATAGAAATCTATTAATTTAACGTAACACCCAGCTTAAGCAACGTACATAGAATGAACAATTAGGGCTACCGCAGGAATTGAACCAGCCACTGATAGGGGTAGCTGCTCAAACGTTGTGCTGCTCTTACGATTGAGCTAAACAGCCAACGGTATTACAGATGCCGGAATACATGTTCTCACATCAAATTCTCATCTTGTTTATCTTCGGTCTACTCGTTTCTTATAATAAGACAGTTATGTATTAATTGACCGAGAATAAACGAGATGAAAATTTGGTGTAGAAACACATTATTCTAAACAAGTTTCTATATATGATGCACTTTACGTATATATATATATATATATATATATATATATATATATATATATATATATATATATATATAATATAATACAATGCCCTTTATGATTATGTATATATATGTATATATATGCCGGCAAAAGACGCTTCGGTTGAAAAGATACGCGTAAATAAAATACTTTTCCACATCTTAGTAGCACATTAGACTGAGAGAATATAGCATAAACCTTCTTAATGTGTGAGACATGTTGAAAGGCCAAACAAAAACAGGACTTGACAACTTGGAATTTAAGAGGAAACATATCAAAGAAACTGGACGACGGAATCACAAGACTTTAGGGGCGCATTGTCTTCTGTTGCTGACGAAGTAAATAAATAATGAACACATATTTACACCCAAACTCAAGAGTCAGGGTCATATGTAAATTGATCTGCATCATTTTTTTTTTGTAAACTTTTATCCGTAGTAAATATGAGTTATTCGTAAACAAGTGAACAATCGTCATTGGAAGACCCGCCTCTCTTGTATAGGTCTCGTTGACCACTTACATATATATATATATATATATGTGTGTGTGTGTGTGTGTGTTTGTGTTTGTGTGTGCATGTGTGTTAGCGTGTGTGTTTGTGTGTGTGCGAAAAAGAACAACGTAAAGGTGTTTAGTGATAAATGAATCTGTACAATCATAAATATGCATGAAATATATAAGAAGTTTATAAGCACATAACTATATATATATATGTGTGTGTGTATATGTGTGTGTGTATGTGTCTGTGTGCGTGCGTCTATATGCTATTGAAAATATGGTGCATGGTTTTTTTGGTCGAGTATCTGTAAAGGTCTTACTACGGATACTGTTACATGTTGTATTTATACCTGTTGGATACCTAACTATTTATAAGCACGCAAGTGTAATAACAACATTACATCGCGACTTCTCTGTATGTTCCATTTCCCTACAGGGCGTGGTCGACCATTGCTCTCCACACTTTCTTTTTCTCTTGTTGCTTTCAGCGGCTATCGCTCCTTTACACTCTTTGGTAATCCTTCTGCCAACCATTTGCAGAAACTTTTCGAGTAGCTTACCCGCTTCCTATCCGTGACTCTCTTGCCTTGGATTGGCTATGTGTGCAGCAAGTTCCAGAAGCATCCCAACCTGTCATTATGTGTCAAAAAATTCCATCTGTCTCTTTCTTATTGTTGGTAGAAGATCCCTTGTAGTTCCAACGCTCCTTGAAACTTTCTCAGCCAAAGAACTTATGGGTTTTTAAAATGTACGCATAAACTGAGCGCCCCAAGCCACCAAATGTGCATTCTCATCGATTTTACAGTGTTAGAAGTGTACCCTCTTATCCCTCGGAATTCAGATGGATGTTTATAAATTATTTCAGTCGATTATGTTCATTCTTGAATTGCAGTTTTATGTGACCTCATTGCATAAATACTGTGTCGCCAATAAATGAGTGTACAATACTTCTATGAATGCTAATTTCCTTCTGAACTGAACATGGCAGGATTTCATTAATTCAAATGGAACATTACACAGTCGGAACAGATAAATCAGGTTTTACTAATGAACAAACACTACTACATTCAAACTTTCGTGCCAAAAATATCAAAATGTTGAAGTCAAACATAATCAGTACATCCTTACAAAAAAGCATTATTTGATAAGTATATCTGGTGTTACCGCCTTGAATCTCTACTACAACACTTCTTGTAGCGTTGAGGACATTGACTTCAGTAGGATTCATTTATTTGAAGTTTTTTTTCAATATTTTCATGTGAACTTCAGCATTCATGATTTTGTGGATGGAATACAGGTCAACGTGTGCCATATGAACGTGTACAATCCCAAACCATGATGTTCTGATCACCATGATTAATGGTTATAACCAAACACATTTTTTCTGTAATCACATAAGAAACCGAGGCTGACAGATCACATGATGGAGAGATGATCTGGACAGATTCAGGAAATACTGGCTCTGCGACGCCCATGGCAGAGAATCGTGGCAAATCCTGGGGAAGGTATATGTCTAACGACGGAGGTTAAAAGACTGATGATGATGATGATAATGAATGACGATGTATCACTTGTTGGATCCCTGTCAATGCCAAAACGGGCGATTTTGTTCCATTGAAACACTGTATGCAGTCAAATAACGCTGGATTTCCGCCCCTGCATTGAGTTCAAACGGGCCTACCTTTCTCTCTATTCCAGTAACGGTTTCCTGTGCAGGCATGTATGCTACTTTTGTTCAGGGTTAGTCTGAATGTTGTAGCTGAAACATTCACAGTATACACCTCTTTGAACACCTTGGCAACATCCAAAGCCGATTCTTCTGGGCAATCATTTAGGCTTCTGTGTTTGCTTGCATGGTACAGCTGGTTGCTTCTGTAGGCCAATGACATCTTTGCTTCACTTGTGATTTTAAAATGTTCCAGCAAGAGTGTTTCTGCTCAACTTCACACATGGAGTTTTTTTCCTGTAGCTGTTCTTATGTCTCTGGGAGTAGATAGAATATTCCTCAAAAGTTGATTTACATGCAGAATCATTAATGAAGGTAAGCGTCTGTACCCTGGAAACAATGAGTTTGTATTTTCAACATAGCGTTTTACATTTAAAGTTATTTTTAACCCTTATTAGAAAAATTTTTTTCAAATATGTCATCATCATCATCATCATCATCATCATCATCATCATCATCATCAATCTTTTAGCGTCCGTCGTTGGACATAGACCTTCCCCAGGATTTGCCACACTTCTCTATCATGGGCGTCACGGAGCCAGTACTTCCTGAACTTGTCTAGCTCGTCTCTCCATCTAACATTTTGCCGGCCACGGTTGCGCATGTGGTCTCAGGGAATCAATGCTGTGAGTCGTGATGTCCATTGATTGTCTGCCATTCTCGCAACATAGCCAGCCCATCGCCATTTAAGATTTTTTATGGATTCTATGATGTCTCTAACTCTTGTCTTTTCCCGGATGTACTGTGCTGTTTTGTGGTCTCTCCATGTGAGGCCCAGCATTATTCTTTCATGTGCACGTTGCATGGTTCTCAGCTTACGGGTCTGTCTCTTGGTTAAGTTCCATGTTTCAGCTCCATAAGTGACTATTGGGGGGATTCACTGGTTATACACCCTTCTCTTTAGGATTAATGGGATCTTGTTATTTTTGAAGGTTGAGCTAGCTCTGCCAAAGGCTTTCCATCCTAGTGTGATTCTTTGCTAGATTTCTTCTTCTTTTGAGGGTCTCATGGAGATTCGTTGCCCTACGTAGATGTAGTGGTCTACTTTCTCGAGTTCTGTGTCCTCGATTTCAATCTTAGTGTTTTTATCTCCGATGTGGTTGTTGCACATGATCTTCGTCTTGCTGAAGTTCATGTGTAGGCTGACTTTCTTGCTCTCCTCATTTAGTTCATCTATCATTAGTTGTAGGTCGTGTAGGATCTCCGCGAAAAGGGCTATGTCGTCTGCAAATCTGAGGTTGCTCAGATACTCGCCGTCTATTTTAATTCCTTCATCCTCCCAGTCTAACCTTCTGATAATCATCTTGAGGCAGGCTGTGAAGAGTTTTGGTGAGCTGGTATCACCTTGTCTTACTCTTTTCTGGAGCTGGAAGGGGTCTGAGTCTTCGTGTAGCCTGATAAATTAGCTGCCGTGATTGTAAATATGTTTCAACACTTCAACATGCCGACTGATGGCCTCCATGACCTTCGGGATTTCTACTGAGTCGAACGCCTTTTTGAAGTCGATAAATGCTACGGCAAGTGGTAGTTTATACTCTGCTGCTTTTTCTTTCAGTTGATTTATCGAGTGCAGGTGGTCCATGGTCGAGTAGCTTCTTCTAAAGCCAGCTTGTTCACGTGGCTGGTTTTCATCGAGTGTTTTTGTGATTCGGTTGGTGATGATCTTTGGGAAAAGTTTGTATACACAGTTGAGTAGGCTTATAGGCCTATAGTTGTTGAGGTGTTTCGGGTTTCCTTTTTATATAAAAGAATTATGATAGCAGTGTTCCAATCGTCTGGGACTTTACTGTGTTTTAGACACAAGTTGAAGAGGACGGCCAGTTTCCTAGTGATGATTTTACCTGCTTTTCGGAGTAGGTCGATGGTGATGTTGTCTGGTCCAGGGGCAGTTCCTTTCTTAGTCTGTTTAATGGCTTCTTTCACCTTCCACGGGGTTACTCTTGGGAAGTCTTCGAGTTGATAGCTCATGTCTTTCGTATCTTGCTTATTGTTTTGTAGTCCTTGTTTGAACGAATAAAGTTTTTGGTAGAATTCTTTGGCACGTTCGACAATCCTGTTTCTGTCTGTTGTTAGGTTTCCACTTTCCTCGATATTTTATTAAATGAAGTAAATTATTTTGGTATGAGTACATGCATTTCTCGACAGCAATACATATTCATATCTTTCGCAACAAAAAATAAATTATGTGATCGGATTGTTGATATATTATATTCAACAATATGGATAAAGTTGACTATAAAGAAAATACTGCTCATATGTTATGATATCGTGAAACGCTGTTGCTTGAAATAAATGAACATCCGAATATTGTTTCAAAAAAGCTGGAAGTTAGGAATGAATCTATTTCAATTTTTATATGAATATTTTCCTTATAGATAATATATATATATATATATATATATATACATATATATATATATATATATATATATATATATATGTATATAATACATATATACATATATATGCATGCAACTTATGTATGTCTGTGTTACTAGCATTTACTAACATTAGTCTCATATATATATATATATGAAACATATTTTTCTATTATTGATCAGATTTATGTCATTGAAATTTAAATGGGCAGTTCATTTTATAATTACAAGAACAGGGCATATATCGTGCTTACATTGAGCAGGAACTGTTGACATTCATGGGTATATAATCTTGTAGTTCTTATAATAGCTTGTATTGTGTTAAATATTGAGCACTGTGATCAAATATCTTCAACAACATATCTTTTCTAATTCTTTCTAACGTATACTCACAAATTGAAAATATATCGTATACATACATATATATGCTAGTGTTGCAAATCTCGAAAATACTTACTGGTTCCTATTGTCAGTATTTGAACCTTAGATTTGAATGATGTTGCTCGATTCAAACAGACTTCCCGGGTTTTGAAGCCTGATACATTCTTTATACCCATATTTTTTCTCTGCTTTACTGGGAACCATACTGGGTTAAGTAAAATAGAGATCATATTTATCTTTCGTCAAATAAAATCATCAGAAAAATTTATTTTGCTTGTTTTTGGCTATAGATGCATAGATAGGTGTGAAAATGAGTTTTTTTTCCGGGAATAGTCGTCCGGTGTCATCTAATCTTACACTTCTGGTCGAAATCCTCGGGGACGAACAGATTCTTTACCATTCCTCTTGTTCTATAAATTCTGTGTTCAGCAACGCCATCTTGATGCCTTCTTACTCGACCAATATCAGACACGCATCAGTCCCATGGAAGGTTGCTCTATTGTTTGGCTCCATTTCAGCGATTGGAGACAAAGGAAAAGAATTGGCTCTCGCAAATCTTACTCACCTGATTCACTCTAATCTGAATTATGGCTTTTCAGCTCAAAGCTCATAAACATTCACGAAATTCGATACATGGGTTTCAATATGAACAACCTCGGACCGCAAGAGATTGGAAAAGCCCTATATATGTTAACGTTCAGTTTGTTTATAATATTCTGTTATTTTAAGCGTACTTGGTACGTCTCTATTCATTTATCTCTTCTTTCTTCTCTTTTGATTTTTTTGTGTTATTTCTTCCCTTCTCTCTTTCTGATGATCATCTTATTTCCCTCACCGTACATCCTTTCGTTTCAATCTTCAGTTTATCTCCTCTGCCTTTATTTTTTCAACTTTTTTCTTTCTTTTTCTTCATACAGCGTTTTTTACTCTTTTTACTTCTTTCTTTCTGTTCTCTTTATTCCACCTTTTGATGATTTTTCTTTCTTTTTTTCTTTCTTGTCTCCTACTTTCTTTTTCTTCCCTTAAATTTGTCCTTTATTTTCCTATTTTTTTATCGTCTGCTTCTTTCTTTCTTCCCATCTTTTTTTCTTGCATTTATCGGTTGCCTGTTTTCTCTCTAACCTTCCCTGTGCCTCATTTTATTTCCCCGTCCTAACAATAATGACAATCCCAGATTTTTGGTTTTTGTTTGAAAAGTAGAATGTTTGGAATGACTGATGGACCATGAAGGGGGAAAGAAAGAGACAGGCTCTATTCCTACATCAACATTCAATGGACTGAAGAAATAAATAAGGAGATGGATAGAAGAAGAGAAAGAGTGAAAGGGAGGGAGAGAAAAAGAAAGAAATAGGGAAAGAAAGAAAAAGGGGAAAAAGGAAAGAAGAGAGAAAAACAGAAAAATAGAAAAGGGGAGAAAAAAGGTGAGATAGATGACGCTATTTTTTAGTTAATATCTAAATTTCCCTAATATTACATCTAGATTTATCTAGATTTTCATGATATTTGAAGAAAGACGGCTATATGATATGTAATTGATCCCCCCTCCATGAACAGATTAAAAAAGGTTTTCCTCCTTTACAAAAGTTGGAATACATCAAAACTTGTTCACGTTTGTTTTATTCATCGTTGGTTTATTTACTTATTTACTTTGTATCAATTATTTTTTTTTTACAATTCTTGTTTGCTTTCTTAGTTTTTTTTTATTCCTGTTCTTTTCTATTTAAAAAAAAACGTATTTCGTGTCCTTTTATTCCTCTATTTCTAAGTATTTTCACGTATTATATATCTCCATTTTTACCTAAAAACTCAATTTTCCAAATATAACTAAGTAGTTATTGGATTTATTTACACTCAAAATATTTCATGCATTTCCTCTTTTTTCATTTCACAGTCATTAAATACAATTTTTTTTAATGAGCATCTTCATACTAACATTGGGTTGTCTCACTATTGACAAAAATGCAAATATCAAACACTATTAAAGCATGTCACATTCAACATAAATTCAAAGTCAGTCACTTTCGATGATAATGGGATATCTGTTACGAATAAGATTTGAGGGTGACTTATTTCCCGATTAAAATTCTCTAAGCTCCTGCCGAATCACTGACGTCCATTCTACTTCACGCTGTACTAATTTGACAAAAATTCCTACAGCTTTGGTTAATAGTGTTAATTCACATCATTGATTGGCTAAAACATATTTCAGATCGCTATATTGGTTTTAATCCTTTAATTCTTTAAACTAATGTAAATAGTTGTTTGCAGTCTCTGGTTGTATCTTTGTAGATAATAGTTGGTAATGTATGATCCGCCGAGAAAACCGGGATTTCTTAATTTGAATTGTCATAGTAAGCAATTTCATGCCGATTAAAAACTTAGTATTTATTTATCGTCTGGTATTTCCATAATGCTTGATACCAGACAACAATAAGTCTAGTAAGAATCAGTAACAAATAAAGGCTAATCTGATTTCCAATTTCCAAAAAGAATAACCAATTCTTATTTGAAAAAAAATTGTTTTTAACAAATTTCACCGTGTTGCAGGCATCTGAGATCTCTGTTCCCCTGTCTGCTTCTCTCTATCTATTTCTTTTTTCTCTCTTTCTTCATATATATATATATATGTATATATATATATATATATATATATATATATATATATATATATATATATATATATATATACATACATATATATATATATATATATATATATATATATATATATATATATATATATATATATATAAAGTATCAATGATGTTCAAATGTACTAGGAAGATAGAAGATATAGGAAAAAAAATTAACCAGGGGTTATGGAATATCATTCAAAATCTCTCTCATTTTCTTGTCTTTATATATATATATATATATATATATATATATATATATATATATATATATATATATATATATATATATATATATATATATTATATATAGATAGATAGATAGATAGATAGATAGATATAGATATATAGATTGGTAGATAGATAGATAGAGAGATAGATAGATTATATTCATCGATTGTCCCTTCCCTTCCGAATCTCTACTTAGCTCCGCTTTTTTTCCTCACCTAACAAATATGACAATTTCCGTTTTTTGGTTAAGAGTAAATAGTGGAACGTTTGAAATAATGCATGAATACAGAGCAAAGAAGAACACTGCTAGGGTGCCATGTTGATATAACTCTGATATTTGTAAAATCCCCGAAACAGTTACATGGTAAAAAAAAACCCTGATGATCCCAACAATAGATAGAATTATACATTGTAAAACAAAATAAAGTATAAAAACAAACTCTGTGGAAGATTATATAAATTGCAACGACAGATATCGGGAAATCGTTGTCTGAATTGCCTTAAAATTTTATTGAATTAGTTTTTTTGATGTCTAGTGCTTGAAAATTAAAAGCTTTCTAATACACTCACACACACACACACACACACACACAAACATATATATATGTATGTTTTTTCTTTATGCACACTTCTGGCCCGTTGTTCGAGCACCAGTAGAGTATCATACCGTTGTGTTTAAAATAAAGGTGCTCAATATTTTAAATAGATAGAATTTGTTTTATTAACATTCGAAATTCGCTGAGAAGTGTAAAAAATTCGTTGTACGGATACTATATATATATCTACGAAGCTAACCCCAGAGTTTGAATTTTGGGTGCTTACTTCGGACGATTGGCAAAAAGGAACGACACATTTGTCTCATCCCATTGTAGTTAGTACACTGATATGCTTGAAAACTCTGCTCTAATAATGTGATTTATATCGACTTCAACTTCTCTTCTTTTTTTAAATTCTTATTTATTCCTTCAATTATTTCTTCTTCATCTCCTTATAACAATTGAGTATGGCAGGGTTAAATGCACTTATGCAGACAACCATATCTTTGTAGTTACCCTTTGATGAATGGAATGTCTCTTCCCCAAGGAATATAAACTTTGGCATACAATTTTTTCGAACTTTATTCCAAAAGTTTATCACATTAACGGAATTTATCGAATTCTTCAGAGAAATGTGAGATGCCAAAGGACATGATTCCTGTTGTTAATAAGGCGGAATGAACCGAAAACGACATCGATAGGAGCCAAAGACAAACAGTATACCCCCCCATTTATATATAAATATATATATATATATACATATATATATATATATATATATATATATATATATATATATATACATATATATATATATATATATATATATATATATATATATATATATATATATATATATATATATATATATATATATATATATATGTAATGGGAGCAAATTCAAGAACGTGACCGGAAACCCCCTAAAACAACTCTTTGATGAACGTCCAATTGCTTACTGTAATTGGTTGTTGTTTTTAATTCGAGGGAAACGAAACGTTACGATTTCAAACACAGTACTCGTGGCTGAATAGTATATGAGTATATATAAACAACTATAATCAGATATTTTATATGTGCACACATAATCATAGCATATATAAATATATAAATATATATATATATATATATATATATATGTATATATATGTATATTTATATATGTATTCATAGTGTATGCACCATTTATTTGATATATATATATTAATATGTATATACTTATATATATTCATTTATACGTATTTATATATATATATATATATATATATATATATATATATATATATATATATATATATATATATATGTATATGCAAACAAATAATGCATACGCTATAGAAAAAAGTTTTCCGTTCATCAAAAATAAAAAAAGGAATAGAAAAAATCTCCATTTCAATCCTCAAGAGTCTCTCTGTTTACCCCAACTAGACATATTGCTTGTTTGACGTAGCCAAAGCTAAGAAACCTGAAGAAAAAACAAAGACAAAGTCAATAAATACCATTGTGCGTAGGTGTGGGTTTGGAATAAAGGAAAACTGGCGGTGATATCGAAGAGAAGAGGAAGCCTATCGCAATGTTACTAACAAGTGATGAAGGAATTATGACATTTGCCAAAATACATTTGGAAACACAAAAATTCAAAAAATTAGTGTAGAGGTTAGCGTCTTTCTACTTTATATCTGATGGAATGTAGATATACACTAGCTAAGCACAACATTAATGTTTACAGAAAACTGAATTAGAAATCCAAATTCTAGTTTTGGTGAAGGCTGTATTCGCTCTTCCCACATTTAATGCTCTTACAAATAGCTGGGCAGATGTTGCTTATGAAGCATTACGACTAATTGAAGGTTACCCAGATTGAAAAATAAAACTGTAGCTCTTCCTCAAGCATTGAGCCGATTCATTGAAGTGAAGTAAGACAAACTGGTTCTCTGGACATGTTGAGTCCAATATCAGTTAGTGCAGAATTATACATTAACTTAGATCAGTAGGACAATGAAGATCAATGGTTACCAGATAAGAAATGCTCAAAAGAAAGCTCTGTTGGATTCTTATGTACAAATGAAAACAAAATAGATATCCGTACTTTGCACAAATCATTTTGCGCGTGTACCAGTACAAATGATGTGAATGATCGTCAAAATTTATCGAAAGAGAGAAAGATATTCTGTGTAAGATGATGTAAAAAATATAACAGCAATACATTTGGACATTGTTAATTGGTCAAAAATGACCATAAGGACACAAAAACGATTAAAAAACGTAAACAAAGTGTTTTCAAAGGGTTTATTGTGCAATAGTAATGCAAAATACCAATGTGACTGATAGTGGCTTGGGGAACAAACAAAAAAATACACAGATACTAGCAAAGATAGTGAAATTTGTAACCCATTCGGCTGGTTGGTCGTACGGTTATCTGACATACCATGGTGGAAGGAGCAAATGGTGTAAATCGACACTCCCTGTGGGATCAAAAACATTGTAACTGGCCTGGAAGAAACGTAAAGTATTATTATCAAGACCAACTCTTAGAAAAAAAAGTAACATGTTTTTGATATAACACAGCAAACCAATAAATGTACATTACTCGTTCATGTATGGAAGAATAATTTGAATAGGGAAGAACACACGTAGTCTTACAGGCATTATGTCTATATATCTATAAGTAGAACCCGTAGCAAAGAATATGGATATTTTGGCAATGAAAAAGGGTACATTACTACGGAAAATATTTTTGCGACATAGTTTCAATGCTATACAATTTGACCATAAATAATAACTGAAAATATTGGTTTTGATTCGAGTAAAAATGATAGAATCATTGACACTCATGCTTGCACAAAGAATTCAATTTCTATTTTCAGTGGAGTAAACTATGTCTGTGCTGAATATTCTATAAATTTTCATGATGTAACAGATTTTTGGATAGGTGCCATTGAATGCCTATGACTCTCGGGGCATATGTGGCCACAAAACTGACTGACTAACTGAATGCATATATATATATATATACATATATATATATATATATTTATATATATATAAATATATATATATATATATATAGATATATATATATATTAATGTATATATATATATATAGATATAGATATAGATATATAGATATATAATAGAAAGCTTCACTGTTTTAAATAGTAAGCATTAAAAACTTTTTCAACACATTCATGTATTATTTCACCCATCCATTATATATATATATATATATATATATATATATATATATATATATATATATATATATATATATATATATATATGAACTCATTTTTCTTCCTTGTGTATTTAAGTAGTAACTCAACCTTTGAGCAAATTTCATTAAACTGAATCGACATTTTAAAACGCTGTAATTTTTCTTCTTTTGTAGCTACTGATAGTGCTTTTATAGATTTTTTGCTGGAGTGAATACATTTTCAAATCGTCATGCATTCATCTTTCTTAATTTTTTAATCATTCTCACCCATCATCGGTCATTCACAAAGTATTTTTTAAGCCAGAAAGTTGTGTTTGTACCATGTCTCAGTTTCCAGTGCTAACACTTTTGTTCGTCGTGAATAGCGGTTCCATTCAATTTGGTAGTGAAAGATATATCCATAGAGCTGGTAATTGATCTATCCATCTATCTATCTATCTATCTATCTATCTATCTATCTATCTATCTATCTATCTATATATATATAATATATATATATATATATATATATATATATATATATATATAGATATATACACACATAAATATATATATATATATATATATACACACATAAATATATATATATATATATATATACATATATATATATATATATATATATATATATATATATATATATATATATATCTATATATATACACACATTGGTCTTATTGTTCTCGAGGCAATTTAGGATGATATATTGTTTATTTGGGGTATTTTTAATTAGAATTGCTTTTGATGCTTGAAGTCTTTTCATATCATAAGAGTTTCCAAAGATTCTGGTGTTTTCAGTGATTGACATACACACACAACACACACACACACACACATATGCACAGACACCCACAAGTACACACATACATACACACACACATATATATGTACGTGTGTGTATGTGTGTGTGTTCGTGGGTGCGTGTGTGTAAAGTATCAGAAGAAATGATGTATATAAATCTCTCAAGTAATTATTTCCATCATATTCAGTACTTCACATACGTAAAAGTTTGATGAAAAAATTATGAATATAAAAAGATGACTAAAATTATCTTTAAAAAATATCTTCTGTCTAAAATATCTGAAAATACCAGCACGAGATTTGGACATTGTTGGTCCGAAACGAACGTATGTACAACGAAGAGAGAAAAAAATTGAAAAAATGGAGATTTTCGCATGATGTCTAGTAGCATAGTTTCAAGGCTATGGTGCAAACACATTCGCTACCCCAAACGAAGCCCCAAACAGTAGAGCAGTTTAGGAGCACCTATGTTTTATGTCCAAGTAATGCAGATCAGGCAAGAGCGTCTCTTGTAGTTCACGTTGCATTGTTGTCCTGCTTACTCTTAAGGATCTTCGTTATTTTTGATTCAAAATATTCAATGAAAGGACAAAGCTATTCTAATAATAAATCGATTTTATTTCAAATGGTTGACACTTTATCTTCTTCTACAGAGATCGATTTTTTCTTATCACTTTTTCCCAGATAGGCGTATAGACTGAGTAATCGATTGATTGATTTGTACTTGAAATAGATGATCTTTATCGTCTTTTCAATATTGTTCGTTGATCAATATTTTTTCCTGCAGCTATTCGAAGCATCGAGTATGTCTACGATACGGGCAAAGACGAGGACGGGCATACACAGATACTCGTATATGATGGTTTGGCTCTGGGAACAGAGATCTTCGAGGGCGTCCGGCATCTTTTGGGGTCCCAAATAGGCAGGGTCTTATGTGGATAGCCCAAAGGCCAGCACAATTAATTTTAAGCCCTAGGGCCACGTGTTGACAGCCGACTATACCCTATAAACCAAAAGTTTGCTTATTTTTGATCCACCAGAGTAGCATGGATAGCAGTAAGGGCGTTACGTCTTAAGTTTGATAGGAGTTTCTTTTCTGTGGCAGATGCCTGCAATAGTGATGGGGTTCTGCAGTCACTTTATAGGAATATTTGGACATTATTGCTAACCTGAGTAGTCAAATGACGTAACGTGAAAAATTCGATTCATGTCTGTTGTTATAGTTATTGATCCCCCATCGCTAAAAACATTTTTGGTAGCCCTTGTAAGTGACCTTTGTTCCAAATATATATATATATATATATATATATATATATATATATATATAAAGAGAGAGAGAGAGAGAGATAGAGAGATAGATAGATAGATACATGTGTGTGTGTGTTTGTGTTCACATGTAGTATAAAGTATCAATATACAATAAACATAAAACCTTATATAAAATGACACATTATATATATAGCAAAAACTATATGATAAAGGAATATTGTACTCGATGGACACTACTTGAATTGTATATTGTTATGACTGATTCGTTTTCAAAGTCACCTAAAGGGTTACACAGTGAACAGCTTATGATCCCAACATAAGACAATTTATACATTGTACAGTACTAACAAAGTTTAGGCAAAACAGGGTTTAAATACTTTGGAAGATTACATAAATTGTAATTACAAACATTGGGAGAAAGTTGACTGGAGTGAAACCAAAGATCTATTGAAAAAGTGATTCAATGTTCAAAATTAGATAGATAAATAAATATATCTATATATCGTTTCATCCACAGACAGCTGTTTTGATGTATTACATCTCTTCAATGTTGCTATAGACATTCCATTACCCCTGCCAGCACCGCGAGACAGAATTGAAACCTTCACTTTAGACCCGGGAGCCGACATCCTATCTCTGGGCTACGGAACTGGACGGTCAATAAGGGTGAATTTAAGCGATATATTTTTATTTACACAGAAATTCCCCATCCTCTAGCGTGCTCTATTCCTATGGATGTTGTGTGATCCAGAGACAGCTGTTTAATTGTATAACACCCCCAGATAGCTTTTTCGTTGTATAATGACTCATAAGTGTGGCTATGGACTATCCATTATCCCATTCAGTACCAGGAGGTAGGATTGAAACCTTCGCTTTAGACCACAGAACTGGACGGTGAGTAAGGTTGAATATAAGCGATATATTTATTTAGCATATATATTTCTCATCCACCAGAGTGCTCTATTCCATTGGAAAAGCATTGCATAAGCTTTCACTGAACGAGTTACCTCACTTAAAGAGTGTTCAACCCTGAATAGGGGAGTGTTAATTATTGTGTCATCGAGACACTGCTGTTTCGTTGTATTACAACTCTTCAGTGTGGCTATAGACTATTCAGCATTCAATGAACGAGTTACCTCATATATATATATATATATATATATATATATATATATATATATATATATTCTAGAATGCTATACGGCTTTAAACATTAAATACATTGGAAAACATTATTAAAAAACCTTTGTATCGTTCCATTCAACTTTTTCCAATATTCAGGAATGATATTGTAAGTTTTCCCAGTGTTTTTTTTTTAATTTAGATATTTTATATAGATTTTGTTGCTGTGTGTAACGTTTTTCTTGGGAACCTTGGCTGTTTACCGTGTAACCGTTTTGGGGATTCAAAAATAGACCAGTCATAGTAACAGGACTACCCAGTGTTGGTCATATACCACATCCCCTTCAATTATGATACATAGCTTATATATATATATATATATAATATATATATATATATATATATATATATATATATATATATATATATATATATATATATATATATATGTACATATAGATATATATATATTAAAACGCGTGTCAGAGACTTGCTGCTGAAGCCGGTATATATTTATATCAGTTTTTAAAAAAATGCATGGACTTAAATCTAACTGTGAAGAGCTTGTATGAAATTAGAATTTTATCCGTATACAGTTTCACATCAAAAGAAGAACATAATCAAAAATTGGACTGGATTCATTGAAATTTGTTTTCAAGATTCTGTATATGATCGACTGAGGCTCTATATCAACTTCCATTGTCAAAGGCCAACGTATTACAATCATTTACAGCCAGCTATGAGTAATCTGAAATAGATAGATAGAAGTGAAGTATGAGAAGTTGTATCCAATATCTCTCTCGGAATTATCGCCGATAGATAGAAGTTTCAGAGAAAATGCCAAATATTGTGAACGTCAATTATTTGTCGGAAGACATAATCATAAATTTTAGTTGAATTTCGAGACGAAAGTTGCAAATTCAAGTCTCAATCTTTTGTTTGATCTCATTTGATGATTGGAAATCCTCCCCAGTAATCAAATCAAATGTTATCTTCTGAAAAGAGACAATTAAGAATTTACACACACTCATATACACACTGTGCATACATGGAGACAGGCACTCATTGATGTAGGCTTACCAGTGCGTGCACACACTAACACACACAATCACAAACAACGACACGCACCAAATCAGAGAATCATTGATGAAAAAATGCACATGCACGCCTGTGACGCTTGGTGCCTTGTATCACGGGTGTGCTATGAGCAAAAGATGAACATGAACACAAAAAAGATTTCAGCGTCTGTAAAAAGCATTGGACATTGAACAATGTTGTGAAGGTGATCCCTATTCTAAAATGTAAACTTCCACGACTATGTACATCCGACATTACAAACAATAAATAAATAAAAAGAAATAAGAGAACCAATGAAAAAAAATGATTTGGCACTTTTACCTGCCAGCTGATAATATTATCTTAACGAAAGTCTGTTTTGTATTAATTCTCTAATTACTAAAATCAAGTAGCACATGGCACCAAAAAAGCTTCAGCTGTCCATTTAACTTTAAAGAGACCTAGTTTTACGTTTTAGGGCAACTGTAGCGCACAACAAACCAGGGATACAAAGCACCGTATACCGCTGATACTCATCTGCTCCGAACCACAGAATGACAGAATCGGAATCATATAGATTTAAGCGATTGCAAGTTCAATTTGCAATGTAAATTCATGCTGAATTGATCTTTAGTTTGTGCCCGTCAGTATTCACGCTTGCTATTGAAATTTTAGCTTATTTCTAGTGACCACCGTCCAACAAAATTTGTAAATGTATCTTATTCATTTACTCCTCCTCCTTCCAAATGTTTAATTGATCCAGAATTGAACAGAACAATAATTACGTGATTGTTTTTTTGAACGACTAACCAATATATTCTATAGTTTCGAAAAAAATTTATCAAGAAATAAAAGATATTAATTTAAAAACACATTTTCCCAATTCGAATAGATATGCAATATATGAGAGGTGGTATTCTGATTTTCCTCCACTTTGCCGTTTATTTCTGACCCATATCATTACCTTAACACTTATATTTGGCGATACTGTGGTCTTTTGAATAAAGTGATATCAACTCTCTGTGGCTAAATACTGTCCTTATCAATTGTACAATGGTCTTTATGTAAACCTATGTCCTGCAAACAAAGCTACCACCTAAAAAGCATAAGGCTTTTCCATCTTCAAATTGGTCTGACTGGCTGGCCATTTATGTATGTATCTCGCTAAGAAGCTGTGAAATTTACCCTTATTATATCTGCGATGATAACTTGTTTTCTTTTCAATGCCCTCCCAAGTCATCTATCCACATTTTTCCCTATAAGTAATCGTGATTGATTACTCCTAACAAGAATCTTGGCATTGGCCACAAGACACTTTTTATCGAGTGACTAACCAAACTAGTTAGTTTCTTTATTAATGTATTCATACAAAATATCATTGGATATTACGTTTGCAACTGATTTCCTTTCAGACGTTAGTCTTTTATTCCTTATGGTATAAGAAATATAGAAAAATTTGACAAAAAGAGGAAAACCTAAATGTCATGAAATGATATTCCATTGTGTCTATCCTCAGACCACTAAATTTTCTTTTCAGTAATTGATGGATTGTTTCGGAAAATAAGATAGGAAAGATAATCTCTCAGTGAAAACCCACTCGTAGGTATTGCTAAAAAAACGTTCATATTTCCAATTCTCACGCCTCCATAGATACATGCCCACGTACAAATAAATATATCATAACCTGTTTGTTAGTGGTTCCTAATGCATTTACTTTTGCACGTGCATGACGTTGTAATTATTCATATTTCTCTCTCCAAGGACGTAGGAGAAACAGGTTTTGCATATAGGTATTTGAACTCATTTTTCATTCATGTGTCTTTTTCCATCGCAGTAATGCACTCTGATAAAAAGCAGTAATGTACCCGAATGCCCGAATATGTTTCAAATAACGGACATAAAATTTACAGGGAAAGCACAAACGCCTGAGCACTGGGCGAGTAATCAAAACGCCTTTCTTTTTTTTGTTATAACACAACCTTGCGTAACAGAACTGTCAGTAACTTTCAGGTGTATATGGATTCATTATGGAAAGTAGGGGTCGACGTGCGTGCGGTATTTTTTCCTATTCTTTTCTTTATCTCTCCAACCAATCACCCTTTTTTCAATACCCGTATAATTGGTTTGAAACATTGGTTATACCCCATGCGAGATGTCAGTCACATGATCATGATATATTTTACATCCAAATGTAAGATAAATCCTAAGTAGGTATATAAAACCTGAAATATTGCGTCAGATAAATTAATTGCGAGGCTTCTCCCGCTTTCTGTTCCTAACTATAGAACTCTGTCAGTGATAACAATCTGTGTTCGTCCACAACTATGTATCATCCCTTCGTATGTATCGATCCATCTTCCTATTACAAGAAAGGGTTCAAAAAATTTTCAAGGCATTCTAGTCATTGAACATTGAAAATGGGAGTTTTGCTTTCAGTTGTGAATCATGTGGATATGCGATTCACTCTGAACGGAAAATATCCCCTTCATCGCGCTTATAATAACTGCTGCTATCATATGCGCCTGTCCATCGAATAAGTTTGGAAATTAAAGGGGAAACGATTGAAAACATCTGATAGGACAGGTAAGCCAGAACATTTCTAAATTCGTTAAAAAACGGGTTATTAAGGCAGAATAGCAGAAAAGGCTACATCTGAAGCTAGTCAACACTCAGAAGAGAGGATAATGGGCGCTTGAGCTGATGGTTGAACCCTTTGGGCTTAGACTCTCTATAATATTTTACGGTGTGTATTTATTTGCTCTAAGCAACAAAGGAGTAAATATGCCTAACAAAAATTGCCTATACCCCAGGATAATGTAGGAAGCAATTTGCTGCACGGGTCAGAAAAGATATAGTTATTTTGTATCATGAACTTTTTTATTATCCAACTATGAAAAGACATTGGGAACAAGGACACATTATATGAACTACAAAAAAGGTTGGTGAGCAAAATTCTGTATAATGAAAGAATGAAGATTTTCAAAAAACTTCCTACAAAAGAGATTATACTTCTAAATGTCGGATCGATTGATATCCCACAAGATTCGGAACCAGATGTGATAGACTCGATTCTTTTATAGATAAATTCTTCAAAATCAACTCAGGGGTTGTTGATTGAATTTTAATTTTCGTAGTTAAAATATCTTTGAACAGTTTAGAGCGTTGAATGGAACTTCTATATAAAAATCGATGGCTATCTTTTTTTTGTCAGGCCTGTATAAACTGAACCCATGAACAATATTCTCTATAAGTCGTCCAAAGTAATATGGCTGGAAACAACATTAACTTTTTCCTATTTCTTTTTTTTATTGAATCCTATTTAAATTTGATTTTCAATAAGATTCATTTGGTTATTTATTACCAACAGCTACATAATATTACATACTTCATTTGTCAGAAGCAATTTAGGAAATTGTTTATTATTACCTCCCATTCGAGAATACGTTTTTTTTTTTGATAAAATTACTTCAGGTAGTAACTTGTGTGGTTGAAAGGAAAAGAATTTGAAAAGTTATAGTCTGAATCATTTGATGTCCGTAGCACACAACCTGTACCCATCAAAAACAACAATTATTTTGAAAAAAATGAAAGTTACAGACATTTCTACTGTTAGCGTTCCGATCAAAAACACCTTTTTTTTAGAAGGAAGCGGGGTATTTTCGAAAAATAAAGGTAGCCTCTATACGAGTATTAAAGGGTAACCCTTTCTTGGACGCTTTCATTCTTAGTTTCAATGCCAATCTTTCTGCTAGATTCCATATTCAAACTCATTAGGTGACTATTTATAGTTTCTGGATTTCCTGCATGAATTATGACCTATATTGAATCAGCAAAACACAAACAAAGACTAATAAAAGAGAGTGAAGCAAATGCTGCTTTAAAAATCAGGTAAGTCCAAAAAAAAAATAGCAGATTTTCCGTATTTTTAACGAAAGTATAACAAAGAATTTTGACCCCTGTATTAACCAAGTTTATATTTCAGGGGATCATCCCAAGGCAGGCTATTGAGAGTTTTTTTGCGTGTTAGTGTCAGAGGATTCGCCCTCAAACTGAAACCATTCAAATGGCACGGGAAAAAACATGGTCAGCATGCTGGAGGAAAATAAGATGGTGAGGTAAACTAGACGAGTATCAGCTCCCCGACGCTTATGATAAAGAGGTCTGGCGAATCTTTGGCAAGGTGTATGTCTAAAGACAAAAGTTCAAAGGTCGTTGCTGGTGATGATGATGATGATGATGATGATGATGATGATGATGATGATGATGATGCATTGAAAATGATAAGCCAAATATCCTCCAATGAATACCACTTAGTAATTCCGAGTTACCCCCCTTGGAAACCACGCTGTCTTGGTTTAAATCAAAGTTAGGCTAGGATTGAAGGAATTTCAGCAAACAAAACAACACAGACGGACGGGAACTGAACTCCCTGCTCTTTGCTAATGTTGATATTTAAAACGTACATCGGCTGTGTAATTTGTTTCAACCATGATCATGATGAAAGAAAGATAAGAAAACGATCACGTGGTATAGATCTATCGTCAGTGAAGTGTGTTATTTTTCAAGTAAGTATTGAAGAATTTCGATTCGATTTCATTGAAATCGATTGGATATGGCCGCTCATGTCATCAATCGTCAAGCATCACCGAAGTATCTCGGTGACAGACGATATAACCTAACTAATCAGCCGTTATTTTCATTAATCATGTTAACCTTAGCGAAAGAAGATCACCTTGGAAAATGTTTTGCTCACTAAATATAATTCAAATTATTCTACGTCTTTAATGAATTCGTGACTATTGTTCAACATTACTAATGACTGCAACCGTCCACAGAGATTCACTGGAGGAAGATTTTTTTTCTTTTTTTTTGATTTTGCTGTCTTTTGTCTGCTTAATACTTTGAATTTCATTGAATATTAGAGTGAAATAGACGTATTACAAAGAGATTGGAGTTGGAAGTAAAAATTGTGATTCTCACTGATGAGAGTTAGAGGGAGAATGGGTATTGTGAACTTCCTGAAAGTGGGGGGAAGATATAGAACAAAAGAAAAAGAAAGAGAAAAATTCTGTATGTTTGTGTGTGAGAAATGGAGGGGCAGGGAGAGAGAGAGATAGGGAGAGAGAGAGAGAGAGAGAGAGAGAAAGAGAAAATGAAATATGAAATTGCTAAAAATGCAGTAAAGAGTGAAAAAGACTGTGTATGCGAAAGAGAGATCGGAGAGACCGAGAGAGAGAGAGAGAGAGAGAGAGAGAGGGATAAGGAAAAGTGTGAATTTTGTTGAAAGAGAGAGAGAGGAATATACAGAGGGTATAAGAAAAATTGGAATCATCCTGAGAGAGAGTGAGAAAGAGAAGGAGAGAGAGTGAGAGGGAGAGGAAGTGTGTTTGTGTGTTAGAGAGAGAAAAAGAGGATTCGAATTGGCTCGAAAACGAAGTATGAGAGATAGGCAGAAATATTGTGTGTGTGTGTGTGTGTGCGTGAGAGAGATTGATTATGAAATTTCTATAAAAAGAGGAATATTGAGAGAGAGAAAAGAGAAGGAAGGAGAGAGACAGAGACAGAGATAGAGAGAGATATATTGTGTACGTGGAAAAGTGAAAGAGTATGATATTATGATATTGCGGAAAAACGAAGACTGTATTAAGAGAACGAGTGTGTAAGAGAGAAAGACAAAGAAAATATGAAAACAGAAACAGAGATTGGAGAGAGAAAGAAAGAGAGATTAATAGATAGAGAGTTAAAGAGAAAGAGAGAGAGAGAGAGAGAGAGCGATATAGAGGGAGAGTTTGTGTGAAAATCTGACCGAAAGGGGAATAAGAGCAAGAAAAAAAGTAATAAAAGAGAAAAAAATTGTTTTGCCTGAAAGAGATCGATAAAAATAAAGAAAGACAGATAGAGGGGAAAAAAGTGAAAGAAGTTTTCTCTTATGTGAGAACAGGGTGTAAGTACATACTCATACTTAGAGGAAGAAACAGCATTGTGAAACTTATACATATCTAATATCGTCCAAGTCCACAAAGTCTTAAATCTGTCAGCATTAGAAGCAACAGCAGTTTTTCATTACATCTATATGACCATATTTTATCCTTTTTCAATATCATAGTACCTCTTCTGCGTACCATTCATATCGCATATGCCACATTCTTCTTGCTACTAAAATTTGAAGCTTAATACTTTTTTTCAGTCATAATTTGGTTTCTATAGGGTTTGCTTTAATCAGTATCGAAATAACATTGAAGAACAACAATCAATAAGTGATTTTCTTTGATAAATAAATATATCAGAAGCAGGAAAGATAGTTACCACGGTGAATATATCGCCCTTAACATGAAAAATCAGATTATAGATATCATCTTTCACTCGTGTGTGTCGACAAAGTCTTTGGAGATATCTTGACAATATATTAAAAATGAAATTCCGAGGATATTGTATGGTTGAATACTAGTTATCTACGTATAATTCAGGTGATTTGTTTGTGCAGCCATGACTGGAGTTGAATCTAGAGATTACTTTTCACAAACCTACGGCTTTCGTAGTAACAACTTCTTAGGACGGAAATAGCAACGAATTACAAAGTTATCGTATTATGGAGGAAAATTTCGAACCTACATACTGACCCTTCCTCTCGCCCCAAGAGCAATCTTAACAAATAGCCGGGATAAAATTGCGACCCCCCAACCTTACCATTTGCTACTTCCAGCTTTCTAGAATCATTACTTATACGACTAACAACATCAAGAACACCAACAACCACACCTACGAACAACAATAAACGGCTTGCACATTCGCCTAGAGCCATTCAACAATTATTAGCATCTTATATTAGTGATTTAAAGTTATTTTCCTAAATTGAGTGAAACGTGGCCGACTACATTTTGATCAAATCGCTTTTCCTTTCTTCGAATTAACTTACCACATCCCAGAGAATTTTGCGGAAATATTAGAAACCCTCAACCAAAACTGTCACAAAACCTGTTGGAGTAGGTTTTTCGAGGTTTCAAGTTAGCTGGGCGACTATGTTGTATCACATCGCACAAATGGATCCCAAGAGTTGAATTTTGAATATTCCCTCTGTATTATGCTTAAAAAACCTTATATGTTTCATCAAAATCTCCCAAAATGGGTTTTTGATTGGTCCCAATTTGCAATAAAAGTTCATGCCAAATCAATCCCTCAGTTTTTACCCAGCAGGATTCATGTCTGCTTTTTTTTAGAATTATTGCATTTCTTGTGATCACCATCCAACAAGAGTTCAGAAAAGTAACTTATCCCATAATGTCCCTTTTTTCATATATGTCATTGATCAACTCAAACATAACATTCTGCAAAGAGACATTTGTCACGTGGCGGTTTGTATTGAGTGATTAACCAGAACAGTATGTCTTTACTTTTCTTGGAAAGGTACGAAGCAAAAAGAAAGCTGATAATTTTTAACTCAATAATTGTGAGCGTTGACATTGTGTATCGTACCGAATCTTTAAAAAAAATTTGATCCAAGCGAGTTTGTATCGTCACTCAGTAGAAAATGTGATGTGACAATTGTCTTTCTGTGGTGTGCGTTATTAGGGATGATCAATCGAAAAATTTGAGAAAAAAAAGTTATCAATGGAGTAATTACTTCTCTCGCCATTTGTCGTCGATCACTAAAAACGTCTGTATTTCCAAGAAGAAAAACCAGCAGAATGCTATCGGAAGCAAAACCAATGATCAATTTAACATAAACTTACATTGCGAATGGAACACACACAAAATACTTATTTTCTGCAACTTTTTAGTAGACGTGGTATTGAATCCCTCTGTAGATAAGGCAATGAAAAAATGCTTTATTAGTGCAGCCTGTAATTCAATTAGTCTATCTATCAGGCCGGCTATCGGTGTGATGGATAAACTAATTGAATACTTGACGATTCATCAGTTTTTTTGACAGTTTTTGGTTCACTGTTTTTTTATTTGTGGATTCGCGTTCAGAACAAGTGGAGGATGCTTTGCAGTTTAGAAAGCTCTTCAAAATTAACCTGCATGAAAATCAAAAACATGGTGTCTCGGAAAAATTTGTGTGTGTGTTTTCCTCTTCAAGAGTGTCCCAAGAATCTCCCTCGGAATGTAATTATATTGTGTCTTATAAATCGCTGTTGTAAAAGAAAATCAAGGATCTGTAATTGATTCTAGATAGGTTTCAATTGGTTATGATGGTAGCCTTTGGAATGATCATGATTTAATTGACGTATCTCTAATATTCATTTGTTCAACCAAATTGGGGAATATTGGGGAAGGACGTGTGTACCCTACGATTAAAGAACTGTGCCTGCTTTGAAAATCAGTATCTGGAATTCAGACTTCATCTGGATTAGAAATCTGATCAATGACGATGGGAAACGTGCAACTCACTAAGTTACCAAGTATGCTATTAATTTCTCTCCATGAATAATTCGGGTTTCTAACTTTCTTCCTGGTCAGTGCTCCAGAAAACTGATATAATCTCAATGCAAAAAATGGGAATACAATAATAATGTCATGCAAATCTTGATTCACAGTTCGAAAGGACTGACTCAAATTTATATTAAACTGCATTTCTTACTGCAGAGTTATCAAAACTAAGCTGTACCATTTAATTCAATGCATTCCTTCCTAGAAGTAAAACAATAACGTGATAAATTATGAAGCACCCATTTTTTAGCTCGCATAAATACGGTAGTTATATCACCGATCGATTTTTTTTGTATAAAAAACAGAAAAAAATATCTTTCTGTAATGTATACTGCGAAGATATAGACCTTGAGTTCTTTTATTCTTATTTCTTCGATCAAATTTCCAAATATCTGACAAAACAAAGGTGAACGCCGTTTACAAATTCATGGTTCAGAGTTTTAACACCAGCAAGACCGGTTACCTATGAATCTACATAACATATACTGTGTATTGTTGAATTTCTGTATGATACAGCGTCTGGATGAATCAACAAAATATCAACATTTCAAAGAGATGTTGCACATTAGAAATCGTGTTTAAATCTGTCAGTGTGTAATTGACCATCTGAAACGATTTCTTCGTCGAATTTTCTCAGGCAGTGGGGAAAAATGAGAAATGGTCTTTCATTGTTAGATTTTGTTAAAGGATAAGTCGGTCATTGCTAAAGAAATGAAGTTCGCAAATGCCTGCTGGGGTCTTTCAACTGGCAGAACCAAAGAGCGAGTAGGCACAGCAGAAGTGACCATAAGGACAAGATAAAGAAGATTTATTGGATCCAATTCATAATCCTTCTGCTTCGTTCTCATGTATTTTGAAAGATGGACAAAGATCTATGAATGTTTCTTCCGTAGGGGTAGCTGGTCAGT
>OY735211.1:8892430-8972430 GCA_963457665.1 Thysanoteuthis rhombus | reverse complement strand
AGCGTACACCAAAAGCAGACATAAACATAGCCTTTTGATCGTGCATCAACGATAAATTCCTCATTTATGTATTCACATCTATCATCGACTTATACTGTGCATGAATGATAGGAGCAAAGATAACTCCATGCAAGCCTGGGAGTTTTATATTTCAATAGTTTCATAGCTGGTTTGTAAACTTGTATTTAGCCTTATTGCCGACCTCGATTGTGTTAATTGATAATAGGTAATAATTATCAAAAATAAATCTAAATTTTAGCATTTCCCTAAATAGTTCAAGTTCTTTAGTTTGTGTTTGGAGAAAGCGCACATTTATTGTACACAAAGCTATCCTTGCACCAACCAGTTGTGCTCTGTGAAGTGGGCATTCAGATGTGACACTTGAAAGACCTGCCCCGGGAAGTCGATGAACTGATATATATATATATATATATATATATATATATATATATATATATATATATATATATATATATATATATTGATCATTCAATCAATGATTCCTAAGGGCTTCTGTGTGTTAAATAAACTATTTGTCTCTGAGGGGGATACTTTCTATTCCAGAGGTCATGATTCGAAATTATTGCTGCTTGTCTTATTTGATACAAAATATCTATATCCAAACGGTTTTATCTTGCCCAGAAACGCCTACTTGCGTCCTTGAGCATTAATACCTAAGGGATTTAGCGCTTTAAACAATACTCGAGGCTGTTGTTGAAATTGAGGAGAACTGACTATTATTCATGTATAAATTTTTGAATACTCTCAAACGTGGTGTTTTTGTATTAAGACGACATCACAGAAATTGTTATGTGATCAGATTTATTTCTGAGGTTGCATACAGTCAAAATCCAGTTCCAAAAGTAAAGAAATAGTGTTTGCTTTCGGGTTCTTTGATTTAGTGATATGGGTTCATGGAATTCGAAAACTTATGTAGTATATGCTAGTGTTCACCGATTTTTTTCTCTCCGACTGCAAATGTAAGTGCTCACCAAATTCATTCGTTGGGCATACAATACAGGTACTACCATATCCATAGATTGGGTTCATTTCAATGAATAAAGGACAGTAAGCACTGATATTGTCCAGACAATTATCAAAGCAAATGAATTGTGAGGAGGAAAGGGTGCTAATCCTTCAATAATAATAATAATAATAATAATAATAATAATAATAATAATAATAATAATAATAATAATAATAATAATAATAATAATAATAATCACATGCACACCAAGACAGAGAGTAAGCAAATTAAATGTAAGGATAGATCCACTGGATTTAGATATGAAAATCTTGTGCACACACGTATATGCATCTAGAGGGAGAGAGAGAGAGAGAGAGAGAGAGAGAGAGAGAGAGAGAGAGAGAGAGAGAGAGAGAGAGAGAGAGAGATGATTGTTTAAAGCCAGCTAACCTGCAGGAATTAAAGGCACAGATACATTCGCACACACGCGCACACTACATGGGAGAAAATGATCCACCCACAGTCCAAAAGAAAAAAAAAAAGGGAAAAAAAGCACAGAATTAGAGACACAAATTACAAAATGAGTTAAAAGGAAAACAATAATCAGAACAATCCTCCTGCTGCATACGATATTGCAAAGTAGTTATCAAAATGGCATGAAAGTGACCGGAATCAACAAGATATAGACATTTACCCACACCCTCTTATCTATCCATCTATCCCCCTCTCTCTCTCTCTCTCAATATATATATATGTATATATATATACATACATATATATATATATATATATATATATACATATATATATATATATATATATATATATATATATGAATGTCATACATAAGGTGGCAGCCTTGACACAAATCTGCTCAATCAACTTAACTCAGAACACTGCTCATAGACAAGTCAAAGCTAGCACATTCACGTTCCTCATTTCTATCTTCTTTGGTCGTAGGCATAAATATATATTGAGGTTCATATTTTGTAAACAACTTATATCATTGGATGGGACACTTTATTTTTGACAGAATGTCATAATTGTAGTATTTTTTCCTTTAGAAATATACCTTGTTTCGTATTGGACTCAGCAATGAATAACTAAAAGGAATGTCTTGCTGTAATCGAACCAGAATCCACCTGGGAGGAGTCTTAGCGTGACTCTCCTCTACCAGTTGAGCCAAGACGTTCATGTATATGCTTCTTGTTATATATTCAGCAGCATGAAATGCACATTTGTACTTCTTATTTGTTTAAGGTTTTCACTTTTAGATCCTCAGGCTATTAGTATTTAACTTAGCCAGACAAGTTATACAAAAGAGCAGAATGTGAACCGTGGATTACACGGAACTGTTGTCTGTTAGCTCGCATGCGACACATGCTATTTCAATTGAAGATCTAATAAAGCATTAGCTGGATGTTGTCATCAATAGGGGAAAACTTCTGTTACTAAAAGGACAAATGTGAGTGGGAACAATGGAGATCTTTGCGAGCAGTCAAGTCCAACAGAACGCACGCAAAGTATTCAACGCTAGGAATAAGAATTTAACTTAAATGATATTTGGTCCAAGTTTGTCAAGCTCTTATTACACTGACAACAACTTATTTATAAGAGAACTGGTTTACCATAATTTATCCAGTACCTCATAATCATCATCATTATCATCTCTGTAAAGTCATTTTAAAATTTACCACACCTCTCAAACATGGGCCTCGCAACTTTTTTTTTGTTGATTTTTGCCGGCCATTATTTTGTATATGAGACCTGGGTATCAACGTTATGAGTCATTATGTCCACCGATTGTCTGACATCATTGCAATATAGCCAGCATTCTTTGCATTTTTTAAAATGGATTCTATGATATCTCAGTCTCCTGTTTTTTTCTCTCTAATGTAATATGTTACCATATGATCATTCTATATTGCGTAAATTGTATGGTCGTAAGTTTGAGACCAAATACTTTGGTCAAGCTCAAAGTTTGAGCACGATACGTGAATATCCGGAGGTTGCATGTGTTGTTTTCCGTTTTTTCCAAGACTAATGGATCTTTTCATTGTTGAGGGTGGGACTTGCTCTGTCAAAAGTTCGCCAACCTGAAGTGACTTTGACGATTCATCGACGTATTTATGTTCATGGCTTGGGTCAATGCTCGACACAAACATAACACCAATCACCCAGTTGGGAAACTTTTCTTAGCACAATTTCTGCGATAATATACGCACAAAGAGTTCAGCATGAACAAATAGCCACATGATATTTGCATAGCTACCGAGAGGTATATCTCTTTCTCACCCAGAGGAAAAAAGCGAAACTTATTTTTTCATCCAGATAACTTGCCCCAACGGCAGTCATTTTTTCTGCATTGTGACAGGTATTCAGTAAGTTATGCACACATTACTGTTAAGTATGACCATTTCCATCCAAAATTAACTGGCAACTATACAGCATAAGCAATCGTATCCGTTGGGATTAATGAGAAAATTCTATTTATATCTGCTAATTTGCTTTAATGAAAATATTGTTTTCAGTAAATTCTATAATGCATTCAACAACGTTGCCCGATCAATTTGAGTGATGGTTAACGTGATCAAAGAATAAGTTTTCCATTTTCCAAGATATTAAAAAAAAAAAATCAAATCAAAGCATTGGACAAAGTAACTGAATGATTTGAACCCCTGATAGATACTTTTCACATGCTGATGCAGATTTTACCATGAAACACACCTGTAAAACGAGTAGCCAGCCTATCAGAATAGATAAACTATTTCACGCTGAGAATTCACGCTCAGTAACCATTCGTTTGTTCCTGCCTACCGATTGACTGTATTGTCGTCAGACAAGAGCACTGTTTCTTACTATCATACTGATTGTATTGTTTATCGGTATTGGAAATACTTATTTTTCAATCAAATGTCTACTTCTGCAGATTTAAATGCAGGAAAAAAAACTCTTTTTTATTATATACAACGAATCATAATCTGAAAAAGGGAACATGAAATAAAACTTGTCTGACAAGTTTATCGGGGTCCCACAATTCATCCTGAAATATTACGTTGATAACCTTCGTTCATTCAAGTCTCAGAGAATCTGATAATCGGCTCACGGTAGGATGTAAACATCTCCGAGACTGATATAAGTTCAATGACATTGTGTTGCCATTGCTGTAATGAATGCTTCCATATAAGATATATTTTGAATTTACAGAACGATAACCTTTCATTTTAGTTTCGGTACTATCAGTGACGAGTAAAATGAAATGCAAAAAAAAAAACAACAAAGATCTTCTCAGAGATATCTTAAATGATATTCAAATGAACCAAACATTTATGAAAGGTGAAAGGATTTATTTTATTGTGATGTTTCTGATTTATTTATTCTGAACAGTGAGTGATAAACAGTATCAATAAATTTATAAAAAACATTCATAACACACACACACACACACACACACACATATATATATATATATATATATTATCTGCCATGAATATTTGAACAAACTTACATTTTGTTTCAATTAGCTTGGTCTTGAGAACTAAGACCAGGAACATTACGCAATGTCTTTTGCAATTGATTTTGTAAAGTTTGGATTTAATCATACAATGTTGTTTCAATTGCCAGATTCCTTGGAAGTGATTTTTTCAGTAAAATCAAATTTTCAAACAAAACAAGTGAGGTTTTATTTTTATTCTCGTGAAATTTTGTTGAAATCGATCAAAAAGATCGGAACATTGAACTTGCACTGCAATATGGAAGAATTACCTACTTAATAAATTCTGATCCCGAAAGGTCTTGCTAGAAAAAACTCTGGGAAGAAAAAAATATATATAAAAAATAGATTGTGTGCTAGTCCAAGTATTTATAAGCAGTATTCAATATTTGTAATCATTGATGAAAAGGTATTGATGGTAGGTATTTGATAGAGCAAAAAATTGATTCTCATTTCCCAAGATTTTATCCAGCATATATTTACTCTCCAGCATTTTCCACTTTCTGATTGTTCACTAAAACGTAATTACGTCAATATACAGGTTTTATTAGTTTTTCTCACTTCTTTCAACTTCGATTTGTATTTAGATGGTGTTATTTATAATTTTATGATTTGTGCAGTTGAATGTCATGTTATGATGATATAATTAGTTCTCCATGGTTTTTCAGTTACTTCTATATATTATCATTGTCATTATTTTATTTTCCTCGGTTACAGTAGCTTTATGTATTAAATAGTTTGATCAACATTTTTCTTGCATGGATATATATTTTTGTCAATATTGATACTTTCTATGCTTTGTTTTATTTAGAGTAAGTATTAATTATTTTATGGTTAAGTTTTTATCATTGGTTCTATATTTTCTAAACACAAATTGCTAATTTACCTATACTAAGGTTTGAACCAGTGAACATAACGACTCTTTGCATTATTACTCGTGGGAAAGGAATGACTCCATATCACAGCCCTAACTATGGAGAGATAACAAGGCAGCAAGATCCCGTAATGTAGACAACCTTGAACATGGAGTTAACAACTCAATCCCGTGATAGTTCACTTGCCAAAACGTGCAATTTGGAATCAACATGAATAAACACACACGCACACACACTCTCATATATATATATATATGTATATATTGTGTCATCCACATACAGCTGGAGCTATTTTTGGACGGATGGTTTCCTATTCTTCCCACGTTAAGCTCGACCTTGTGTCACATTTTGCTGCCGTTGCACAGCAAATAATCACACTATCCATTCCCCTTTTATCTGGCCTCATCGACGAGATCAAAGTGTAGTATCTGTTCCACGGCAGAGCCCGAGGTGCAGTTACTGACACTTGCCCGATGACATTATGATGAGCTTTCAAACGGTAGCTGCGTCAGATGGTTTCCTATTCTTCCCACATTAAGCTTGTCATATTATGTGTCATATTTTGCTGACAGCAAATAAATACTTTATCCAGTACCACGAGGCGGGATTGAGAGCTACTGTCAGTAAGGCTGAATTCAAGCAGTATATTTATTTTACCTTAAATTCCTCCACCAGAATGCTTAATTCCATTGAGCATTTATATATATATATGGATGAGATAAAGTGTATAGCCACACAGAAGAGATATAATACATCGAAACAGCTGTCTGTGGATGACACAATGATATATTTACATACATATACATTATTGTGTCATCCATATATATATATATATATATATATATATATATATATTATTGTGTCATCCACAGACAGCTGTTTCGATGTATTATATCTCTTCAGTGTGGCTATACACTTTATCCCATCCAGTACCACGAGGCAGAATTGAAACCCTCACATCGGACCCTGAGGCCGATATCTTACCTTTGGACTACGGATTTTAACGATGTATTCATTTACGTAGAAAATCCCCATCAGCGAGGGTGCCCCATTCCAATGGAAGGGCATTGCATAAGCTTACAATGAATAGAGGAGCATTAATTATTCTGTCATCCACAGACAGCTTTTTGATGTGTTACATCTCTTCAGTATATATATATATATATATATATATATATATATACTGGCACCATTTTAAGGATCAACTTATATATAATATATTTGTATGAATGTTTATTTGGGAATTGCTAGTGTGTTACTGGAAATAATAATGAGGGTTTCAGCCTGAATAGTCACAAATGAAAATTACAACCACGGTAAAATTAGGTGAAAAGTTACAACGCACTCACTTGTAATAGAAAAATATGATTCTATGGATGAAAGATAATGAAATAATCCATATTGCATATTCAAATTTCCTTTAAATTGAAATAAATATAAAGTTATTTGCTTTGATACTAATTGTTCCCAAATTAAACGAGACATGATTATACTTGATATAATCAGTAGCGAATTGTTAACTTATATAATATATATTTCCATTCACTTATTAAGATTCATGTATATAAAATAATTTTCCGACATTCCGACTTCGAATTTCAATATTGTTAGAAAAAAACATTTCTTTTTAGGAAGAATTTGTATTCATTAAGAAGTTTGATTTTCGCGAATCTGAATGCAGTTGTTAGTTTTTTCAAAATCAGCAAATATTTCAAAACAAACAAAAAGAAAATTGGACATATCTGTGCAGTTTATTTGATTGTTTACTTTTTCCCTGTAGATTCGATTTTCAAAATGGAAAGACCTCATTTCTTTCCACTCAACCAGTGTTCGTATTGTATTCAACTCACGCTCATTGATGACTTCCAACAGGGTTTGCACTTTGCCAAAGTCTAAAAGAATAAGGCAGAAAAATATCGGAACTAAGAAGTTAACTTCCGATGGAATCTGCTGAACGATTTCAAATGTGTTGTAGTTGGAATTAACAAATATAAAGATAAAGTGAGAAAAGACTTTCTTCTTCATTTCATTATTGTTTCCAGCATATTTTCCATAATTTACAAATATGTATACGCTTTTGCAATCGGATTCAAAGTTGGAATGAGAACTGAAATATCATTTTGAATAACTGATGAATATTAGAATTAGAAATATCTATGTGTATTCGTATCCATTGAAGTATTATTCCTGCATCAGAATCTCAGATATAAACGATCATTATAATATTTTCAATTCAACTCATGTTTGCAAAAATATTTTGTATGGGAAACAATGTTTTAGTCAATTATCTTTCGTAGAAAAAAGTGTTTTCTAATATTCATTCAAACATTTGATCGAAGGGAGCTGTATTGAAGCATATGTTATGAAACTTCAATCTTTTCATTGTGAAGCTCGAAACCCATCTATGTGTACATTATGCATGAAAGGGATATAAATTGATTTGATATGCTGACAGGACTAAAGTAAGGTCAGGGCTTCTCTCTCAGATCTTATATATTGGATGGGGAAGTCTGTCCGGGAAGTATCCAGTCCTTTCTAATGATCTGGAGATCTAGTTGCTCGACCCTGAGCTGTAGTGAATCACGTGTTCACATTCCAAACAAAGGAATTTAAACTATTAGTTTTAGCAGGAATTAGTCATTGGGTCGACCAGTTCACATTATGAAGAGCTTAGACACGTCTAGCTGATCAGCGTACTGTTTCAACGTCTCTCCTTTCCCTGATCAATTTTTTCGGACTGGCAATTGGTTAAGGACTCCGGATGCGTTTACACTCCTCACTAGCCATCATGTGCTGCTGAGGATTATATTAAAAGGGGAAACTAGATAAAGTATCCAGCGGGTTAGTGTCCACATGAAATGCTAGAAGACGCAACCAGCTGTGAATGAGGGATTAGGCACACTCAAATTTGTTGCGGAAATTTTCTCTCGAACGTTTCTGTTCTCCTGTCTGAATTGAACCCTTCATTTTTCTCTTCAATTTTCTATCCGACATTTTCGTACGTTGTTTCTGATTTCATTTTTTGAAATCTCTTCTTCCGATCTCAACGATCTGTTCGATTCACAAGTCACAATTTTTTTGGTAATTTATTCGTCACTAAATCTTCATTGAACGTCGATCATTAAAACTAAATCACAGCGCTGCTTTGACAGGTGAGGACCATATAAGAAGAGGAAGGGGAGGAAAGCTGGAGACCTTACAACAATTACTGTCACTAAACCTCCAGTGATAAACACCCCAGGTCATTGGTGTGAAACTGTCACGAGGAGCACTGTGGTCTGTTGGAGTGTGAACAGGAGAGATGAAGACTTGAGAACACTTGCTGTCACTGTGTCCCGAGCAGTGACCACCACGCAACTGGTGTGATAATTCAAGAGAAAGTGCTCACAGGGACTGACTATTTATTAAAAAGAGCCCTTCCATACGTTATATAATGGTGAAACGTATAGAACTATAGAAATAATGTGAAAACTATGAGACACATTCTCAGCTATCATTTACGCTCCACGCACTTGGTTTCTCTCTGACTTTTGATATAATTCATGATACAATAATGTTTTTTTGTCAGAATTTGAATGGCTATGGTATAGCGAGTATTATAACACTTTTTTTGTGCATTTTCCTATTGCACTAAAACGAGGCACACAGAACAACTGCTACATGCATGCAATAAACTGCAGTACGCACACTAAAAGCTGCAATACACAGGATAATTATGGATGGGAAAAAGGTATATAATTTCGATTTTCTATCGTCCTCGACTCGGCAATTAGAAGTAAAAGACAGTGATAATGTCATAAGTATTGAAAGATGGGGATGGTTTCCGTAGCACAAACAACAGCGCTGCTGATATCTACAGGGACTGTGGTGTTTGGGCTAAGAACCTGATTATATTTAATGAGTTGATAACCAGACATCTGGTTGGAGAGTGCAAACCACAGCGCTGTTGTGGACAGCAGGAATGTCGGGACGAGTGCCAAATACTTGAAACAACAGCAACAAAATCTGCTAACAAAACCATCCCTCAAGCAAGAATGCATTGAAATGTAACGAAATAAATCTTTCGGTCAACAGATTAAAAGATTTCCACTCTATCGAGTGAGAGTTGCGCCAATAGGAATCGACTGAATCTCAGAGGGCCTTTTTGTCATTTCTTCTTCAAAGGCCATGATTTTGTCAGATGCTGGCTGGCAGCCAGAAGTAATCAGTGCAATTACATTAAAGAGAGCAAACAAAAAGACATAATCTCTCGGTGATGTCTCATTAATTTGACTCGGGTCCGGCATCTCACACTTTTGGCTTCCAAGGTGACCATTTCCATTCCTAGAGGAGCACTCAAGTTAAATATCTTTGAGATCATCAAACTTCGGTTGGCGTCTTGTCTCCGGGTTTCGTTGATACGAACATAATGAGCCGAGTGTTTTCTTGACTTTTATCGCTGAGACATCAACCCAAGAGTCGCGCTCGTTAATTTTGCACCTAGTGCGGAGTAGGTGTCGAGCAGATGTGACCCAGTCCGTGTTTCAAAATTGGCAAGACAAGGAAGAGTGAGGAGAAAGCGTCGGTAGAGAAGATGAAGAAGGGTGATAATGTAAGTGAAAAGCAGTCTGAACTAAATATGAGAAAGACAGTATGTAAATGTGTGTGAGAAAGTTGGATACATGCAGTTGCTGTAATATCTGTATTGGATTAAATCGATAGGTACTATTATAATAAATCATCTCAATCATAACAGAAGTTGATGACCTCATCAATAAGATGGTAATTTCTGAATTTTCACTTTAATACAAGTTGTTGTTATAGTAGGTCGGTACATATAATTTCAGGAGGCATTATTTGTATACGCCCGCGTCAAATACCGGTTGTAACTCTGATGTCTCAAAGCCTGGATTATTTCGGAAAAGACATAACAAATCACTGGGATGGTTAAATTATATTAAGAAAAGGCCCGAGACATAGACGGGGGAGACCAGATAAAATGTGATAAAGCCATACTGAAAAAAAAAACTTCCTAAAGATTGCAAATAGGAAATGGTAGCTGGAATTTGATAAAAAGCAGTTTTAAAAAAATGAATAAAAAATGACTGTGCACAAAGCCCACACCCTACAGATGACACAAAGTAGATGACATAAATTTTATATTGAAAGGAAAAAGGTGGCAGTCGTCTCATTAGCATAGAAGACTCTGTCTGAATGACCAAAACAGGAATAGAAAAAATGTGCAAGCATGTTGTGTAGATATTATTATATTACAGAAGCATTGCAAGAAACAACATAGAAATGGCAATCGTGATATTTGTAAAAAAAGGTAAAGAAATGGGGAAATGGTATGAGAAAAAGCTACATGGGCAATACAAAAGACTGATTCTAAGTATCACAGTCCAAAAAGCAAACAAAGCAAGCCAAACTAAGGCAAAAAACTAGAGAACCACGGCAAACCAGAAATGTAGAGGAATTGATGTGACTGTAAACCAAAGACAGAGTAAATGTCATGGAATGAACTGTCCTTAAAAGTTGGACGTGGTAGTTGTAGACTAGAGAAATAATAGACGTGACAGTGTCTGTGGGTAACAGATGAAAAATGAAACGAAAATACCAGGATACCCTGGCAAGTAAAAACAATTAGGATGTGAAGATCAGAGTAGTACCAGTAATAGTGAGCGCACTGGAGGAGCTGGGGATGAGAGGGATGATTGAAACAATGCATACTCCAGCAGTGCATGGAGCTGAACAAATACGGAAGACAGTATTGGAAATGTTAGGTTAACAATTTGAGACCAAGTTTTAGACTCAAGCAATGGCCCAAGCTAGAATGCATTTGTCAAAAGGCCGTGGACAGTTTGGTTTGTAGAATTCATAGCACTTCGGTGACATATGAGGACGCAGAAGAGACTTACTGACATTCTGCCTCCGGTGATAAGCAGCAGGCAACTGGTGTTAAGGTACAAGCCACTGTACTGCTATGAACATGAAAAGTTCTATGGGGGCCAGAAACTTTGGGACGCATGCTATCATTCAATTCTCAGTGATGATAACTAGACATCTGGTAAGGAAATGCAGAAATAATAATAATAATAATAATAATAATAATAATAATAATAATAATAATAATAATAATGATAATGATAATAATAATAATAATAATAAAAGGGAAACCTTAAGAGAGAAACAGAATCGCTCATCATGGCAGCCCAAAACAAAAGCATAAGGACAAACTACATAAAAGCAAAAATCGACAGAACACAGACAAACAGCAAATGCCGCATGTGCGGTGAATGAGATGAGACAGTAAACCACAGAACTAGTGAATGTAGTCAACTCGCCCAGAAGGACTATAAGCATAGACACGATAGAGTAGCAACGATGATACACTGGGAACTAAGTAAACAAATGGGATTCAACCATGGTGAAAAGTGGTATCAGCACAAGCCAGAGGCAGTTTTGGAGAATGACAACCACAAACTACTGTGGGACTTTGACATCCAAACTGACCACCTCATCCAGGCAAGAAGACCGGACTTAGTAATAGTAGACAAAAAAAAAGAAGGCCTGCCAAATAGTAGACGTTGCTGTGCCTGAAGACCATAGAGTAAAAAAGAAGGAGGGTGGAAAAAGGGAAAAATACCAGGACCTAGCAAGGGAGTTAAAGAAAATGTGGAACATGAAAACCAGGATAGTACTGGTCATAGTGGGAGCACTAGGAACTGTCCCCAAAACACTGAGGGAGAGACTGGAGGAGATCGGGATTAGGGGAAGGATAGAGACCGTACAGACCACAGCACTACTAGGAACTGCCCGGATACTAAGGAAGGTGCTAGAGATATAAGTACTGCAACGAATAGTAGCTCTGTCATGATATGCGAAAGAGGGAGGAGACGTTAGCTGAGGACATGAGGAGACTTATTGTCACTCAGCCTTCAGCGATAACCACTGGGCAACCGATGTGAAACTGTAAATCGTAGAATTACTGCGACCTATGAGTACTAGGAGAGGAGGGCTGGAGACTTGAGGAGACTTGCTGTCACTCAAACTCCAGCAGTTACCACCAGGCAACTGGTGTGAGATTCAATAATAATAATAATAATAATAATAATAATAATAATATGACGATGCATAAAGCTTTACACTCCAGAGATGACACAGAGAGTCTATACGTTACGAGAAAAGAAGGCAGCAGAAGGCTCGTCAGCAGAGAGGACTGTGTCCAGAAAGCTAAAGCAGATCTAGAAAAATATGCGCAAGCAAACAGCAAAGACATCATAAAGACCGTACGAAACAGCTCTTCAAACAACAAAGTAGGAAACAATGGAACAGCACAGCAAACAAGTAAGAAAAAATGGGAAAGGAAAAAATTGTACGGAGATTTTAAAAGACAGATACTAAGTGTGAGAGACAAGAGATCATAGACATAGCTACAGAAAGGAGACCTGAAGAGAGAAATGGAATTGCTCATCATGGCAGCTCAAAACAAAAGGATTCAGGACAAAATATATCAAAAGAAAAATACACAGAACGCAGACAAAACAGCAAGTGCTGCCTGTGCAGTGAAAGAGATGAGACAGTAAACCACATAACAAGTGAATGTAGTCAACTCACCCAGAAGGAGTATAAGTACAGACACGATAGAGTAGCAACGATGATACATTGGGAGCTGAGTAAACGAATGGTATTCAACCATACGGAAAAGTGGTATCAGCACAAACCAGAGGCAGCCCTGGAGAATGGAATCCACAAATTATTCACGGACTTACACATCAAAACTGACCACCTCATCCAGGCAAGATTACTCGAGTTGGTAATCTTAGACAAGAAGAGGAAAACCTGCCAAATAATAGACGTGGCTGTACTTGCAGACCATACACTAAAGAAGGACGAGAGTGAAAAACTGGGAAAATACCAAGATCTAGCAAGAGAACTGAAAAAGTTGTGGAACATGAAAGTCAGGGTGGTGCAAGTCGTAATGGGCGCACTGGGACCTGTCCCAAAGACACTGAGGGCAAGACTGGAGGAGTTCGGAGTGAGAGGAAGGTTCGAGACAGTACAGACCACAGTACTGCTAGGAACTGTGTGGATACTGAGGAAAGTGTTAGAAATATCAAGGACTGCGACACTAAATGTTAGCAGTGGCCTAACATAGGATGGAAAAAGAAAGCAGAAATGTGAACAACAACACTGGCATGATAGGCAAGGTAGAGAAGAGATGTTGCCTGAAGACCTGAGGAGACTTATTGTCACTCAGCTTTCAGCAATGACCACTGGATAACAGGTGTGAAACTAGGAACCACATTATTACTGTGGTTTATGAGAATGAGGAGAGAAGGACTGGAGACTGGAGGAAGCTTGCTGTCACACAACGTCTCGCGGTAACCTCCAGGCAACTGTTGTGAGATTGCATAATAATAATAATAATAATAATAATAATAATAATAATAATAATAATAATAATAATAATAATAATGGCCATGGGACCAATCTCAATCATTGAAAACAAGGATAGATATCGGCCAGATTATTGAGACCACAATTCTACCAAATCACAGACCAAAATCGAAAGAAAAGAAAAACCAGAAATAATATCTACAACTTGCGAGACAACTAAATAATTGTACACCATGATTGTCAACTTTTTAGCCATTGTTATCAGCATATGTGTAACAGTACTTGGAGCCTGGAAAAATATCAGTAGAATCGATAAGTGAGAAGTAACACCATCCTACTGATACTATTTTCAATTCCCTCTCTCTCTCTGTCTCACACACACACATGCACACATATGTTACATATATAGTCTAGAAAGTTTTATAGCTTCAAACACTTGATATTGAAACAACTTTTCCAATTTTTTTTAATGAATAACTCCAGTCACTTATTTCCCAATATCTGTCAATACAATTTACTTCAGTGCTTTCCCACTGTTTTACATATACTTCGTAATTATGATACAATGTGTATTTTTTTCTTCCATTGGGATGATCGGTGTTTTATCATGTAACTGTTTCGGTTATATATAATTACTGTCAACCCACATATGGCCAACCTGATCCCCAACCCATTTGGTTTACAAATTATTCTTTCTTGTCTATATTGGTGTGTCTCCAGGTCCTCATGGCCACACGTCTGAGAGTCCACATGAATACAACTCTACGCAAGACGAATTACTCTCAAACCTGCTCAGACAAAGGGTCAATTTTTCAGGCAATTTGTACAGAATAAATATATTTTAATGATTATTTTGCATAAAACGTTGGTTTTTTAAAAATATTGTTTGATACTGATTTTCTGATATTCAGATCTAGTTCACGCACGGGCTACGGTGATTCATCCATGCAAGATACGGATTTCCATCAATATATTTTGATGGACATGTACAAGTCCAAGTATGCAGCACTTAGTTAGAAACTGTAAATCAATACCGTCAATATAAAGATAGACAACATTTGCATGGCTTTTTTCAGTTTCCAAACCGGTCTTGCTGGATGGCTGATTTCCTATATGTCATCCATACAGGCCGCACCAGTGGAGAAATAAAAAAAATAGTCCTTATAATATTAAGAAAAAACGCATTCACCTGTAATTAGGTTTTTGGTTGTGGTTTAATTTACAATGTAGGTTTACGATTAATTGGCCATTTGTTTGTGTGTGGCAGTGTCCATGAATGACTTTTTAAAGTATCACAAAGGTGAGAATAGTAACTCATCGATCGTCTTCTTGTCCAATTTTCGGTTGATCACAGAATGCTTCAAAAATACATTGTTAACGTGGCAGTTTCTTTCAAATGACTAAAATCTATCCATTTGTTCAAACTGTCAACTAAAACTGCCCTCTGACCCGTCAGCAGAAGGTTTTTTTTCCATTCTTTTAGTTGGTCTGTAGTTTTTTTGTAAACTAATTATCAAGTTAACATGTGTCTTTCTTATTTTTAAATTTGGACTTAATTCCCAGTAATCATTACCGGACAAAATTTTCCATTGGTAATTGATCACTTCTAGATACGGAATGCAATGGAAATACGCGACGGTTTCTATTGTGTGACCATCCAGACCTGTATCTTATTCTATTTCGGGCCAAATCGCTTGTAACGTAGTAATAAGTTATGATAAATCCCAGGCAAAGATTACAAATAGCAAAAAACAGAAACTTTCAGATTAAAACAAAACAATATTATTACTATCAAGTAAACGCAATTTAAAAAAACAAAGAAAAATGAAAAAAAGATTTTTCGATTTTTCGCACTAATTCAAATGAAAGAAACACGATACAAAGCAATATAAACCAATAAGAATAATCGATAAGAATATTTCAGTTGAATTGATACACACGACCAACACCGACGTTAAATCAACTAACAACATTCAGGAATCAAAAACGCCGTCGACCATGTCGAATTCAATGAAAATATTCCAACTGACTGGAAAATAATTGCTCCCAATTCATCATATATATTAAGACAAGAAACAAATCGAAAACCGAAAATATGGCAGATTCATTTTCAATTCAAATATCATTTTTCGATTTTATTCTGATATATTTTCTGACGGCGGAAGCATAATCTTAAACTTAACGCTAGAAAATTGCTTTATTATCTAATGATTCAACGGCTGTGATTGATCATTACGAAAGATGCTGGTGAATTTTAAAACTTCTAAGGTAACTTCAAAAATATTGTTTTACTGGGGCCATGAAAATAGTTTATGTTACATATAGAAGCTTTTATATATCAGCTGAATTATAAGACTGGCACTGAAATGTGTTGCTTAAATATCTGTTAGTTTCTTAGGATTGTTCAAGAGCATGCATATGTGTTTTTAGCGAGTGAAGATTAAGTTTAAATATTGAAAAACAGGAATCAACATTGTGAGCGATGTATAGTTAATCACGTAATCAACTGATCTTGCCTGTTTGTTTTTGTAACTATCTTTGTGTTTGGTTTAACTATTTTCTCTTTAACGGAGATCCATCTCATCATCTAGGAAATCCAGCTTTTGTTACCCACTGGTGAATCCTACCTTATATTCGAAATCCATTGGAACTCGAATTTTGTTTACTCTATTACTTAACGTATGAATGAAAGCATGCAAAAAATGCTCCAAAAATGTTTAAGAATTTTTAAGAGGGTTCTCCAACAAAACATAGTACTGACTTACCGTTAAACCCATGAGCCATACTGCCAACAACATGCTATTATTTTTATATATATATATATATATATATGTATATATATATATATATATATATATATATATATATATACATACACGCACACACAAACATATATATATGTGTATATATATATATATATTTATATAAAGCTATTGATACATAAAAAAGAAGAATTAAAAGTGCATTGTGATTCTTAAATATGTATATATGTATTGGAGACTGGCAAGCCAATGGAAATCGTTGCTTAGCATTGCCTATGTTGTAGCCAGTTGTTGATGAAAGTGTTAGGTAGGAAATGTTGACATTCATTGGATAAATATTTTTGTAAATAGGCAGATTAATGAGAATCATTGTTTAGTTTTGAATGGCAAAGAGTTATTAAAAAAAGTGAAATTTATGTATGTATCAACCTTTTGTTGAGATAATACCTCTTTAGTATAAATATATATATATATATATATATATATATATATATATATATATATATATATATATACGAATGATAATCTTTTTGGCTCATACAAAGCTTTGTCAAGATATTGGGTGAATCACATTGTTGGTCCATGGGTTATGGTAATAAAGTATTTTGTTTATAAATACAATAATTAACAGGCCAACTCTATAGAGCATCTGGTGTATTGCAATGCCTCATTTCCTGGAAAAAGTTAAAGTCACGTAGAACATCGAAAAAAGTATAATGTTCAGAATAAAGCCGTTTCATTTATGTCATTTTTTACCATCGGATTAAGCATAAATCCATACCAATATATGTATAATTCATATATATATATATATATATATATATATATATATATATATGTTTTTGTATGTATATAGGCAAATAGCTTGCATGCGTATGGATATGTTCTTAAGTACGCAACAGAGAACATCCGAGTAGTTATATGGTTTCTATAATCCATTATTTATATATTTCGTCATTCATTTTGTGCTCAAAGCAATATTTTTGTTTTGTCTTCGTATCTTCATTTCTCATACACCCACAAAGATTGTGGTCCCCAAATTCCCATTCAGCCTAAAGACAAAAAAGATCATAAAAATCCTGGTGAAACCCTTAGAAATAGCCATATAACAATGACCTTGTAAGAGTTTAGTGGATGAATACATTTTAGCTTGGAGAAACCGTTGAGAGGATACGTCAATTGATTTCTTTCATGAAATTTCCACGAGTTAAAATTTTGAATCAGAACTGGACAGGCTTCGCAAGCCGATGACAACTGTTATCGGACAAAGCTGTCATCAAGTTCGGAAGATTCTCAGATTCATGGGTACATATTAGTAGCGTTCTCCGTCGAAACGACAACACGATCATCTTGAAAGGCCGTCGTAATGGCGCCAAGCGAACAACATATCTAAACCAAAGCTATATTGGGTGTGTGGGTGTGTGCCTATGGAGTGGGGGGCTCAGTGGTGCATCAGAAATCAAGGTATTTACTATATTTCCATCGGTCATGTATGAGACTGAACTAAAAACCTGTTTTCCTTCCGTCACAAGTGTAGTTAATGGGCAGAATGTGACTCATGGCCGAGTTTCACGTATTGCCATAATTAACACTATAATATTTCAACACAATCGACAAATTGATTGACCTGTTAGTATCAAAGGAGCTTGAGAAGTAGAACAAATGCACCTCGACAATGTGAAAACGTTGCATACTCAATATATAACTAGGTGAATAGATAAGAAAAAAATCGATTGAACTGGTCTGGTTAATCACTCGATAGAAAGCGTCATGTGACCGACATTTTTGGCAGCATGCTGTGTTAAGGGATGATCAGTTGGAAAAAATGGAAAAGAGGTGTTCCATGAATGTGTCCTTCCCCTCCGGTTTTGCTGAGGAGTGATCACTATGAAGGTCTGAATTACAAAAAACAAGTATAAATGTTGCCACAAATTCGATCGATTGAGCATAGAGGTATATTGCAAATTAATCTCCAACTTCCACCAAAACCCTTTTTTATTGTATCCTGTCTATGTGAGGTTGAAAGAATCATGCTGAAACTCACATGGAAAGACCACAAGACAGTACAATACAATGATTAGATGACAGGATTTCAAAAAATCATAAAATCCATTAAAAATCTCAAATGGCTTTGGACTGGCCATGTTGCAAGAATAGCCATCACAACTCTTGACATTGATCCCCAGAGATCACATGAATAATCGAGGCGGGCAAAGAATTAGATGGAGGGATGAGAAAGACAAATTGAGAAAGTCTTGGCTCTGCAGATCCCATGATAGAGAAATGCAACAGATCCTGGGGAGGGTCTATGTCTAACGACAGACGTTAGGGTACCGATGACAATGATTGATAAACAAAAAAATCTTTAATACGTATTAAATGTAGAAAATCTCAGCCCTGTAGCTTCTTTGATACGGCTTATACGCGTGATACAGCCATACATAGCCAGGAAGCTTGACAACTTGAGAACTGAAGAAACGTATTTTGGAAATTTCAGGCCTTCAGTTATTTTGGTGTACCTACACGCGTGATAATAGATACATATATTCATGCATAGTTAGCTCAACTGCTTGACTGACTTTGAAACCGAAGAAACCTATTCTGATATTTCTGTTTGTCAGTTTTTAATTGAGTGATCTCAGTTCGATATATAGCTAAATGAGGTGGGTATGAAAATTTCTGAGTGGGTATATCTGCGCCGCTAGGAAATTGGGATTCAAAACTATGGATATGATCCTGATTCGAACGTAGACCATCAGAACCAGTGAGAGTTTCTAAGGTATCTTGAAACTGTTGCATATTCCCCTTTGACAGAAACGTGAGCAAAGTATTAACAAGTGGATATTCATTATTATCAAATTAGGCTAACGTATTCGTTGGTTATAGCAATAAGTATCACGAGGATAAATTTAAAAACAACTTGAAAATTGAAAATAAAAAAATTAAGACGCAACTGCAAACTCTTATACTTAGCACTACAATTAGTTTCCCCAAGCAAGTTAAAATTAAAGCAAACAAACTAATTCAACTAATGAAATTAACATTTCTAACGATTGAATCAGTTAATGTAATCATTCGATTATTCATTTTCAGTTCAATTGCTGTTGCTTTCAATTTGGCTCGCTGTATTGTTTAAACTTGATCACCGTACTTTTTAATTTCCGTACAGTATTTTTTGAATTTGCTCACGGTATTGAAAAAAAAATTCTGATGTATCCTTTAATGTGCACACTGTATTTCCTAATTTCACTGCACTATTTTCCAAAATGCTCTTGTATTTTTTAATCACCCTGAAGTGTTATCTAATTTCTACACAGTATTTTTATGATTTCTTTTTAGTATTTACTGATTTACACACTGTATTTTTTGATATCGCAGCAGTTTTTTCTAATACACAGACTGTATTCTTTTAATTTGTCACTGTATTCTTTTAATTGATCACCTTAGTTTTTGATTTGTTTAATGTATTTTTCAACTCGTTTACTTTAATTTCCAACTTGCCCAAGGTAAAATTATTCTCTAAATATCCAAAACATCACGGTGACATGACAAAAAGTTGAGAAAACTAGAATATGTCTTTGATTAGTTTGAGAGATGCCAACTATTTAGCTTTCATACCCCAATCTGTAAGGGACTATAACGTCAAAACATACTCCCAAAAGTAAAAGTAAGTCCACATCTCGCTGCAAGGTACTTATAACGCATCTTTTAGGTTTCTTTTTCGCATCGTTGGGGGGGGGGGAGTAAATTCCAACCTGCAGTAGTAATCTTGGTACTTTCAGTTTTTGGTTCAGACATCTCATAGTATATTTTTTCCTCTGACATTAGTTCGTATTTTTATCCCCTCTGTGTACTTTTGAGGACGCATTCATGTATAAGAACAAAAATCGTAAAATATAGCCAATAAACCAAAAATTGCTCATCTTATACATCTATATTATTTTGAAATTCATCTCGGAAGTCGTTGTGAAAATTGGATCCCTCGGAAAATTTCTAAACTTTCGATTAATAGAAAAAGAATGGACGTCAGTAAAAGAAATGGAAAAAAAAAGAAATGAAACTCCAAGGGGGAATAGGCAGGACATTGTTCAGTTATTATTAACTCGACAGATTTTTATTTTTAATCGAGTAAAAATAATATAAAATAGCAGAATGGAAACGCAATTTCTGTCTGTCCTCAAGGGTACTGAAATCTTTCCACTTAATTACCGGGCTGTCTTCGGGTAGTTGATCAGTGAATGATAAATGGCAGTAAAAATTGAAAAGAAAAACCAACATAAAACGGTGAAAATATATCGAAAAGAACAAAGTGGAAGAAAAAAGACACAAAAAGCAAGTTTACTATCCATAATTCTCAGCACGAAAGTGTCTTCTGTCGATGACACATTGTATTAAGTTAACAACTTTTTAATGTTTCCTTCGTATATTTTCAAATTAATTGTTTCGTTTTTTTCCTTCTATATCTTGTCTGACAAATTTGATAAATCCGATGTACAGAGAAAAAAATTTGAAAAAAGAACAATCATATGTACAGCTATCGTAAACAGGTGTAGACACACATATTTACGTGGTGAGGTTGCTCGTACATCTGCAAAATATGTATCATGTCAGGGCTTGGATTCGAGAAAAACGATCTTGGAGGACTGCTGAGAGACCCACACAAAACGGATACGGTGGATGTTTCTGAAAAACTGGAGCAATCACCGAATCTGTGGTACTCATCTTTTCCTCTGATCTAATTCATTACGTAAAATATGTCACATAGAAGGATCTATTGTGCCATGTATGCCTTTCAATAGCCTCCGTAGTCTAATTGCAGTTGAAGATTCCACAAGATAATTTTTCATCATCAAACGGTTGTCCACCCCTTGCAGATTATTTCAAGCATTACATTCACCATGCTAGAGGCCCTAACGGTCTTGGTGACTTAAATATTCGTCAAATATCACTTTGGCACAGTTTATGGATATTATGGAAGTAGAGCTTCAAAAGCATCCTGAGTGAGCGTGATTTGTGTATTTTGCGCAGGTAGAAGACCTCAGATTCTGTACCCTGAAGTGAATGCATGGCGACTCTGTTAACGTTTACTTTCATGTCTTTTGCGTAGGTTCTTATTCATCCTCATACACTTTTTTAGTTTACTGAACGCCTAGTTTGGCATCTGCAGATATGAAACATAGCGGGTTGCTGAAAATTTGGAGTGCGCTCAGAACAGATTCATTTAGAACTTCAAAATGCCTTCTCAACTGAAAACTGCATTCCAAACTGTAAAGTTTCGTATTGCAGAGCAGATGCCCGAGTGGAGAACGTGTGCTGCATCATCTGCAGATAGATTTGTCATCACTAATTTCATGATAGTCTTAGTGTGAACCTGGATTCGTTTCAAACTGAACAAGTTAGTACTTGATTGTGTGTGATTTTGAACATTTTCTCTTCGCTAGTTATCAACTTTGAGTTTTGTTTCAACATTGTATTACAGAATACTATGGGAACTAGAATTAACCACGTTTATGCTTTTGTGAAATGATTCAGACTAATTATCATATTGATACATATTCGTTGCCAATCAACATAGCCCAGGATTTCTTGAAGACTCGATATGCTACGCCTTACTTAGGCCAACAAAAAATGGCATATTATCTGTTTTGTCCAAAACACTTTCCTTTGGTGTGATTTATTTCCATTCGTGCTATGGTTTACTAGCTCTCATGAAGGTAATCTGCAGCAGCTTTTGGTACTATCCCGTTCCCCATAATCCTCAGGAAGGTTTTCTCATTGACAAAGAAGGGCAAAATATCTCGGTAGTGTGGTCTATCTAACTTCTCCCCATGTTTTTGTAGTCAGCCATGTTTGCTTTGTTGAAGACTTGGTGTAGTTATCCTTGTTCACAGCTACTGGAGTGTAGTTCCTGGAACCCTTCCGGCATAGCTGGGCCTCCGTGTGCCTAGATCACTCGTGGGATGTCATTGACGCCTGAAGCTTTGCAACATTTTAGTTTCTTGATTGCTTGGCATTTGGGGAGTTGGCATCACCCCTGGTTCTTTGCTAGAAGCAGCTGTGTGAGCAATGACGGTTTTCTTGGACTGCACACTGGGTCCTAAACGCGTGTGGAAGTGATGTGACGTACAATCCTGTCTGCACTGCGTAACGGTATATTCAACCTGGCAATAAGGCCAACATACTTCTTTCAGAAGTTTTTATTATCCTTGTTGACGATGACACGAGTGTAGAGTTATTATTAGTCTACTAATCGTTCTGTATGGCACAGACGTTATTTTGGGGACCGTAGCACCCTTGGTGTGAAATAGCTTCTTTCTTTTTCCTTTTTATCTGGAAGGTTTCGTTTGGAGACGTGTGATTGATTGGCAATTCTCTTTGTTGAGAGGCCGACAAGAAAAGAATAATTCTTAAGAACAAGATAATCACATTAGTCTTAAAGAGAAAAAACAAACAAACAAAAAAACAACCTATGCATCTTATGGAACTGAAACATGGAACTTAACTAAAATTTGACCCTCACACTGAGAACCATAAAACGTGCCTATTAGAAAATTATGCTCGACCTTACACAGGGAAATCACAGCACAAAATATCACACAAAATAAAGGAATTATGTTGATAAAATGACAACCAACATCTTGATTCCATGGCTTTTTTGAGATCATATGCCGACAGAAAATATGATGGTGTGGCTAGCCAGATGGATTCAGAAAATACGAGTACCATAACATCCATGTTAAGGAGGTTTGGCGAATCTTTCGGAAGGTCACTGTCCAATGACAGATGCATAAAAGCTGATGATGTCCTGGAATAATTTGATTGTTTTTGTCGTAAATTAAATTTAAATTAAATTAAAATATATAGAAAATTAATTAATTTAAAATCAGAACTGCAAGTCTACTTAGTGACTCAATATAAACCATCAAGTGACTAACGTCTTATGGCATCCTGCTGTGTTTGGGATGATGTATTATTGAAATTCAAAAAAAAGAGGCGAACAATGAAAAGGTAACCTGTTGCCTTTTGTTGGGCAGTGATCAGTGAAAGGATCTGAATTTTCAAATTATAAATGGGAAACTAACGAAAAATACGAATTGAGTCTCAAACTAGGACACATTTAGGACAGAATTGAAAAGAACTTAAACAAAACTCAGTAGGAACTGTCATGTGACCAACGTCTGTTGCCAGAATGCTGTGTTTGGGGTAATCGATTAAAACATTAGAACACAGGGCAAATCACTTCTTTCGACTTATATTGAACAATGATCCCTAAAAAGTCTTTATTTTCTAAGAAACAAGCGTGAATGTCATCAAAAGTAAACTAAAATACCAATTTAGCATAAACTTATTTTGGAAATTTACTCCCGTCACTGAGATCATTTTTCTTTTAATTGAATGAATTAACAAACATGCAGACACAAGGGATTAATTTTGCACGAATTTACATTGCAAATCAACCCAATCGCTGAGAAGTATTTAGAGCAGATTTTGAACAAAACAAAAACAAACAAACAAAAGAACTGAGCAAGACAGCAGCATTAGACTTTCAGCGTCCCTCGTTGGATTCACGAGACCTTTTTTATTGTTTGTGTCACGGACACAAGTACTTTCTAAAGTTTTTTAGTTTGTCATGCAATCTTATATTTTTTTGGCCCTAGTTTTGCATATCAATTCTTCGGATCCACGTTGTAAGTCACCGTGTCTAGCATTTGTCGCACATTTTGCAATATGACCAGACCCGTCACCATTCAACTTTCCTTATCGATTGTATGATATCTTGGACGCCTGACTTTCTTTTTAGTATACTGTGTTGTCATTGGATCTGCTCATGTGAGGATGAATATGATTCTTTTATGCACGCGTTTCATGGTTCTTTTGTTCTGTTTTTTGTTCGGTTCCATGTTCAAGCTCCATAGGATACATTGGTTCTAGACTCATCTATCTAGCACCAGCAGAATTCTCTCGTTCTTGAAGCTTAATTCATGTAGATTGATTTTTTAGGTAGATATAGTGATCTACTTTTTCCAGTTTAGCATCTGCGATTTCGATTGTTGCTTCTCCAATATATTCACTGTACATAACATGTTTCACTATGTGGAGGCCAACTTCCTTATTTTCTTCTGTCACTCTGTGGAGCATCATCTTGAAGTCATGGAAGTTCCTAGCTAAACAGACGATGGCGTCCACTTAGATTCCATACATTTTCTGCATCTATCCTGATTCCTTCATCTTCCCAGTTCAGATTCATCTGGAGGCAGGCTGTGAAGAATTTAGGTGAGTTGGTATCTCCTTGTCTTACCTTTTTTTTACTGAGCTGGAAGGAGTCTGACTCTTGAGTTGCCAAGACGGAAAATTATTGAGTTGATAGATTTATTGCCATACTCTGACCTGTATCGGGTGTACACCTTGCTGAAACAACTTTGAGGATTCCAAGCTAGTCAGAAGCTTTCTTGAAGTCTCTAAATGCTATAACGAGTGGCCTTTTATATTCTGCTGTTTTTTTTAAATTTTTTACTTTCAATGATTTTACCGAATTGAGGTGGTTAATGGCTGGAGAGTTTCTTCTGAAGTGGCCTTGTTCTCGTGGTTGATTTGCTTCAAGTTTTTAAGTCCTTTATTTCTTTGTTACTTTGACTACCTGTTCGAATCCCCATTGTGTAATTTCTGGGAAATCTTCCGACTAGTTGCTCGTGTTTCAGATATTTTGTTCTTTTTTTCTTTGTTGCTTGTTTGGGAGAATGGAGGTTTTTGTTAAACTCCTAGCCACGCTTGACAATCCAGTCCCCGTTTTTTGTTAGGTTTCCATTACCTTGAAGCAAACTGGTTATTTGTTTTTTTCCAGCATTAAGAGTTATGTTGACAATTTTGAAGCCACTTCACTTTCCGAGAATTTCTCCGATGACTGATGTCATGTATCTTCTTGAATATTTAAAACTGATACACACATACTCTTATCTATGCTTGTATAGCAAGCTGGCCGAACAAATTTGGGAACTGGAGGGAAATATTTTGGCAGTTTTGATGAGACTTTTTGTTGTTAGTTTCAAAGGCGGGAATCGGACAATAAAAGATGGAATAAATAAAACAAAAATGGAATGGATGGAAAAAAAAGAGGATGGAAGACGCTGAAATCACGAAAAAAAGGGAGAAAAGGTGCATAATCAAAATGAAGAAAAAACAAGATCAGAGCGAGAAAAATGACAGGTTTGGTTCGTCATTATACAGAAACTGTCATATGACCAACGCTTTTTGGCAGTATTCTGTGTTTAAAAATGAATTATAATAAATTGTTTACTTTTCTCGCTTTTTAGTTGGTAGTAATCGCTAAAGAGGTCTCTAACCGAACACCAACCCGACAGGTTTTTTTCAAAAAAATTGAAAAAAAAAAAAAGAGAAGTGGATGTTTGAAATGTCAGCCTTCTTCCTTCATTGGTGTACGTGCAATACATGAATATATCACCAACCAGCAACAAATTTGGTGAGGATTAGTATTGCTCCTAGCTACGGTGAAAGATAAAGTTAAATCCAGATTTGGACAGGGCTTAGGCAAAAAAGTAATTAATGAGTAAAGAAGCTCATCGTTGAATCCTGTTGAGAGTATCATTTCTATTCTCATCAGCTGAGTTAAGGTGTATGAATCTAGCAAGTACTTACCTGGTTGACGGCACAGGATCGCATCGCACTGTAGGTAGTAACTTTCAGCTAGACATAGTAAAAAATCTGTTATCCGTCTGGTCAGTCAGTGATCCAGTGGCCATTCTTATATATATGGCATGGCAAGAAGCTGTTGGCGTTGTGGAAGAAAAAGAGGAGGTAAGTTAATATTGAATACAAAAATGATAGATTGTGTACTTGTGCCAGACTAAGGAAAATCTTTTCGCAGCATACAATGTTTGGGATGATCAATCAATAAATTAAAATAGGGGTTGATCAATAGATAAGTTTCTTCCCCTGTCTTTTGCTAGATCACTGTACAAGCGTGGTTGAACTTACCGTTTTTCCAGACCAAATAAGAAGAAATCGAACTTTCCAGTCTTTCATCTCCATTGGTCGGGTCAATACACATGATACATACACAAATACATTCATGGCCGGCCAGACCAACTTGAAAACTGAAGAAACCTATTTTGATAGTTTTGTTCGACAGTTTCTATAAAGTAAAAGGTGAACCAAAAGGAAACAGATAAGGAGGGAAGACTTAACACTAGATGAAGGAAAAAACAAACAGCAGGACGATAAAGAGAGAAAAAAAACACATCAAAATATAAACTCAACGTTCAGGAGAGCGGAAAAAAGATAAAACTAGAAACATTAGAAACGTAGTCCATAGGGGAAAATGATGTGTAAATTCGTAATTGCTCCACCATTTCCCAACTGTAGCAGCGCCTGACTGCGGTAATTGGGGAAATGCTTTGTCGTTCAACAGTCAGAACATGTTTGGGTTAACACCGGGGAAGCGATGATTTCAGTTCTGCCTGGATCTGCCTTTTGGTGAGAAATAATAATTTCAATGCAAATAGAACGTTTGGAAGAGTCGAGCCTAGGTTCCTGGAAACGGCTGCGCATTGCTTTAGAACGATACACTCATGTATGCGTTTTCCAACGATTACACTCGTATGCTCTCACAGAAATGTACAGAGAAAAAACAACAGATGTGTAGAGATAGCCATAGATATATACACATACATGGGGCCGTAGTGCCAGAAATGGAGCTCTAACTTTTGAACAAGTTGTGTTGATAAAATTATTAATTTGATGCAGTACTGAAATTTTACATTAAGTTCCCAAACTGTACTGATCAGTATATGTGATTGATGGAGAAGCGTAGGCTTCAGTGGTTGTATTGACAAGGAAAGCGATGGTGTTGAAACACGAATATTTGTTGTGTGAAATTTATGTTTTTTTCATAAGTAAACTACGAACTCATAGACTCATTTGGCAGTCACCATTCCCTAGTTTGTCTATCATCAATCGTTACATCGTGCCTGTTAATGAAAGCATCTCCTTTCAAGTCATTTCCTATTGAGAACTTCCTGAACCACTTTCCAGCAATGGAACGACTAACTAAAATGGATCACACCTCTCATATTCCAACATCAAGAGACCAGAATATTTTGATAGTACAATGCTAGTTTCAGAAAGCTTCCTGGACTTTCATTTACCTGGAGTCATTTTATTGATATGGTCACATGAATCCTGAGTTAGGATCAAACTCCATGAAAAAACATTGATGAACGATTGATATACAGCATACACTGAACAAGTGTGGAGATAATTGCATGAATATTTAGATAATTGCCATGCTTACCTTTTGCCGGGACATATACCGATACCATTTGGGACTCCCAGTGAGGATTGTATTCAAGATATAGGCAGGGATTAGCATGATTAACTTTGTTACATAGGTCAGCGACACTGGAGTGGTAAAAGAATTACCAGTTACCAATGATTATCTCCCTTGGGTGAAATTTTCCTGCGAAGTCTAATACATCGAATATCTATTCTTGCCATCAAAATTAATTTGCCACTCGCAAGAACAACCATTACTTTACATTAGTGTTACGGTTGTTGCCGGCTTTGGAGAAAACAAAACCTTGTGAAATGTGAATCTTTGATAACTGAAGATTACCTTAATAATGGGTGCCAAACAAAACGCGATGAAATACAGAAGAATACAAGACATGTCTACCACGTATCGGAAGATTAGCTATTTTCGTAAATCTCGATGTCAAGGGTAGCATTTATTGAACAAGAGAATCAAATTTATCACCATCCTTAATGATTATATAGGAAGTGATGTAAATTTTGGCAGTCGGAAAAAAAGAAATGAAACGGTAGTCAGGTATGTGTTTTGGTGTAAATTGCATTCCCACCAAATACACAGAGCTGGCGTCTTGGCTTATATTAGCCATAACCACCTCTACTATAGCACTGTTTCATTCGGCGCCAGCTAATTTTTTACACTGATGAGAAAAAAACTTGATTTCAATCATTTTATCAATCACATATTCGAGTAAGTTTTTGGCATTTAGTCTATATGTCATCGTCATCATGATCATCCTCCAAGCATGCCTAGTTGGACATAAAACTTCCCAACGGTTCACCAGGCCCCTCTATGAAAGCTTTGCAAGTTTACAGAAAATCTTGGTGGAAGGGATTTCCATTGATGTTATCATTGCAAGCATTACTGGTAGAATGTGTTTATGAATTTCAATTTGGTTATTATTTATCGACCATATGATGTACATGTATTAGATCTAGACCTCGACCAGACCTACCAAGTCCCATTGTTCCTATGATATGTTATTAAAGGAAAATAGTAATACTCATCCCACGCATAAAGGAACCATCGTTCGCCATGCATGTACCGGAAGTAATAATCTAAAAATATCAGAATATACATGAGAATATATATATATATATATATATATATATATATATATATATATGTATATATATATATATACATATATATATATATATATATATATATATATATATATATATATATATATATATATTCTGTTAACATATTGGACCTCGACATTAAAGGGATATACTGTGTCCTTGACTTGGAGTTTTAAGGCTAGTAGGGCACATCTAAAGGACTTCATAAAATATTCCAAACCTATAAACTTGTGAATGCGATGCTAACTTCACCTTCAATCAATGGTTAGCGAGCTAGTTTTCAAAGATCATGAGAGGAACCTTATCAAATATCCCACAAATAGACTTGTGAGTGCTGTTAAGTTTAGTAAAAATATCACTTAGTATAAAAAAATGATTAGCAATCTACTGCAGTTAGTTATGTCCTTGTGACATGAATTGTAGATACTTGTATGCTGCAGGTATGTTATATCTTGTAATTACAAGAAAGCATTGATTGATTCGGTACCTCCCGTAGGAAAATGGTCACCAAATAAATTTTCATGGATCAATACTACTGTGTTGGAGTGCGATCTTCAATAGTGCCCAGTCTGCTCATCTAGTGAATTTGATACTTACTGGATGTGTCATACTTGAACTTCAGTAATACGAAATTATGCAAAATACACATGTTCGGAAAAAAATACTTCAAATGAAAGTGCCTAACTTAAGACAGTCGACATTTACGTCTATATAAGGCAACATACCTCAATAGATTTCTCAGGAGAAGGAGAAATCAGTCGAAGAAGCACTATGCTGAAAAGCTTTCAAAAGTGGAAACTCAACCTTTAGGAAGAAGAAAATCACATTAAGCCCCCAAAAGAATGGTATACGACAAATGCATCCTTGCTATATTGACCTATGGAGCTGAACCATAGCGTAACCAAAAAGATTGACGCTTAAACTGAGACCAATGTAACGTGCACATGAAAGAATCGTGCTCAAAATCACATGAAGAGATCAAAAGATAGATCAGTAAGTTGCAAAAACAAATAGGAGTCAGATATATCATAGAAGCTATTAGAAAACTCGATTGCAATGGTTTGTTTATGTTGCTAGAATGTCAGACAAACGTTTGACATCATGACCCATGACAATGACCCCCAACAGATCACATGCAAAACCTTTGTCAGCCAAAAATGAGGAGGCATGTCAAACTAAAACTAGATAAGAATGCGTTGGATCTTCAACAACCATGATAGATCGCTCAGTTAAATTTAGAGAAAAGGTTATGTCCACCGACGCACGCTAAAAGGTTTCTTCTGATACTGCTACTGATGAAGCTTAAAACAATGATTGCAAGATATTTTTTTTGTTTAATATTAGAACATGTTAGAATTCCAATTGCCACTGATTGCTCTATTATTGAGATCATTTGTTTCACTATGTCAACCTTAGTCAATGCATTGATAAATGTGAGCGGCATTTCCGTTGATATTCTCGGGGAAATTAAACAACTCAGTTATACTCATAATCAGTCACTCTATGACCTTCCATAGATTAAAAAAGAATATGACACTAAATGTTGTTTTTGAGTTGAAATACTCTTTCATCTGCCCTTTCCGAATGCCTAGCGAGAAAATCACTTTTTTTTTCAAAAATTTTCCTTAGTGTTAAATGCACTTATTCCCAATTTTTTTTGCAATTTCATCGTGACGAAAGAAGGTATCTTCCAGACAAACCTTCACTTGGACTCTTTTCGTTGGTCTCAAATCTTTACCAGACCACATGATGGCTATATTTGATGAGCATGCATGGTAATTAGAATTACAAGGGTAAGATATTTGTTTTAAGACCATCGATTATAAATGATGTTAACTGAATATATACTAAGGGACAGGAGATTTTCAAAGGGCATTGCTTGAGGTCAACATGTGGTCACATGAGGTCAACTATCAATCAAGTTTTCCCTGTATATTATGCTTGAATAGATGCGGGATTCGAAATACATAAGAAGATATATTACTGTTTATTTCTATTTAGTTTAAATAAAATTTCAAAATGGAATGAATCAATTTTGAAATGACTGTACAATTTGACAATACTGTATCTTTTCTGCTGTAAATTTTTTGTTGTCAAATAGAACCCTTTTGAACACAAATTATCAAGTGGCTCTGATATTCTCAAGACTGGAAAGCTGTGTGTATATTTTTTTTATGAATTGGGTAAACACTTTTCTTTCTTCTCATTTGTGGACAAGAATATAATAAAGAAGATTAAACGTGTCTGTATGACCGTACGTGTATGTGAAATCCACTTCATGTTCAGTGTAAATAAAAGAATCACTATGCGTGTGAGGGTCAGGCTAGATAGAACCTACTAGTATGAGCAAATATTGCTGCAAACCAATGAAACGTTTCAAAGAGAAATAATTTATTTCCTCAAAATGCACATTTTTATTGGAAATCTCTCTCTGAACCACGGGGAACTTTGTAAGCCTGGATGCCAAAAAAAAAAAGGTTTTTTCTTCGATTCCATTTCTCAGGATGCTACCCGAACTCCAATAAAAGTGACACTTTCACAAGTGTTGTTGGAAGTTCTAAGATTGTGATTATCTAATGGATCATGTAAACTACGATACTGATCATTGTAAAGATGCTGCGTAGCGTTTTGCTGATGGGATCGGTTTTGTGCTTCTGAGTAGAATAAACTTTATCTTATGAAGACAATTTGGAGATAGAGAAGTGTGATTAATTAAAAGGAATAAATAAATGAGAGCCATAAGTTAAACAATAGGTCCACTGTCGATGGAAGTTGTAGCAGGAGGAGACGTACAAAGTAACCTTCCTCTGTGTCATTTGGTCCTCAAACTTGTAGAATATTGATAAATCGAAATATTCTGCTGGTATTACTCGTAAAAAATTCTTTTTCAGCGTTTCAGCCTGTGCAACTTTTTTTGGATTTTATGCAGGCCTTGGATATTTTTATGATATCATTAAGAACCAGTAAACATTGATTCGAATAAATGTAACCACATTGAATAATGTAACTCTTATGATATCATATCTTTTGATGATATCATAGCTCCCACTGACCAAAAAGCGTCTTATAGAGGTGTGTTGACATGTGGAAAAAGTAGTTTGATTACTTACACAATAAAGTAATAGTTTTTGAATTCCTTATACAAAGCAATGTCACAATTGATGATTTTTTTGCATGTATTCATCGTATTTCCTTTTCATTTCAACTCCCTCATTGTTAGTCTGTAACTCTTAAGTAAACAATTTGAATCCGAAATAGGGATTGAGAAGATTTATTTCTCTGTTTTCCGCTTCCCTCTCAATCTATTGTTTTGAACTTCTTTATTCTAAAGACTTAAAATGAAATTTAGATTTGTCATTGTAATTGAGCAATAGAAATAAAGTCAACCCAGTAAAAGTTTGACGAATAAGTGACCACATTCGCACTGTTCAATAATAGATTGTAATGATGAAGAAACGTTTCTTTGCGTACGTTTTCGAACATGTAAAGATTCAGATGATGAACTCCTGAAATTTTTGAGATATTATCCTTCTAAAAAGTTCCTGTCTCGTCAAGTGAAAACCATTTTCTTATGTCACCATGTAATATTACCCGTCAGACTTTTTTTCAATCATAAACCCTACGCTCTATTCCCTCTATCACGACTGTAATTACTAGAGCAGCGACAATTTACAATGTCTGACAGGAAAAAAAAGCAAAGATGGTAGATTGAGAAGAAGATATATGGAGTTACTCAACACAGACACAGCAAGGATTGAATACTAAAATCGAATTCTTAAAATCCCTAAATGAGACTTTCGAGAGATATGAAATGATATAAAAAATGAAAAGAAAAAAAGTCCTAGAAAATGATAAGAAGAAGAAGAAAAAAGTCACAAAGAAAGAACAGAAAGGAAAGGTCGGAATATTGCAAAAATAACAGAGAGGGGAAAATAATAGGGACGATGTCGGAGATGCAGAGAGCGGGAACTGACGGGGTAGCTATTGGGAATAGATTCAGTCCATCTTATTTCATCTCAGATGTTTTTGACGTTATAGATTACGCAAAGAAAAAAGTTGATAAACTACAAATTCTATATACATGTAAATTTGGTCCCAACATTTTTTCCTCTACCCCACACAACTTGCTCTTTCCACTTTTTGTTTTGTATGTATTTACACACACATACACGCACAGACACACACACTTATATATATATATATATATATATATATATATATATAATAACAGTTTCACATTATTCAGATTAAATGGGTATCTTTCTGAGAGAATATATTAATATATTACTTTATTCTACAGAAACCAACTTCTCTGCTTACTTGATGGGTGTAAGGTAACGCATTTAACCCCTGACATCAGAACACTGTTCAAATGTTCATACCAGATGCCAAACTGACAATGAATTATATCATGCATAAGGGTCCTATCGTACTTTATCTATTTAGGAACATCAAAAATTATCTTGTTCTAATCCAGCTGGACTAATTTTTCCAGCAACAAAACAAATTTGGTAATAATAGTTGGTTTTCATGAGTTACTATATTGAATGGCCTCTAATCCTCGAAAAAAAAAGCTTCAAAATGAATAGTCTGGAAAGAAAATGATCTGGTAACGGTTCGATCATCATCAGCGGCATTGACCTTTCCCAAAATCTGTCCGACCTTTTTATCTTTGGCGTCAAGGAGCCGGTACTTTCTGAACTAGTCCACTTCGTTGTGCAATAATTTTTTGCGAATGAAATCTGGGGACCAACTCTGTGAGCCGTAATGTCTGTCGGTTGTCCGACACATTAGCAATATGACCAACTTGATAACATTTAACTTCTCTTATTTGTTCATAAACACTCTGAATCCTGTATGTTTTCTAATTGACTGTGCTATTCAATGATCTCAATTCTCATTTGTGCACGTTGCATGGGTTGCACTTCTAGGGTCAATCTTTTTGGTTAAGTTCCTTGTTTTGGTTCCACGTGTGACACTTGGGAAGACCAGATTCTTCATTCGAAATATCTATAAAATTACCAAACTAATGACCTACCCAATGCAACTGGAGTTTATGCTGTCTTGTATTCTGGAAAATCAACAACACACACACATGCACACTCACACACATACATACAAACACACACACATCTATATATATATATATATATATATATATATATATATATATATATATATATATATATATATATATACGGGCAATTCACTTTTATCAGTGAGAGTTATTGAATTACGATATAAATTCGATGTAATTTGTGATAAAGGGTTGAAATGCATTAATTAGAGCCGTCTACCAAAGCTGTAATCGAAACTGTCGACATATATTTCTTCGGACATTGATTATGTTAAGGTTCCTATTACGTGACTGACCAAACCTGTATTCCTTATCATTATCTTCATGTATGAATTTTCATGTGACTTTTCTTAATTTCTGAGATGGAAAAAAAGATTAATTTCAGCTGTTCTGATATCTCTTCCTATATGTTATTGTTGGCCCATTCATAGATACACACGAAGACACAAAGATATTAGTTGTATTGAACTGACATTGATACGAGGTCACTTTAAAAGGGATACTTCGATTCCCTCCGCTCTAATTGGCTTGTGATATTCACGAGTTTACTAACTAATATAAACATCCGTTCAATGTCCACTATTTCTTGGCATGTGTATAAGTATGGTTATGTGTAAGTGCATGGTTGTATACATTATAAAAGATTGGATATATAGTTTGATGGAATATTTCAAAATGGGTTATATTTATTAAAAAAATTCTATTTCAACCTACAGCCCGTTTTTATCCGTTGAACAAGCCTATCGGCCTTGACAACATAAATAGAATAAACAGGAAGGCGTCTTGACATCATGCCACTCTTTCTACTGAGGACGATCGCAAGCTAATAAAACAGAAGCTCTTATAGTTGTGTATGTAATTTTAGTGGTTAGTGCTCAAGCTGGATTGAGATACTACTTCCCGGCTGCTAATTTTCATTGGAGGTAGATTGGCAGGAAGACTCTCTAAACTGGGAAGACTCAAGTAACAGAATATTTCATTTTCATTTGACAACTATTTTCTATCATGAACCGTGTTGATTGTCTGGTTGCCATGTGTACTTTGGTAGCAAGCTAGTCTTGCTCATCATTGGCAAAATAGAGAGCTTATCGTCCTCTGGTGTCCAACTAGTGCCAGAATGTCAGAATAAACCAATGTATCCTTCTTTCTATCAAATACTCATCACACTATTACACCATAACACAATCGGGCATAATCATAAGCTTCTACCTGAGAGCTCTGAGAATATGCTGCCCTCAATATCCAAAAGATAGAAGAAAAATATAAACTTTCGAAAACCTCCAATACCCATGATCAGTCATACAAAACGCCAAAAAAGGTCACACAGAATCCACCACACCAAAAACGGACAATAACACACCAAATCATAACGAAATCGATGGATAGACGCATCATCCTCCAAACAAATTCAACATCAACAAATCTTGGAAAACATATTATAAAAATGAACTTACACATAGAATCAAAAACATCAAAAAACGTTGGTGGACCAAATTGAACACCTATTACGCGTATAAACGAATTACTGCGTAAGAATTACCAAAAAAATTATTTTGTACAATACTAAAGCAATGTTGATAAGAGAAAATACAAATATCGGCCTGTGCTCATTAAAGACGACCACAAAAACACTTTGATACTACAGAGTTACAAATTGCATCGTACTTTTGATCTAAAAAAAAAAAATGAAATACTTCTCTCAAGAAAAAAAACTGCACACCGGATCATGGAAGCCACACTTATTATAACAAACAATACTAAAAAACAAAGTCCTGGTTTCAGAAATTGAACTAAGTACATCACAAAAAAATATTGATGCATAACACCACTACCACTGACCACCAAGTAAACGTACCGTCTGATAAATGCAGTTTAGTCAAAAATCAAAAGTTATGTAACTGGCACACTTTCATATCAAACTATTCTTAGTTCACAACTTCGAAATCTTGGATTATCCAAACACATATTCACACAGTAGAATACTAATGCGTACCCATTCTCTTCACAAATGCGTTTACATGAATATAAAAGCGTAAAAACTCAGACATTCAAAAAACTCTGATACAATGCTCTCTTCAAAAATCATGGATTACTCACAAGCAACTGCACAGTAAAATATCTGTGGACACATTTTCTGCTCCAACAGGTGAGTACAAAAATCATATATAGATGCAACACACCTTAAAATATTGAATGAATAAAAAAGATTACACTACCTTCTGAAATTTGAATATCCATAGCCATATTTATACAGTATACACATATGTAAACAACCTTTCCATCTCAAACACAAACCTATAACAGGGTTAACGTTCGAACGCTTCATACGTATTTTTCTCGAAAACGGTCACTTGATTCAACTACAAATATTTATACCCCAAAATGTTATCATTTCATTTTTTATGTACAAAAGATTTGAACTTTGACATGAACAAATGTTGTCTTTCTTTCTCCAGGAAAGATAGGAAATTTATTTAAAAAAAACCTAGCATCATACACCCTCCTTCCCAAACCTCGTGATTAGCAAAACATTATTATTTTCTTTTTTAACATTTGACAACGAGAGAAAACAGTCTCTCAAAACATGTAACGGAAATAAATACAACCCAGTGTCAAAATTTTTGTGTTCCCACGTTGTCAATCAAATTCACTATATATATATATATATATATATATATATATATATATATATATATATATATATATATATATATATATATAACTTGGAACGGTATGCCATAGATACATATATATATATATATATATATATATATATATATATATATATATATATATATATATAACTATATATATATATATATATATATATATATAACTATATATATATATATATATATATATATATATGGCATACATTACCAAGTTATATTTTTATTCCTTATCTAACTATCTATATTGTCCAAATACTACATTATATACTTTTTACAAATTATATATTCTCATGTTTATATATATATATATATATATATATATATATATATATATATATATATATATATATATATATATATATATATATATATATATGTATAAGAGACGCTTGATATTCAATATTATACTTCCTAAACTTAGTTACTTTTTGAGTCACTTTATATTCAGGTTAGTTCTGAAAGTTTTGATTCTTTTCAAATTAAATCTATGCTCGGATAGGAAATGTATTAATACATAAACTCAGACGTACAGATAATAGCCGGGCCCAGCCTAAAGTATTCGATTCTTGCAATACATAAAGGTATAAGGAAATTACTGTTATCTCTGTGGGAGATTAACCCGCGTGTGGCCGCTTGTGTAAGAGAAATGTATAGAAGGAATGTGTCTATCTGCTTTAAAAGGTCAAATTTATGCACTAATCTGCGGTTGCGGATAAGTATACGCTTCACCTGGGCTTCAGATGACTTGCACGCATGTCCTTCAGTATTTACTGAGAAGTCTATGCATATATATATATATATATATATATATATATATATATATATATATATATATATATATTCGTGGTTGTATCTCTCTGCAGATGCGTGCATATACGAATAAAGTCTGATGTAGTATATTAGAGAGATAACCATGCATTATACAAGTACAATAACACACAGGCAAACAGGCAGAAACACGCATATACTCTCCCTCTCTCATTCACACACACACACACACGCACACACATACCTATGTATATAAGTGCTATGTCAGATGTTTCACGATGGTTTCACGTGTACGAATGCTTGTAGCCTATCCATAGACGACACATTTCCTTGAAACTATATCTATCTATTTATTTATTTCTCTTTCTATCTATCTATCTATCTATCTATCTATCTATCTATCTATCTATCTATCTATCTATCTATCTATCGTTGTGGGTTTGCAAGTACGCTGTATAGTTGTGTATTAATACCAAGGACAATAGTTTGTGTCCAAAATAAAATCATTGCTTTGAATGTTGCTCTTTCAGGTGGGTAAGCCATTCCTATTTCGGTAACCAATGCAAGATAACCTATGTATTCATGTTCGTGTGCAATTTGTAACGTCTTGATGGCTTGAACCTCTATGATTAGGTCTTTGCACAACACTATTACCTATGATTTTATCTGTACGTTACTTTGGTATGTTCTATACATTCATCTTATATCCATTAAAAGGCATGTTCATGTTTAGCTCGACCGAATCTTTGCATCAATGCAGCTATCTATCCATCTATCTATCTATCTATCTATCTATCTATCTGGTTATCTTTTTAGCAATCAATGTATTTACTTTTGATATCTTAGTGTTGTTTTATAAAGCCATGTAGAAGTATACTGTTTTATCGTTCCTTCGTTGTCTTTGCAAACATGAGACTTCCACTATTTTTCAGATGTTCAGTATTGCAGTTTTTGATAATTTAACATTCTGGTTTTATTTGTTTCATCCAAACGAAATTCTATATGGATAAAAATGAACGACTATATGTTTTTTTATGTTCATGTACAAATGGCATTTTCCAACTAAATAAACGAGCCAATTTTTTGTTGACGGTCTCTAGTAGTGTCTGCTATTTTTGAAATCAAGTATGACCAGAATCGACTAAAAGGTCTACGTCTGAATACGGCTAAACTTATAAAGATTAAATGAAATATTGGCAATGGGATTGCACTGTTTGTTATATTAATTCATGTATTTGTTTTACAAGAAAAATCAAATTGTTTAATTAAATTAAATGTTAGAGACAGGGACAAAGTCAAAAGAAATATCAAAGATAGGAGGAACATTGGATGCATCATTGATGTATATTTAATTACAATCAAATGAATTGAAATGAAAAATAATCCTACTTTCCCGTCCTATTTTCTTCAGGCTGAAGGTTAACTCGTTAGATTCCGGTTTTTCTTCAAGATGGAAGAGAAATCCTTCAATTTTTTTTCTTCATGATCGAAGAGAAATCCTCCAATTTATTTTATTTTCTTCATCGAATCCATCCGGCAAAATGAAAGAGGAATTCGGATTTATCAATTGATATGGGCAACCAGCTAATAGTAAAAAAAGAGCTGATAAATTAATTACGATAGAAAGCCTGCAACACAGAGAATATTAGAACCGAAGCGACTATATTTTATCCAAATAAAACATCAGAACTGAGTATCTTTATCAATGATATTAAGGTTATCTTCATCTATAAGTTTTTAATGTGGATAATAGTGAGAAATCGGACTCAATGAAATTCACGAAAAATAAATCTTAGAAATACTTCAATGATATATCAAGACATGGGATTTTTAGTCAATTTTGGCGTTGCATACTTTGTTTCAAATATCTTACTTAGCCCATTTGTCTATCCTCATTATTTATCTATCATTATATCTATCTATCTATCTATCAATCTATCTATCTATATATCTATCTATCTATCTATCTAATTACATATCTGTATATATTTATTTATCCATGAATGTATCTTTCTATTCATGTATATATCTATCTCCATCTATCCATGAAGACCATAATGTGTGAATATCCAGCCATCATCGGTGTCAACATTGTGAATCGAAGTGTACTCATCTGAGGTTGTCTATTGTTTCAGATAAGCGATAATAAGAGAGTAAATAGAAGACTGAGATATAGGGGAAATTCGAGTTGGAAAGTTCAAAGGAAATAAAAGAAAAAGAAAGAAAGTAATGGAGAAAACCAGGTAAGGGAAGAAAAAAAGAAATTGAAGGAGAAAAAAAAGTTCAATATGGAAGTAGAGAGAGCCAGAGACGGAGAAAGAGGGATATATATATATATATATATATATATATATATATATATATATATATATATATATATATATATATATATAAATATAAAGACAGAGAGAGAGAGAGAGAGAGAGAGGCAGATTGAGAGAGAGAGGGGGAGTAGATGAAGAGACAGGGCTATGTATATTATTTAGAGAGAGAGGATACATATATATATATATATATATATATATATAGAGAGAGAGAGAGAGAGAGAGAGAGAGAAAGGAAGAGAGGTGAAAACCCCAAAATATCACGTGGGGTCTGTATTGTTACTAGACCGAAATTCTGATCTTTATTTTCCTGCTTTTGTGAGGATAAGCCTTTGGGGAGCGTTTGATTTGTGATTCGCATCGAATAAATTCATCATTGTACAAAGATGTTCATTATTTCTCCGTTAGATTACTCTCAGAGACCAACAGATATTTAGATGGACTGAAAGAAAAAAAGCGTCATTTGAATCCATACACGTACACAGGCCACTATGTCCAATAAGAGCATTTAAAAGTTCAGATGTATTCGTATAACACGTTCGACGCCTAAACTTCAGTTCATTTACTCGTAGCCACTTAACTCGATAAGCATTCATCGGTCCTAATTACTTGGCATTTTTTTTCGAGAACAGGACCTTGTCTTAATTTTGTCGTCTGTTCACCGGTGTGACTAACACCTTCCTACCCCATTGTAACAGTGTTGGCCTGCATACCTCAGCAAACAACATATCGAATGCTTGGGGCATTTATGAACCCTCTTGCTGATCTCAAGGATTACACCCACAAGTGAAAGTACAATGAATTACTACAAGTTGCTATACTATTTTTTCATATCCTTTCATTAGGAAATTTTAATGTCTGATTTATCAAAACATTGAAATATTAATTTTTAGTGCTAAAAAAAAGTATATATTTTGTATATAAAATGATACATCAAACAATCATATACTCACAAAATCAAAACCATTAAACATAAGTGTTCGTGTTGATGTATTAACATCATGATTTATCTGAAAAACTCTTATTGATTTATCGATACCACTACATCATCCAGTAATTCATTCCAGAATCCTACAACTCAATAACAGAGAAATAATTTTTCCGATATCAACTCCACGATACATGTCTTTTTAGCCCTTTCTTCTCTCTTTTGCTACAAACATACAAGAATCTACTTATCATGGACCGCATGTAATCTTAGATAGTTTTATCAAATCTCCCCAATTTCACAGTATTTCTAATTTCAACTGAACGCTTCTAACCTATCCCGATGAATTATACATGTATTTCTGGTGCTTACTCAGTTATTTGTCCCTGGACTTTTTCTGAAAGATATCGTTTTTTTTCCCCATAGTACAGTGACCGAGTATGTATATAATATTCATACATATGTTCGATTAGGGAAAGTACGCATGTAATTGGGTGCTAGAGTGTGTTCCTGGGGAATTTCTGTTCTATGTATGTATGTATGTATGTATGTATGTATGTATGTACGTGCTCTTGCATGTTTAAGGGGATGGTGCCCCTGATTCTGGTGCTGATACCTGTCTATTTTGTGATAGTTAAAATCATGCAACTGACTCTCTAACTGAGATCCATGAGACGTGCACATGAGTCATCAAAACATCACTTGGAGAAATCATGCAACAGTACAGTATATTAGAAGATAAAAATCATAGAATCCATTCGGACGTTTGGACAACATGGATCCCTGAATTCTGCAGCTGAACCCAAGTCGATAGAATATGAGATGGCAAAACGAACTGCACCGACTTAAAATGTACTGGCTACATGACACTGGAAAATCCTGGAGATGGTCTATGTCCAACGACGGACGGAAAAAAAACTGATGATGTTGATGTTGATGATGATTTGTCATATAATGGATTGCTGATGTCATTTTTGCTCAGTTTGAAAAGTTCCGTGAGTAGGAAAAGTCTGAAAGACTGACCATGACGACTTGAAAGTGGCATAAAAACAACTTTCGAAACACTGGGCAACGATGGGATTAACGGCTTCTTGTTCAAAGATCCATGGTTATACATAAAAGATAGGCACAACAGTTATGCAGAAATCTGAACAAAGCGAATTTATTTGAATGATGGATGGAATAAATACAAAATGCCTCGATCCACAAAGTACTGGAACCAATACTTTCTAATCCTGTGCAGTTTGATTCTCCATCCCATATTCCACTGACTTTCGTTCATCTTCGGATGTCCGTATTTTTTTTTTCGTTCACATTGCCCTTAAAAGATGTGCTGGGCTTAACAGGCACATGCTTTTTCCATAAGTTGGACTCCGTCATTTTTTTTCATAGGTTGGAATTAATCAATGAATCAGAGGTCCTCAAAAGTTAATTTGACCAAACCATAAGCAGCAGGAGCTGAGCCGTTCCTAGCTCAATTCCTCTTTCTTACCAGAATGTCAATGGGCTGACAACCTTTACATGGCTCCCCGAAGGGGCTAGCTGTTATAGTACGTCAGTCATACTGACCGACACACTCGAATCCTTTAATTTTAACTTTAATCACAAACTTCTTTCTTAGACGTTGTTGTGTTGAAACAACATTTCAACAGTGGAAAGCCCAGTTTCTTCTGATGTGAATTCAACGAGTACAAATAATGATATCAAATAGTATGCTAGCATTTCAAAAGAAAACATTAATCACTATGACCCATATATTCTGCTTTTTACCCGTTTGTTTAAGTATTAATGGTGGTAAAACAAAATAAAAAACTAGATGAAATTACTATCAGTATGTTCTGAATCATGGATGAATGCATGAAAAAACATGGACACACAAAAGGGACCACTTTTGCATGAACTTATATTGTAAATTGAACCCCCAATTAGAGGCCATTTTGGAAAAGAATCCTAAATAACAGTGAACAACCTTTTCCCTACACATGTGTTTCTACTATGAACGGTCACAGCTGGGCAAAGTCCGGATAAATTGATATAAAAACCAGAAAATACAAATAATCTAATCTGAACAACAGTGATCAAACCGGTCTGTTGTAGTTTGCAGAGATCATGCTTATTCATTATTTGGCTCGAAATCACAATTCAGATCCTTTAGATCGAATGAGTTCCCTGGAGTTAAAGACGGGAAAAATCTTCAGAATTATTGATCGCACTTGGTCTAATCCATTTTCCATCTTTTAATTGAAATTTGGAGCTGATAGAAAATTCTCATGAACAAAAGTCTCTCGAAGTACCAATAGCAAAATAAGATCAGGGCCTTTGCTTTTGCTATCTTTTCCTGAAGGAATAACTGTGAATATTTAATTTAGAAAATCTGGAACACTCTCCTATTCCTATTTCATAAGTGTTTAAAACTTTGGAGGGTGAAAGCCAGGGAAAACTGGGACGTGCATAACATCTGTTGCATATTGAAATCAATATCAGATCAAGTGATGGTATTTGGAAGCTGAAATCTTCGTGAAAATCTAGGATTACGTTCCTCCCAATGAAGGTCAATGTAATTAGGGGCGTTAAATGAGGTTCTATGTTCTGAGTTTCGAGTAACTCTAAACTGAAGAGTTACCTTCTGTCTGTCATTCGGGACTATACCTCAAAATCATTCAGTTACTTCCACAGGTTTATTTAGGATACTTCTTTCTGTAAAAACATGTTGGACAACTCACTTTCAACCTCTGTCAAAATTGAGTATGCATCCAGAAAGAGGCACAAAACATTTACCCGTACACACATACACACACATATATACAGGGACTGAGAGAGGTAGGGGGGGTGAACAAGAAAGGCAATGAAAGACTGTTTGTTTTGGTAAGTAATGTGCTGGTGTGGTAGTTTTGATAATGTTAGTCACGCAAACCTTCGGCTGTATTTTCATTCTATCTTCGGTTTTTTTATACACCTCATGCAAAAAATTGACTTCACGGGGTCAAAACAAAAGAAAATCATTCATGGCTTGATTAAAAAACTAGGGTAAAGGAGGAACTGATGGTGTGTCGGGGATGGGCAGGAATTACTAGAAAAGAAAACAAGGTAAAACCGTGAAAGAAACAATTTTTGATATAACAGGTGTAGCAAAAAAAAAAAAAAAAAGGACGGAGAAAAAAAAAAAGGCCGAATTTTGGAAAAGTTCAACATAATATAATCGACAGATTGCCATATTCCAGATATCCTTCATGATGATAATTTGAGCATTCATTTAACAATTATACACCATTCAAAGATTTTACTGATTCTCTTTTCGGGACCATTTTGCTTTCGTCATTCAGACTAGGAGCGAAGAGAAACAGCAACCCACGCCATTTTACAGGGTAGTTCAACTCTGGTTGTCTGATAGGACTGCACAGCACGTGTCAACAACGTCGATTACAAACGTCAAAGCGACTGCCTGACCGAGGACAAGTCAGGCCTGGTTGCGAAGCAGTTGCTAAATCGCACAAGTTAACATTGCACTTCCAACATTTGATTGAAAACAGACGAGAATATTGGCAGCAGAACAGTGATGGGAAGGTGACCATTTTAAAGAGAGGCTGTAAGAACCTTGCTTGTCCTAAGTGATTTCTAGCATTCATGTCTTCTATATCCCCGAATAAAGTCTTTTATGTTTGCTGCAGTGGTTAGAACATTCCATTTGTAGCTGAGAAAAACTTTGATTCTTGACTGGGATAACTTAGTGATGATGCTCACTTCTAACAGAGAAAAGACGGTGATAAAATAGTATGAACCCTTTATTTATACGGTTTATTTTACTCAATGCTGTTTCTGATTTAGTTCAACTTCCATTTTGATACAAGTTTAGAGAATGGCACATGTAATATTGACTTAGTTTCAATTAAAGTGCACCGTATACAACAGAAATAATTGTGATGATAAGCTGTTCACCATAATTTAAGGTATCTTTTGGAAGGTCTCTCTGATTCATCATAAAATGTACTCTGGGCTGATCAGTGGTTAGTGTGCTTGTCTGGAGAACCACGTTTGTTATCAGTGTCGTCTTCTAACATTACCTCAATGAATGTGTGCTCGTGCTGCGGTTGACATAGTCTGAAAGATTGTTCCATCCACTTTCAACAGTAATTAATTTTGATGAATCGTACAATTCTATTTTTTATGATCATCAACCGAACCATTACTTTTAGGATTGGTAGTTTCTGTATAAAGTTATTGTTTGTTTGCAATATTGATACCGGTCCGGGATATAGACAGTAAACAATTTATTGATCGATGACATAGAGTAGATATTTTTTGGTACTTTAGCAAGTTAGACAAAAATGTCCAGAAATCCATTATCGTAAGCTAATTGTTGATATGATTAATGGATAAACATTGTCGCCTTACGATTCTTATACAATACATTTTTTATGATCGAATTACCAACCCTTTTTTTAAGTTATAACCTAACAATATATGAGTAATACCCAAGAGGAGGATTATGAGGAAAAAATTATTTTGGAGTTATCATTTTTTAAAAATATTCTGCAACAGATAATCAGATATATAGATGGAGAGAGAGAGAGAGAAAGAGAGAGAGAGAGGGAGGGAGGGAGAGAGAGAGAGTGGGCTTTAGATTTACGAAAGCCAAAACATATTGGCACATTTAAGGTAACAGTAAGATGCCAAGGAAATAAATCGTCTTTTTTACGAATCAGAGATATATATATATATATATATATATATATATATATATATATATGTATATATAAAATAGTTCTTCAGAAGATGATAAGTTTTATATTTCCCCATGTTGGGTTCTCTTGGTTTTTTTTTCCGTTGAATTGGAAAGAAATCTTCGGCACACAGCACAAGGACTTCTAGCTGAGTTTTCCACTGAATGGCACACACATTGTTCAATCAAAGATATAGGTAGCAAAATAAAACATACTAGTTAAAACATACTATTTACGAAGTAAAGGTATGTGCAGCTATCTTTGGAGTGAAGGGTTAGATTCAACAGTTTCGAGTGAGTATGTTTGTGTAGACTAATCTCATTGTAAAATCCTCTGAAGACACATTCGTCCCATATTCAATAATATGAATAGCTGAACAAGGGTGTGGGTAGTTCAAAGCTTTCAATTTTTTCTAGAGTCGTCTCAGTTTAAAACATACATTGACATTAATGAATATGTCTGACGATGTTAAAGAAAAGAATCCACACAGCATAGAAGCCATTTGAATGTCAAACAAAAGAGGATAAGATAAAACAAGAAAATTTCGGCAAAGAATGCTGTCCATGCACCCTCTATCACAAAACCATATATTCTCGAGTCACTGTACCACGCAAAGGTCATTTTGCTTTGTGACAAACACAAAAGAAGTGTGTTTTGTAAACAACTTTCGAACCTGTGCATGCGAGGTGAATAAATCTAACGCGTATACAGAGAAACAGGCAAACAAATAATGTACTTTGATTGTGAAGCTATTCTAAATTTTGTTTGTCCGACTTTGTGCTGCTGTTTTTCTTATCGTTTCTATGCAAACTTTAATTTTTGACTCTTTCCGTCTGTCTTTCTTTCATTCATTTTTTCCTTCTTTCTTCCTTTCAGTCTTTTTCTGTCTCGGTCTCAATCTCCCTCACTTTCTTTCTCGTCTTCTTTCTTTCATCTCTTATTCCATATCTTTGATTTTCCTCAACTTTCTCTTTCACATTTTTTGCTTTGGTTTTTTATCCAATCATTTTTTGGGGTGTTTCAAATCTCCACTCTTCCCTATATCCCCTTTGTTTTTTGCCTTTGTTACAGCAGGAGCTACTGTTTCTTGCTTGTGCAGGTGGCAGGTTTGCCTATCTCTATTTCAAAGATGCTGCAACAACGTTATTACTCGAGAAGATGCAGATATCTGCGACTGGCACTGTGTAATGCAAGAGCTGGGCATTGTTTGTTGGTAAGAAACGAATTCTAAGAAAGGTTAGAGTGTGCAATTTTGTATTCTTCCGAGCGTCTATACATACAGAAACAGACTTATAAAGAAAACTAAATAAAGACACAGAAACACGTGCACATATACTGATATAACCAGATTAAAGTTTTAGACACATGATATCTATCAATGTATTTATCAATCTATCTATCTATCTATCTATCTATCTCGATTGATGAGTATATAACTAAATATTTGATGTATAGGTAAATTGAATCAAGATGAAAAGCCCAAAATAGACCGGAATTGATTAAGATAAACTTTCTGGACTTGTTGGGTCGTAATTAGTTTAATTCAAACCTTTCCCCCAAAGTCCATTGTGCATGCATTCAGAATGTAGTTGAGCGAATCTGACTTTTAGCATTATATAGGAATATATGGAGATTAGATAATTATCATCTCAGTGAGAGCAAATGCAAGCATTTCATTATTTTGGCGTGAAGGAAAACCAGATGTGGATTTTGCTCACATATGTACGGCCTATTTAGAGCCTATTGGAACCGTTTTAGGCGCTGGCTAGATTCAAAACTTGGGGAAAAAATTGTTCCAACTGAGAATTGACCATTGTAGAATAATATAATAGATTAATCACCATCCCCAAAGACAAGCTATTTAGTTGGTTCGCAGGAAAAAAGGCCAAACATATCATGCAACATACCTGAATTTCAGTTATTACATTTTGATGATTAAACATCTACCTTACATTCTATACCAAAATCAAATACAACACACCCAAACTCTTGACTGCACCTTGTTATGGGAGTATAAGTTGTGTAATCAGCCGACAAGCTATAACCATCGATGTAAATCAGGGCCCATTCACAAGACACTTAGTCTATTCATTCGTATCCCCCACGAGAACAGGGTTTGACTGAAACAAGGTCGGTCTAATGTATGGGACACCACACAGGTGAATGAATGAGTAGGCTATCAACAAAGATTCTCTTTAGTCCATGCAACAATGTCACAAAGACATGAAAAGCACTGGTCTTCATGTCTCAAGATGATTCCCTGGCCCTGTGGACTTGATTACATAAAAAAGCCCCACGTCTAATGGAAAAAATACCGATAAGCCATGGCACTAGATTCGCGTGTGTCTGATGTTAAATAGTCCTTATTTGCCTGAACCCGTAAGACAATAGGATATGACAAAAGATCGGCTTAATGTTGTGATACCACAAACGTGAACGTGGGTAAGACCTCCTAATGATCCTTGCAAGGTTTTAGAGCTTTGGTGTTGAGGTCTCAAGACGAATCCAAAGCCCCCTCAGGCTTGACTGTACAGAGCAGTACCATGTCTCATGGGGCAATCGCCTGATTGGCCATCACACAATATCTTCGTCTATCTGGTCTTAAATTGTCATGTGAACAACACAACAAATCAATCACTTCATTATAGTGTAACAGTTTTGCGTACATCAAAAGGAAGGGGTCAACTGATTCTCATAAATTTAATTTGTAACACTCACAATCAATTTTATAGGGAATATTCTTCAATTACTTCAATTCATTCAAATAATTTAATGTACTCAGAGATTTTCGACTTTTTAAAGTCTCGGTACTTAGAATGGTGGTGGCAAATTTTTAAAGCAGGAACGGCCGAAGTCGTAGCCAGCATAATGGCACTTCTCATTGATCAATGAACAAAGAAATTGCACTTATTACTGAATCCCGGTTCAAACCTACAATATATAAGGCAATTACATTGCATAAACTGCGATAATGCAGACACTTTGACAAATGGCTTCGGTTGATCTTCTCTTAACCCAGTAATAAACATTCTGAGACGATTAACAAACATATTTTACAATAAAACGAGAAAAACTAATGATGTAAAAAATACGTTAAATTAATATATGATCATTTAAAAAAATGAACTTTAATCTCTTTTAGTGAATAAATAAACAGATTGATGAGTAAACCCAAGTGCCAGTTTACAAATGATTTCATAAAATGAAAAAGAAATCAAGTTTCCATCGTCAATTAGTGTAATGGAGCGTTTGCCAATATCACCTACAAGCATAGTCTCAACAGATATCAGCAGCCATAACATATCAGCAGCAGTTTTGGTTACATCTACGTATCCCTCCATCATAATGAAGAGTGGGAGCACAATGCAAGCAAGAATGCAATCAAACATACTTATGGGGGTACAATTATAGGTATTTGAAGAGCTCAGCCTTGGTTAGTATAAATGTACATCTCCAGTAAGGTTCTATAAAGTAGTTATCGTTGCATCTGTTTGGGAGATCACTATGTAAGGTTAAGAGATTGGGGAATTATGTAGAGAATTTTTCTGTAGTCTATATATGTCACAGGCTTTTCTTCCTTGTTTGAGCTTCATCTAAGATTTCATGATATATGTATAGTATGTAAACATGTTTCTGTGGCCCTTTTTTGGTATTATTCTGTTCCCAGGATAGAAGTCTTCAAATTTCTAGCGAGACGTATATTTCTTCCCTTGGTCATTTTAATAAGATTTTAGCCATCATAGTCGAGTGAGCTTTTACTTTGAATCGTTTACTTTTTTAGCATATTTCTTCAACAAGGCTGCGTTAGTTTTCACCATTCATTGTATCCTTCTATCTACGGCTTTGGATCTCACAAACCGGAATTCATGGATTCCATGGAGACGTGACGCCATCCAGTTTGCAATAGTCCTTTACAATGCATTTGTTTATCCCATTCTCTTCTCTGTCTTCGATGGCATGTAATTAAGCTCAAAGGTTTTGTATGATGGGATGAAAACATGTTTTGAAAGTCTTCTTCCCCTATTTTCTGCTGGGACCATATCTTTCATAACTCTTTGCAAGTCAATTGTTAGCAAAATATGGAATCTGTTATCATTACCGTTCCTAATTTAATGAGTTCTCGATAACTTTGGCTGAAGGTCAAACTAAGCAATGTAAACATACATACATGCATATACATACATACATACACACACACACACACACACACACACATATATATATATATATATATATATATGAGCTGATTATACTTGATATTTACTAAGTTTAATTTACATATTTTGACAGAAAACCACAATAATGCAGCTCACAGTAATAATGCTAATCATAACATGCTTGCTAACAATTACTACGACATTGGGGAACAAGAAATTTCATTAAATGATTGAAATGTTCAGGGAGTTTGCAGAATACGTTAGGGTTTCACGAAATCGCTAGTTTCATAATCTTACTGTAACACACACACTTACTCATTCTCTCTCTATCGTTTCTTCTCTGTCACACTCACACACACACACACACACACACACACACACACACACACATATATATATATATATATATATATATATATATATATATACATATATATATATATATAAATTCCGTCTTCTATTCGAGTTTATCTGTTTTACAGGTCTCGAGGCAGGAAAAAGTTTGTTTCAATATTTCAATATGAGATCAGGTAATTTTCTTATACTTCCTTTGTCTGCACCCGGTCTGTCTTTGGGTGATGTTAATTGGGTCATATTGTCTGGTTTTGATTCTTGTATATTGTTTTCGTGTCTGAGTGTGAATGTTCTCAGAGCATGTGTAGTAATTTTCGATGGTCTATTCTGTCTGTGTGGTCTGCTTATATATGTTTTCACGTTCATCTCATTAGTGAGTTTGTTTTGTTGAATTTATTGTGTATGGCGGTTCTCTCTGGTATGGTCTCTTATTCATTTCTTTATATAAGAATACATTTAATTAGTCTGTTTGAGTGCAAATGTAGTTAAAGAATTTTTTTTACTTACATTTATGAAGAATCTCCCGGTACTTCACGTATTACAATTTCGTATTCTTTTTCTCCTTTTTTCTTTTCCCTCTATTGCTTTTTATCTTATCTCTTTTTTCGCGTTCTGTCTGCTTCTGTATATTTGTACGTGTTTTCATACGTCCATGTATCCATTAATCTGAGAGAGAGATTGCATTTCCAAGATCCTGGCATTTATTATTGATGGGAGCTGCAATCCAATAAACATTAATCTTATTTGGACCAGCACTATGTATACATAGGTCAGGTGCAGTAGATATTTTTCAGGGCACATGCTGAACTTGGCGATAATCTCTAAAAAAATCCCCTCATGTGACGATGGGAACCTGAACAGGAGGTCATTTTCATCTAATTTGTAATTTTACAAAATCTTTTACAAAAAGCATTCATAAAAAAAGTTTGTTTAGATAATTAATAATTGAGGTGATAGCCGATGAATTAAAAGTTGCAAATTTTTTCAAATCAAATTGCTGAGAAAGAATTATATCTCCCGTATGAATATTTTCCGTGCCACCTTGTGAATGCTGTTTATAGTTTTGCCACTCCTTCGTTTGGTGAACAATGGAACCGTAAAGATCAGGCCTGGCAAGAAGCAATGAGAGGCTTGAACTGTTCCTTTTCTACTCGACAGGAATAGGAAATATTTCTATACGATTCTTGTTTGTATTGATCCAAGACTGGAAAGGAAAAAGACAGGAGGCAAAATGAATTTATTCAAGCAAGAGAAAAGAGATCAATATATATATATATATATATATATATATATATATATATATATATATATATATATATATATATCGATAATTCGATCGATCCCGATTCAACCCGTCCTATATCTAGAGTTGATTAAAGCCGATCACACTCTCTTTAAATTTATTTGTTCAACTTTTGCTTTTGAAGTGTTTGCTTTCCTTTGGCTTTAGCAATGGCAATATACCTGCCTCGGGGATGATTTATGATGCAGGTGAATGTTTCTATCACAATCGAGAGGATGGAAAACAGCCTTTTTCAAAAATAAAATTTCTTCCAGGGCTGAAAGAATAATCGTGTAATTGACATAAGGAAGGTTTACACAAGTAAATTCACTCGTTAATACACTCGTGTATGATTTCGACCATTGGGAGAACTCTCCTTCAGAGTCAATAACTGAACAACCATAGCGTAAAAAATTGAAGATTTGTAAAAATCATAAAAAATCAATACAAAGAGGCAAACTTTCATTTTTGACATCATTGACATTCTCCACAGGGAAATGTCCAATATAGAGAAAAAACATCTAGATTCCAAAGAAAGTAAATGATATTATCAAACAATACCAGTCGGAAAAGGTACCTAAGATTGATAAAAATATTTTTTTTTCTCAATATAAAAGAAATATTTTGAAGGAGTACAGTTGGGTACTGATACCAATTTTCAAGTCTGTAAGAGAAACTGTATGACCAGGAGCGTTGTAAGACCAATACATACTCGAACCTAAAAAACACACAAACACTTATCTCGAAAAGAATGCCTCCTTTAGTCAATCCATTTGTTCAGTATTACTTTTATCACCGAAACATGGAACTTAACCAAGAAACAGACCCGTAAGCTGAGAACCATGCAACGTGCACATGAAAGAATAATGCTGGGCCTCACATGGAGAGACCACAAAACAGCACAACACATCCGGGAAAAGACAAGAGTTAGAGACATCATAGAATCCATAAAAAATCTCAAATAGCGGTGGGCTGGCCATGTTGCAAGAATGGCTGACAATTGATGGACATCACGACTCACAACATGGATTCCCCGAGACCATATGCGCAACCGAGGCCGGCAAAATATTAGATGGAGAGACGAGCTAGACAAGTTCAGGAAATACTGGCTCCGTGACGCCCATGATAGAGAAGTGTGGCAAATCCTGGGGAAGGTCTATGTCCAACGACGGACGCTAAAAGACTGATGATGATGATGATGACTTTTATCACCAGCATTATCACCATCGATGTTCTCGGCGTAATTTCCCTTGACTTTCATTTTCTGTATTTTCAGAAACAGTAAGCCGACACTGTTAGAAAGTGTTTACATAACATAGGTCTCAAAGTTATGGTCGGGCTGGCTGGCTATGTACCTATTGCGCTTACTGATAGCAACAATGGAATGGATTACACATTTCAAAATTAAACTTCATTACGCCTAGAATAAATGTTATACTATTTCCTCTAAGAATTTATCCCTAAATAGATTTGTTTTTTTAGGAGTGGGGGTAAATTCACAAAATAAGTTTATCCTGAATTGATTAGTTGCTTGGTACATGGTTGTATTCAGACTTGTTTCACGTAAGTACAGACTCTACAAAAGACAATGGAAGTGACCTATTCATTAACAAACCCATTTTTTTCTCATTTCTAAACATCCCTAGCACGGTATGCTGTCAAAAGAAGTTGCTTACGTGGCGGTTACTATTGCAGAACTAACCAGTCCTACTATCGTTTTCCGCTTGATTCTTCTGAAAACCCCCATTAAATATTATTCTTATTCTTAATCTCCATTTTTTCATTCTTTTTTCTCTCTTTCTTCCATTCCTTCTTTCTTTCTTTCCTTCAAAATTTCTTACAATTTTCTCTCTCCATTCTTTTGATCGATATCATTCTTTTATTCCCTCCAACCCACTTAAATTATTTTCTCTCAGTTTTTTTCCTTTCGTCCCTTTCATGATGGCTCTATTCACCTTTAAGATACCTTGTTCATCACAAGCTTAGTCCTTTTTTTTACCTCCCTTAAATGTACGTCATATTCTCGGCTTATCGACTGAGTATTCTCCTCTAAGCACCAAATTAGCAGCAGCCAGAACCTCAGGATAAACAGGAATTCATATTAAAGAATAACCCAGATTATCATGGACAAAAGAAATATGCTGCTAGAAATAGGAAAATTGTGTGTTTTTCATGCATATTACGAACCATAACTTTTTTCTCTTGGTTGATGTAGAAAATAACTCCTGTATTTACTGAAAAGGGTTTATAGGCATGGTATAAGCAGGACATTTTAGCAAGTGTCTGAAGTAACAATGCAGTTGAGATGTCAATATATAACTAGCTGAGTAAACAGACCCGATTTTTCCTTATACACAGCGGAGATATTCCATTTTACGGTGGTGTCTTCGCCCTTCTATCAGAGGCTATGTTTATTGGTCGGTTGATCAGTCGATGTATCTCTCCCAATACTGATTCTCCGATGTTTTGAGTCAGATTCACTTGCTAATTAGTAGAAAGGTGTCATTTGATGAGATGCCTTCAATTCAGAGTCACATGATGCGACAACACTTGACGTTTAAACTATATATTTCACAATCGATTTTTTTCGACAGCTTTGAGTCAGATATATATCAATCTTGAACAAAAAGTATGTCTTGATGAGTTGCTTCTCACCCAAAAGAATCCCTCACTCAGGGTATCGTGATATGTTGGTAATGACGTTCAGAAAGGTGCCCCTCTAAATTATCGGTTCTTGTTTCCTAATTCTAAAATATATCAAAGTTCTTTCTATTCTGCACATACTGACACACTCAAAAACTTGCTTCTAAACCGTAAAACTACTTAATTAGATACAAAACATGTCCTTTTAATCCAGTAAAAATAATGATTTCAGTGATTACAATTATTATCAATGGATATATAAGCAGGAAAATTTCAATTACATGAAGGTTTCTTTGTTATTACTTGTATTATGTAAATTGTCCGTGTTCCTAGGGCCGTCCATTCATCAAAAATTCTTCACTGATTCAATCGATGACCGTTGAGTAAATTAGTTTTGTTATTATTCCTGAAAAACGGTATAATGTCATAACGGTCAACAAAACATCTATCAATAATCCGGTGTTTTACAACAAACTCTAACTTACTGTTTAGAACGAAGCGTGCAAAAATTGAAATTTCTTACCGCGAAAGCTGATGCTGATCTCAATTGAATAATTTTCTGTCGTAATCATGACGTCAAAGGTAGGGGATGTTTCTCTCAAGCTCACCTGTTGCTACGTCCTCTGTAAACACGAGCAATCACCCGGTTTGAAATAAATCAGAGCTTTACGTACCAAACTATTAAAAGTATTCGCATTTAATCCATAAAAGTGGGAATATAAAACTTATTGGCATCTGTTGACTATTCTGGAGCTGCCGATTTGTTATCAAATAAGATATTCATCTCTCTCTCTCTCTCCCTTTCTCTCCCTTTCTCTCTCTTTCTCTCTCTCTCTCTCTCTCTCTCTCTGTCTCTCTCTGAGCACTCTTTAAGGGAGGTAACTCGTTCATTGTAAACTTATGCAATGCTCTTCAATAGAAATAGATTACACTGGTGGACGGGGAATTTAAGAAGCTAAATAAATAGATCACTTAAATTCAGCCTTACAGACCGTCCAGTTCCGTGACCCAGCGGTGGGATACCGACCTCTGGAAGCGAAGGTTTCAATCCTGCCTCGTGGTACTGGATGGGGTGTTCATTCACAGTCCCACTGCTGCAAAATGTAACACAAGGTCAAGGCTTAACGAGGAAAGAATAGGGATGGGATAATGGATTGAGTAGATTGATGAAGTTTGTGAAACCAAATGAGACTTATTCTTCAGCAAGCCCACTGGATTTACCAAATATTTGAACCAGTGAAAACAATGATTCTGCCTTTCTTTTCTCTTGTTTAAATATACAGAATCTTTATTGTTATTTGTCAGTATTGCAAATTGTAAATTTAATACTGTCTCCTTTTATTTTTTCGTTGCTATCTTTTGCGAGCAGAGAAATCAAATGGTGTCCAACGATGACTGGTATCCATTGCCTGCTGACGCGCTTGAACTTAACTGACTTCTTTAACACCCTTGAACGAGCCATTATTTGTATCTTTTAATCTGTTCTACCTATAGATCAGCCTGATTTCAATTGTTTTTGTTACAGAGCCTCGTCTTCCTTTACAGACCAACAACAAGTCACTAAAATGCAATAGAGAAGACACATCAAATAATAACTGTCACGATTTTCTATGTCAGTTGGAAGACAGCCTTCATTGATTTCAAATAAGGGGAAATATACTATCATCCGAACGTCTTTTGAAGTAAAATAAGAGAATGAAATTTTTCTTCGTTGGTTTACCCCAAGCAAATGGCAGCTGTAGTCACACCAAAAACAAATACCTTACTAGAAGAATCGGATAATTATGTTAAACGGTTTTAACTCAATCATATTGTGCTAAACAAATCAATATCAACATTCAATTTGTTAGAAACAATATTGTTTTTTTTTTAGATAATTCAATTTTATTCCGATTTCAATCCTGGCAAACGAAATTGATAAATAGAAGATTTAATAATAATATATATATATATATATATATATATATATATATATATATATATATATATATATATATATATATATATATATATATATATTGTATCCTCCACGGACAGTTGTGTCTTTGCATAACAACTCTTCAGTGAGGTTATGGATAATCCGTCTGTTCCACGGCAGAGACCAAAGCGCAGGTACTGACACTTGCCTGTCGAATGGGCCGGAGATTGAGTTGTGGGTGGTGTCAAGACCGAGTGCGTCAGCCAATGAGTTTTTGCTGAGGCTGCCCACTGCTATGCGCATCAGGGGGCCTGTGGACTCGTCTTTGGGCTCTCCTATTATTACTCGGCCCAGCTGCAGGGGATCTGTAGCCCTGGGGCAGCACTGCTCCGTCGAACTTGAAGGAGCAGGTCGGGATTGTCCTGACGCTTTCGTGGCGGAGGTTGTTTTAGCTTCTACAGTCACTTGGCAACCAAAGTCGCGTCAGCTGGAGACATTTTGGGATAGAGAGTTCCTATTTTCCCCACGTTAACCTCGACCTTGCGTCACATTTTGGGGCAGCATTGCCCCATTGCACGTACAAAAGTAGGTCAGGATTTTTCTGACGTTTTCGCGACTGAAGTTGTTTTGCTTGGGAACCATTTTTCCAGGGCGATTCCTTTTTTTCCACACGGTAAGCTGACTGACAGTAAATAAAAAAACCATCCCATCCCCTTTTTCTGGCCTTTTCGACAGGATCAAATTGTAATATCCACATTTTGCTGTGGTGGAACAACGAATGAACACCATTCTAGTACTATAATGCAGGATTGAAACCTTCGCTTCAGACCCGGAGGCCAGTATCCTACTACTAAGTCACGAAACCGGACGGTCAGGAAGGCTGAATCTAAGAGATATATTTATTTATCTTAATTTCCCATTCAACACAGTGCTTGCATAAGCTTACAATTGACGACATACCTCACTTAAAGAGTGCTCAACCCTGAATAGAGGAGTGTTAATTATTGGATCATCCACAGAGAGCTTTTTCATTGGCTATATACAGTCCGTAATCCCAGGCAGGATTGAAAACTTCGAATCAGCCCGAAGCCGTTATCCTACCGCTGAGCCACTGAACTGAACGGTCTGTAAGGCTGATTTAAAGGAATATATCTATTTAGCTTCAGGTTTTCATCCCCCATGATGATTCATTCCTATGGAAGAGCGTTGCATAAGCTTTCAATGGACGTGTTACCTCACTTATGTATATATATAATATACATTTACATATACATTTACTATTTATATATGTGCATGTATACTATATAAATATAGATTATATACATATACACAATATATATATATATATATATATATATATATATACATGATATATATGATATATATAATTACATAATGTATATATGTATACAATATGTATATATACATATATTTATACAACTTACATATATACTCTATATATATGTGTATATATGTAATGCATATGGAATGTATATATACATGTAGAATATGCATAAACTATATCACTATATATATATACATATATATATACATATGCAATACATATTTATGCAAGATATATTATTGCATATACCATATAGATACACACATGCACTTACACACACATACACATTGTAATTTGTAAATTTGTAATATAATGAAGCAGAAGTCGATAACACTGATCTTAACTCTGATACATTATTTATATATGTAGTGAATACATTATTCACATATGATTACAAATATGTATATATAAGTGCATCATATATAAATATGAGGAAAAGAAATAGGTATCAAATACAGAAAACTTGTTCCTGAGTGATTTTTATTTGGAATCTTCTTCCCATACCCAAATCTATCGAAAAAGTTGGATTCTACTGTCATTGTCATTTGGCACTCTCACTGTTGATTGTTATTACAATATTTTCACTACAATAAACTGTTGGCCTTAGTTACCACACATTGTCTGGATTTAATGGTTATTTATCGTAAATACATATATATATATATATATATATATATATATATATATATATATATATATATATATATGTATATATGTATATATACACACACACATACACATATATATATAAATATACACACAGACGCACATATATATATATATTTGTATATACACTCACACACACAGAGACAGATATATATATATATATATATATACATATATATATATATATATATATATTATATATATGTATATATATATATATGTGTGTGTGTGTGTGTGTGTGTGTGTGTGTATATAGTTGTTTTCAATCCTGTCCACTTCTTCCGTATATCGTGGAACGGGTTGACATTGTACTATTAGTAGTATGTTTTTAAATGTATAACAAACTGAAAGATAACTAAATGGAGTAGAAAAAACTACGAGTTGACAAGTCTAAAATTAAGGAGTGAAAAACATCACTAATGACAGAAATAGTTTTCGAAGGGAAAAAAAAAACCGATTGTATTTTCGAGAAAATAAAGTAGAAAGCGTCATTGGCGGCAACTGTTCTCACCTCGTTCGACGCGGGTTATTTTGAAAATAACTTCTGGGGGGCGCCGCTCGTTTTTTCTTGCTCAAATTCCGTCACGTTTGAACCTCACGGCTGCATACAAATGAAGGTTGCTAGACAATATCTTTTCAAAACGTAGGAAAAGAAATAATCTGATAAAAGAGAGGAAAGAATATGAGAGAAAAAATATTGGAATGAAGAAAAAAAAGATAGGTAAATAAATTATGCATAAGTCAGAAATGTTGTGCTACAAAAAGCTAATGTTAGTAAACAACACGAAAAAATAAACATGTGCGGAAAGTCACTCAATAGAAACTGTCAGCAGGGCCAACGCATTCTGACAGCATGCTGTGTTTGGGATGGTCAATTACCCTTGTTGTCAAAAAATGATTGCATCACTTTAATTAAATGGAATTGAATAAGATAATGAAATAAGTGAATGAGAGTTAAATAGTGAAATAAAGTGAGGGAAAACAGAGGAATATGAGAGTAAAAATGAAAAAAATCTTCCATAAGATTTTTCTTTTAAAAAGTGAAAGGATAGCAGGGCTATTTAGTATTGTGTTGTTGGCAGTCACGTTGGCAGCATGTCGTGGTTTGTGTTGATCCAAATAGGATAAAGATGTGGCCTATGTATAAGTTACTTCTCTTGTCTTTTGTTGAGTCGTTATCACTGAAAAAATGTTCGAATTTTGAAAAGTGGAAGAAATTTCGAATTGTATGCAGAGGGACCTATAAGACATATCACTTTAGATTCGAACCTCCTCACCCTGAATAGCGACTTAATTTGGTTTGGAAACTTCAGTAAATCCAAAGACAGAAAAAGGCACAAACTTCGGACGAAATAAACAAGAAAACATTGCAAATCAGACCCCACCAAAAGCCTAATTGGGGTGAAGTATGAGAAACAAAAGAACAAAAAAACAAAAAAACAAGACAGGAACAAACTCAAAAACTGAGAAAAAATTCAAATTGGCACTTTTAGTGATCGTTTTTGTTGCACGAGCCCGGGGAGAATTATGTACTTGTGGATTGTAAATAAGGAATATTGGCTGAACATTAAGGTAAATAAAGGAATTTAGGAACTAAAGAATTAGATGGAGACTTAACGATGAACAATACTGGATAAGTCGAGAAGAAGCAAAATTGCGATTGAGTCAAACGGAGAAAATCTACATTGGGGAAAAAAGAAAGAAAAATGGTAGGAATGAAATTCAAAAACATCATTACACATAACTGATGTTAGTAATGTGATAATTTAAGACTTTAGGAGTAAAGAATTGATAGAGTGATCATTATCAACAGCCCCTTCTGTATTTGTCATTGGACTAAGAACTTCCCTGAGATTTTCCAGCCCCCTCTATCATTGGAACGCGGGGGGCAATACATTCTGAACTTGTCTAGTTCGTCACACCAGCTCATATTTTGCCGACCACATTTTAACATATGATCTTTTGGGATCCATGTCGTGTTATGAAGTCATGTAGTTTTCAAATGGATCCTATGAAACGACTTACTCCTGGAAACATGCTGTGGAGTAATGGATACTAACGTAGCTCATTAACCAATTATTTCTAAAAATACAAATACTGGAAAAAAGAAGGAAGGAAAAACGGGGGGAAAATATTAATAAAAAACAAAAAGAAAGGTAAAAGGAAGAGATACATGGAAAGAAAGAAAAATGATGCACAGGCAGACAGATGGAAATGATTGAAGGAGAAAGGGAATTTGAGAGTGAGAGAGAGAGAGAGAAAGAGAGAGAAAGAGAAAGAGAGAGAGAGAGAGAGATTAATACAAAAAAATGAGACATATTGAGAAGGGAGGGAGAGAAGGGGAAGAAACAAGGAACTGACCACTGGAAGAAAACTTGGGAGGAAAAACAAAGTCAGGGGATAAAGAAAAATAGAGAAAGAATGAGAAAAAGAAAGAAAAAAGGAGAAAAATGAAAGAAAGAAGATGAAAAATGAGGAAAGGCACCGAGATACTGAGGATTAAGACAGAATAAAAAGAGTGCGAGACGATACCAAAGGATTGTGCAAAGAAAGGCAAATAGAAAGAAGTATGAAATTGGAAACAGGTCGGGTAAGTGTCTCAATAGAAACTATCACATGACCGACGTACTTAAGTTGCTTGCTTTGTTTGGGTTGATCAATTAAAAAAATTGACAAAAGAAGGGGGATCAATGAATACGACACTTCTCTCATCTTTCTCTGAACAGTAATCACAAAAAAATCAGTATTTCAGAAAGCAAGTGGAGAAAAAAAAACTTGAAGCAATTTTAGTTAAAACTCACATTGCAAACTGATCTCTTTAAAACTTTTTTTTCAGGGAGAGTTACAAAAGATGTTTCTGCAAACATGATAAGGAATGAATGCTGAAATTTTCATCCTTCTAGCTGCGGCCTAAATGCATGTACACACTCCCATCCATACAAACGTAGCCAGCCGAAACAAATTAAAAACTGAAAGAAACTTATCTTTGCAGTTTTGTTGACAGTTTTGGCTGACGGCTTCTAAAAATGAGGAAACGAATGATAAACAAATAGGGAAATAAAAAAGAACCAAATAAATAGAACAGACAGAAGAAACAGAATGTAAATAAATCTGTGAATGAGCCAAAAAAGCAAATAGAGGAAAAGACATAAAAATAAAGGAGGAAAACTGGGCGAAAGAAATCAGTTTCCGATAAACGTGTGAAATCCCTCCATTTTTAACAAGAATTAAGCTGTAAAAATGTCAGAGTAAAGTCATCGCACAAACCACACATTTTCTTTTTTTTTCCCTCGATGTCGTCATTTACACTAAGCAATTTAACAAATACACTCAAAATTACACACGCTCTCACCATAATGGACCAGATATACCAGAACTCGTACACATGTTCACATATGCATACAAGCACTTGGAAAAATATCTCTCTCCGTCTGTGAGTACCTGCCATCTTTTGTGCACTAGTAAAGTGTATATCATAAATGTTACTACGTCAGATTAATATGTCAGAGATATGCAGTTTTTTGTTAGCATAACATAATAACAGAGGATTTGAAATGCTTTTTTCAAAGCAGATTACCGTTCGGTTCTTGCAAGAATGGTTCAACACTATCTCCCCATATCTTTCTTCACAGATTTGGTTCTGAGTCGTATCTTAGAATTGATTATGCTATACGACCGATTCATTTTTTCGATCGTCACCCATGGAACTTAAACTCCGAACATAACCAAAAGATTAACCCTTAAACAGCAACATGCACGTGAGAGAACCATACTCAGCATCGTGTCTAGTGATCACAAGACAGTGCAGTATACTTGAAAAAAAAAACAGGATTAAAAATGGCAATGAGCTGGTCATGATGCAAGAATGCCAGACAACTGCTAGACATCACGACTATCAACGTGGGTCACGAGAGATTGTGTACGAAATTATAGCCAGCAGTGGATAAGAAATCAGGACAAACTAAAAAAGGTCGGGATGTACTGGCTCTGTAACGCTATGATAGAGGGGTTTGGCAGATCTTTTGCAAGGTCCATATCCACTGATGGATGTTAAAAAGCTATTACTACTGATGCTGCAAAGATATACTAATATCAACAGTTGGTTAGTCACAAAAAGAAATTTCTGTAGAAAGCTAGTCAGTCAGAGATAGAGAAACACAACTGATTGCTGCAGGGTCTGACTACAGTCTATCTCCTGTTCTAACAATAATCACAGTAACTTTTGTATCGTATATATACCAAATAAAAAAAATCGAAATTATCTGCGTATTCATTTATTGGAATGAAATGTGACCGTCCGTACCTTAATGATATGTATCCGTTAATTTGTCAATTTACCTCCATCAGTTAGACAGTCCTTTGGTAATCAATCGGTCACGAGTTCGAATCGTGGTAAAGGAATGTGGATTCCCTGTATCAGTTGACACACATTATTTTAGTTTTTGTTACGGTAGAGAAAACCAAGTCAACAGACGTCGAACTAAAGTTTCACAAAAAAATATTCTACAGGAAGTTTCTAGTGCATTAAATGAATAAAATTTCCTAAACAACACACTGAGGATTATTTTTTTATGAAGCTAAACATGGTTTTGGCCGACAGGCGTGGACGCACAGTAAGGGTCAGATTCACTAATCATTGGGAATGATCTGCGTGACAAACTTGTGAAACCAACACACCATGAAGTGGTATACAAAAATCCAAAAACCAAAAAAAATCGCTTTGAAGAGTGATCAGGTATGAAATGAAAAACAGTCTATTGGAAATTCCTGAGGAAAAATCAATTTTATTCACAGTATGAATATGAAAAGATAAATGAGAATCATCTGAGATAGATTCTAGCACATTGTTCTACAAAAATAAGGAAAAAGATTTTTACATGTACATATTCATAAGCAAGTATTCACTCCATTGCAAAATATATATATATATATATATATGTCTATTAATGCTACATGCAGTGCTCATCTAACACTGGAATAGAGCATTTTGGTGGATGGGGAATTATGTGTAAGTAAATACTTATCGTTTAGATCGGTTTTCCCGACCGCCCAGTTCCACGTAGGGCAAAGATATTATTTCTACTTCTGACTTTGAGGCAAAGGTTTCGATCCTACCTGGTGGTAGTGGATACCAGATAGTCTATGTACAGATAGATTGATAGAACTAACAGACGTGTGCATGTATTCGTAGTTCAAGATGTTGAGAACTATGCATCATAGAGCATGATTAAAAACATTTTTGTGCCTTTTTTCCATCGAGGATTTCCAGAGAAAATTATAAAAACATTGGACTATAATTCACTGTGCAAAAATCGACACCATTTCAGTAGTCGCGTATTTAAAGCCCTTGGAAACAGACAGAGGAATTTTTTTCTCCTTTTATGGTTAATGTAATATTTGATGTGATTATGTGATACTAAATTTGATTTTCTTCTTTAAATTTCTTCTGCTTTCTAAAAAAGGGTTTCTTCGTAGTTATAATTTCATACTTCAACCTTAGTTTCCAAAAGTTAACAATGGACACGACTTTTTCTTTCTCTTGGTGGTTATGCCCAAGGTTGCATGGTGGCCTGGTGTGTCCGCCTTGAATCGTGAGCCGACCAAACCGGCGAGGTATCACACAGGAAACATCCCAAAGATGTTTTCCCTCAGAAGATCAATATTTACCTACAATGCACGTATCCATGTCAATTTTTAACAAAAATGAACCGTTGATTTGTAAGTGTTTCTGTTCAAAAACAAAATAAAAGATAATTCATCGCTAAAGAAATTAGTGAGAGCATCAACACACCAGTCTTTATAAACGAAGTAAATACAATCGGTAGATAAATTGAGAAAATAAGTCTTTTTCTCTTCAAGTTCACGTGCTTCCAATGTGATAGACCATCAAATTTAGCGGGAATCTTTAGGCTTTGAGTAGAAAGATACATGAATGTTTTATAAGAAGAGTGTTATTCAAAATGTAACCATCATGCTGAACTGTACTCTTACTCTCCATTTATCATAAGAGACAATGAATGTTTTTCTTTCTCTCTCATTGCAAATACCATTTCCGAAGATCATTTGAATTCAACCCTAAATTGACAATGAAACAAGTTCTACTCAGAGTGATAACGGTAATCTTAATCCGACCATAATCCTAATCCAAACATGAAAACAAATTATCGGCAGATTTCAAATCCCGTATTCCGCTTTGACATGCCATCTGCAAACGCCAAAAGTGATTGAATAGTTTTCAAGTCTGGTCAGGTTTACAGACGTTTTTCCCCAGTCAACGCCAGATATCTCAACCAGTATATATATATATATATATATATATATATATATATATATATATATATATATATATATATAATATATATATATATATATATATATATATATATATGTATGTGTGTGTGTGTGTGTGTGTGTGTGTATAGGGATATACGTGCTGATGTTTCCTAAAGAGGTCTTTGTATGAAGTATGAAATCTCGATGAACATGAATATACCGTTTTACAAATTTACATGTTTTGTCTCAAACACTCATTCAGATTTGTTGAAATTTCGAACGTACCAATAAGATTGAGTACAAGTTATGAATGTTTAAAACGAATTCAATCTAAATTTGTAACTCAGTATGTTTATACCATTTATGTTTGATATTCGTTACTCTGTCCATCTGTCCGTCTATACCTGTCTCTCTCCCTGTCTCTCTCCGTCTCTCTCTCTCTTTCTATATATCTACATATAATTATAAATTGACATTCTTATTTAAAATGATCTTTGTAATCACACAGTTAACTTGTAACCTGGCTTCGATGAATTAAACATAATAAGCAAAGAGAATGGGTCGGCTTCAATCGCTTATAACTCAATTTATAATCATTCTGTCAGATCATATATGCATTTCTTAACACCCCCCTCCCCCACACACATATCGATTACATGTAGAAATTCCATCTTTAACAATGGTTAAACTTCGTTTCACGACTCCAAAGATTTCACCTCCGAGCCTTTTGCTATGGCACTGCATGTTATATTCATTGATATCTTCATGAATATACCCACAATAACTTCTATCTTTTTTTTTCATTTTTAAGTAGAAGATTAGAATGCTCACTTTAAAAAAAACACTCATTTAATGAAATATTAATTGTGAATTTGTACCTCCATGGATAAAACTACTCCATAATTCTAATTTTCTAAATTTTAAACATCTTTCCTGTTACTATTCTATCAGTGTGGTTGTAGTTTGAGTAAATATATTTTACATATATCTATTCAATATGTAACATTGTTGAACTCGGGTTAAATCTGAAGTAAAATGCTCGTTTATGTTCTCATTTATGCTTCGATATTTTAATGCTGGTCGGTTCCTGGATATATAAGATATTTTTTCTCATATTTGTATCTATTATTCTGAAACAAAATTTTATATTGTGTTCCAAATTGAATATTAAAAAATTTATGAATATTTTCCTTACAATATATATCTAACACTGTAAGCTTTGTTCTTGTGTCCCCATTATTTCTTTGAGACAGTTTCTCGAATAAAATCTGTATACATGGGTGAAACGCGTCACATTGTTTGTCCGTATGTATTAGTGTCTGTTTGGCTGTTACATCACAGAAACCACTCAAACATGGCCGCAGCCAAACCAAATTTTCTTTGCATACTTGATGACCTTAAGTTGAGTTTTCTTAGTGAAACGATGTTCTCAGAAGAGGGAAAATTTGTTTCCAATGTAATAATACTGCTAAAGCGGAACATTACTTTCCTTTAAACTCGAATACATACACTGGCATACTTTCTTATTCCATGTATTTGTATATAGTTCTTTCTTCAAGGAGCAAAAATTTAGGGAGACTTTTCCTCACATTAAGGACTCAAAAAGAGTGGTGGAACTACCTCCCTTTTTTACGAAAATGAAGGGACATTTTCTCCCTTAAGGGGATCTAAAAGCAAAACGAAACCTTTCCACCCTCAGAAGGTCGAACATGATGTGAAACTCTTTCCTTCCTTGGACTGCTCAAAAGTCAAGTGAGAGTCTTTCTGCCTTTACGGGCTCAAAAAGAGGGTGAAACTTATCCCCTCTTATCAAAGGTGAAGTTTTTTTTCTTTTCAGGGATATAAAAGCGAGACAAAAATTTTCACCCTTCAAAGGTCGAAAATACCGCGAAATTTTTCCCTCCCATTGAATGTGGTTAAAAGGTGAACCCCGTAACTAATCAAATAGGACTCTTTTCTCTTCTAAGCGCCATAGGAGAAAGTTAAAAAAAAACAAACGCAACTTCAGGCGGTCAAAAGAGAAGGGAAACAGCTCCTTCCTTTAGAATATATGTATATATATATATATATATATATATATATATATATATATATATATATATATATATATATATATAATATATATATATATATATATATATATATATATATATATATATATATATATATATATATATATATAATGAATAAATAAATAAATGATTAAATATGTGTGTGTGTATATATATATATATATATATATATATGTATGTATGTATGTATGTATGTATTTTATTACCTTAAAACTATATTTGAAATGATATACTGTGATTACATTGCAAATGTATCGTTTTGACTTGATAGCATGAATATGATATACAATTAAGAAGATATCAAATTTGAAATTCTTTAACACAACGGTATGGTCAGGATGCTGAGACACATAAGCACAGACACATGAGCCAAAACACAAACATCAAAAAGGATAGACCCCTCTCCACATGTGACTATTTTGGTTATATATATATATATATATATATATATATATATATATATATATATATATATATATATATATATATATATATATATATATATATATATATGTATATATACATATATATATATATATATATATATATATGTGCGTATATAGACAGAGAGAGAGAGAGAGGGGGGAGAAGAGAACTAGGATGAAAATTCTGAGGATGATGGACTAACACAATGATGAAAACTGAACAGACAGAATGGAAATGAGAGGAGAATAGAAGGGAAAATACAAATACATGAAGGTAGACTGGAGCAGTGAATTAATCGTACCAATCAATGCAGAAAGACATTTTGATGCATATGTTAGAAAGGGTTCAGACATAACCATCAGGCAAGAAGCCAGGAAGATAAAAGTCTTTTTTCCACATAAAATTTTATTGAACTTTTTTCCTCTTTGTAAATTAAATAGTTCCATCAAATAAATATCGATTTTCCAGTCTAATTTATAACCGATGGTACAATTTTTACATTTATTTCTAAAGAAAAAGATGGATTTATAATATGGATGAGGAAGATAGGTAAAACGAATTGCTAACAAGATATGTAAATAGAAATCACTTTGAATTTTAGAAAAGTCGATGAGAAAAGAAAAAAACAAACCGGAAGCGAAATGAAAATATTTAAACAGGTTTTGTTAGTCATTTAATAGAAACTGTCAAGAAACTGATGTATTTTGGCAGCATGCCATGTTTCTTGTAATCAATCGGGAAAAAATGAAAAAGTGGTGATCAATCGATAAATTACTTCTCCCAGCTTTTGTTAGGCAGGGATCCCTAAAGAAAAATCAGCACAAACTGAGGAAACGATTCAGTTTGAACATACATAGCAAACAGAACCCCTGTCTGAGAATGTATTGCAAGAATATTTGGAAAAAAAAGATAAATGTTCAAATTTTCAGTCTTCAAATTTCATTGGTGCGGCCCTAACCGAGATTCGTACATACATACAAACATACATACATACATACATACGTACGTATATAGTCAGCCAAACTAATATAAAAACCAGAAGAAAACTGTGTTGACAGTGTTGGAGACAGTTTCGTTCGGGAATTTCCAACGGACGGCGCTGAATTTGCAAAAAGACAAGAAGAAAACCGTAGAATATTAGGAAAGGACATTTGGTAACAAAACTGTTTTCTTTTTGTTGTTAGCTGTTGATCTTATTCAAGAGTCAGTGAATTGTACCTCTGGCGATGAGAGACCTTTGTAAACTTGTTGGGAAAAACACTATTTTTATAGTAAATATAAACGTAGACATAATGTTACGTTCTTTTGTTGCGTTTTTCTTGTATGTAATATTTCCTATAAAGAGCACACAGTAACCAAAATAGAGATTTAATACTGGAATACAAATATTTATTCACATAAATAAATCAGCATATTCATCTGTGTGAATCACAAATGGATACATTCATATCCATCCTTGCATCTATATGTATTTCGATCAATATGTTGGTCACTATATATATATATATATATATATATATATATATATATATATATATATATATATATATATATATATATATATATATATATAAGCCAAAAATCATCGATGTGAATATGTACAGCCAGATGACATGTGTGACTGAAATAGTAGAGAAACAATGAGACAGTGACAGTGTTGTTGTAATAGTAGACCCAGGGCTGCGTAGCTGTTGGAGCCATGGAACAGGGACTGACAGGATCCAACGCGAATCATGGAATGATTATTGGAGCCAGAATAATGGAAACTTCACTCTAAAGTTTGCCTTTGCTATTTTTTCCTTCAGTAGAAAGGGTATACAAGAAATACATGCATTCTACACAAACATCATTTGCACATGAAAACTGTGTGCCCCCACAGGTGATACAGGAACGGGGCTGCTTGGAAATGACAAAGATTATTTGCCAATGTGAACACCCAGTGATTTTCTTCTTCTCCAACTATCGTGACATTTTCTTCCAGATATTATGCAATGTTACAAATATGTTACGGTACAATGGTACAAATATGTTATGGTACAATGGTACAAATATGTTAAAAAACTGCCAAAAAAGCCACAAATAAGAAGTTAACATGAATCTATTCACTTGAAATTTGAACTTGGTAAGCCGATTCTGCTTTCCACGCAGTTGACTATGATGTCCTCGCACGCTTCTGATTGCAAATGTGATGATGCAATAAATACTGACAGAATAGTTCAAGTTACATGATAATCCAACATGCTATAGCAATAAAAAAAATCATAATATTACGACTACTAGTGGTGGCAGTAGGAAGAAGATGAAAACAATGAGAACATGGCGAATAAGAAAATAGGAATCGTTCACCTGCTGGTCTGGACCAAGTTCCATATCGATCCAACATGATACTGCTGAGAAAAATTAACATGAAACATTAAGAATGGTCTGACCGAAACGTGGCTTTTAGGAATATGCTGACACATCTAAAATATCATAATGTTATTCAGTGAATTTTTATCTACATATTCAATTCATAGACGTGAATGGGGAAAAATATTACATTTTATTCCGCTCAATGAGGTATGTGTAAAAAGCCACCTGTAATACTTTCAAAAAACCGTCAGTAATTATACATATCAATTCAAAGTAATTCTTGAAGATTTTTCACTGGAGTATGGATCCATGATGACATCAACAATACTGTTTACAATCAAACGTGCATGGTTGAATACAGCATTTTAAGATCATGATAAAAAAAATCCTATCTTACACGAATTGAATCCAATTGTGTATGATGGATCGGTTAATGATGGATTGACAGTGGTCAAGAATTAATATAAACATTTTAGATATACAGGGTAAGTATGTGTGTGTGTGTGTGTGTGTGTGTGTGTGTGTATATATATATATATATATATATATATATATATATATATTCTAAGCTACAGAGAAGTTACATAAGAAATCTTACTCATCCTTTTTTTGTTTTTTGGTCATTTTATCTCACGGATTTCGAGCATTTCTTCAAGTCAGTTGTTTACAGCTCACAAAGATCCTGTCTGAAAAACAACCCAACCCAAATATGACTTCATCTTTACAGAGATATCGTCTTCTCAGATGTAGGATTAACGCGGGGGGCTTAGTCGAAAACGATAATCCGGGTCGATCGATAGAGATCAAGCTAATGTGTGTCCATATTGAACAGTTGGCTAGACGCCATCTTTACAGTGAAATACTGTGCTCGTGTTTTTACGATTCTCAGCCAGGAGAAACTGGAACAACACGAAATATGATGAAAAGACAAAACGAAACAAAATAGAAAAAATAGTAGAGTTAACGAAATTTTACTCCCCTTTTCAAACGTTTTCGTCTCAGTGTTTCTCTTATCAACTGAGAAAAATGACGCACAAATACGAATAAAAAAAAGGAGGATATACAGCGTATTAAGCAAAAAAAATTGAAAGTACTGTTATATTGGGAAAAAAAACTGGAGGATTTATAAAGTCTGGCACATTACTAAAAATAAAATTACAAACCATTCGTAAAGGATTTTTGACCTCAATACTACGTAAGATTTTTCACTTTTTTTGACTTCTGTTCTCTAAATCTGCGTCCGTATTCCATTAGAATGAAGCTGATCTGATCCCCGTCACAGACCAAACTTCTTCTTGAATTTGAATCGACATTGCACTCTTGCCATTCGGTTTGCTCCTACTTCGACTGTGATTTATTGATCATATGATCTGATCATATTCTCCTCAAGAAATTGAAACAAATTACGAAAATAAACGTACTCACGAGAACTGCTGGCCGGGTTAAAGCTTCGAAAATCATGTTTTCCAGGCCTTTAAGTTCTTTGCCTGACTGAAGAAATGCTATTATAATCATTTTTTTAGCTCTTCAAGTTCTTTGATTTGGCTGACAATCTCAGTTATTTCGAGAAAAAAAAAATGACTGCTGATTCTTCTGAATGCCCAAAGTTAGCATCACCCACCTTATCATCTTGCTTTGCCAAAGTTCACCCCACTTAGAAATCTATCTCAAAGAATGTAATTGATTGGCAGCCAAAAAGATCATAAAAGCAACAAGCTAATTTAACCTCTCATGACCTCAGGTATCAATTTCCCATTGATGCTGACATATTCTCATGCATTGTGTCATACGGTGATCTCAAGCAATTATTACACTATCTGTTGTATATACTGTCCTTAAATGATCTACAACTAATTCTGATAATCTCCGAAGAATTACACTCCAGTCTCATATCAAAATCGCACTAGAACTACTTTTGCCCCTCCTTCTGGAAAATATCTAGTTTGTGCGTAAACGTTTCTTTTCTATGATTATATGCAAACCGATCGTAAAGTTAATTGAATAGCTATTGGATCTCAAGCATGAATACGCTTTCAGTATCTTGCAGTCAGTTAACTGCATTTGATAACGTTTGTTTCGGACAGGCATTCTCGTCATAGTCTTTTTCATCACAACCTTTTTTAAACGACTGTATCAGCGGCATTATCTTCAGTGTCCGTTGTATCTGGTAATCAAGAGTCAAGAGGATGCAGGTCAGAAAATTCGATTGAATGATTAAAAGCACAACTAGTTTCGAATTCTCTGGTAGAATTCAATCATTTCGTTGTTTCCTGACGATTTTGCATACTTCTGATTACTATGAATAATTTAATTATGTCTAGTTCTGCTAATAAAATGTCCATTCAAAAATTCCACCTCGTATCCAAAGTAATATCTTTTCCAGACATATGATATCCAAGCTAAATCAATTATTTTAGATATGAAGAACCACTTAATTGAAAATTTTCAATTCGATTCTTGTGTGGGATATCACCTCGAGAATGCAATATAAAAAGGGGAAAATCAGTGCTGTGGAGTTTTTATCTTGAATATCTTGTGATTTGGAAATTGTAACAAAATGGCTTGCCTTGTCTGCAGTAATAGTCTAGTGAAATCGTTGCCTTATATATTCTTGGAAACCCATGTGTTGGCATCCTTGGCTGGTAAGAGGGCCGGAGGAGAGTGCGATCATCAGATGAAACTAGTGATTGGCATGAAAAGTATCGGACCCGTTACCAGGCTGCATCAATCACTTTAGATCGATGGAAGGCCGGGATGCGTTTAAATGACCATTTAGTTCATCTTATGAGACGAATAGTAAGCCCACTCACACAAAACACCGACAAAAGACGTACAAGCACACAAAGACACACATGTGCACCCAAAGATAAACATTGGAAAAGATATGTACACACACACTCACACACATACACGCACCTTTATCTATCTATCTGTTGCTGTTAGTGGGATTAATACATAGGTTTTGTACAGCAAGTATCACATATAGAATAGCTGGAGAAATAACAAAGATATATTGGGTGCAGGTGTAATTCAAAGACTAGCAAGCAAATCTCAAAAGCCATTAATTGATCCATTCTCTTCGATTTAACCAATATTTTGGCAAATTGAAAGACCAAGCTAAGCTTTGAAAACCTCAACTATCGTCATGACCTGACGAATACATAGGTTTAGAATTGTAATAGCTGACTGCTCTCGATCAGTAACGATAGCAATACACTAACAATGGTTGCGAGTTTGACTTTTACTGGGTACTTCACTCTTCTCACCTTGCTCTTTATGGAGCTGAACTTGCCATTACAGTCAACGATAAGAACCCCCCTGAAAGCTGATGCAAGATGAAATTGAACAAGATAAGTAAAGCGAAAGTTGCCAGATTTTTCTCTCAATTTTTCTTCCTATTTTTCTCATCGTTCATTCATTCGACTGGGTTGTTTTGACCGTTACAATTTATACTGTCTAACATGGGCCGAAACTGTAAGCAAGACTAAGGTTTTAATATTTTTCAATGTACAAGAAATTTAATTGGAATATTCCATTAAACTCGAAAACAGATAGATATAACAACAAAACAGGGGAAAAAAGGGAGACAGAGGGGCAAGACATATTTCCCCTCCCAGCTTGGGGTAAAACAGCTATGAAACGTAGAGTAAAAGACAGAACATCTTCAATCATCTTAATGATATATCCTTGCTGCTTGTAATTGATGAACTCTTTAGCAATGTAAGGTGAAAAATGAAAAACTTTCGACTGTTATAAGACACCCCTGCAAGCTGATGAAAGATGAAATTGAACCAGATAAGTACACATAAAGTAACCAATTTTTTTTTTCTTTTTCAATCTTCTTTCATTCATTATTTCTTTCTTAATAATCCACCGTCCGTTGACTCTGAGCAAGTTAAAAACTTAATAAATAAGGAAAAGATATGCCTGTGCCCGAATTACCCTTTTGGCTGAACGAAACTCTTTAAGTTCCATTAAGCATATCAGTATTCCACAGCATAGAGCTTTACCCCGTTACAGATGCACCAAGTGTGATACAGGATATAAGCTCGGTTGATTCACCCAGGTAGACTGCGTGAATAACAAATAACCCAAAATGAATAAATGAGTGAATAGAAAAAAAAGATAGATTAAAAATTCTATAACTCTATATACCTAAATTCTATGTACCTGAATTCTTACCTTTTCAGATCTTTCACTCCAAATCCTCATTCTCTGACTTTCACCCTGTGCAGTGCTACGTACACTTGGACCTGTCTTTTTGTCCACAAGGTGCAGATAGTGGGTATGAAGAGCTGTTGGAGCTTTAAGGCCACCTCGAACTACACCAGCATGGACAAATCCACCAAACCCCCAGCTAACTCGTCATGGTCCAGCGTAGTAGGGCATGGCCAATCACTCCCCATGGTTCGTACAAAGAAAATTATATCGGCTATCCCTGCTGGCTACTAGGTCTCGAAATGTCCAGCCACATCACTAGCTTTGGGTGGTGATGATGTGCTCCAAATACAACTACCCAAACATAGCACCAGGGGAACACCTGTTCCTACCAGACCAACGACCCCCAAAAACCCAGCTGTGTCTCTGGCCTTGGTTGGGAGTGATGCATCCCAACAGCGACCTCCCAAACAAAACCAAAATAGAAATCTTGAACACAAACAAAACTCAAAAAATCCCAACAAAAGAACAATGTTATACATCCGCACATACAGTGTGTAAACACTCTCAATGGACTCTCACCTAAACCATATAGAAAACAAAATTAAAAACATCAAATGGGACATCATAGGTATTTCCAAGAATGAGAAGACCAAGAGAAGAACGAATAGAATTGAAAAGCAAACATCTTCCCCTCAATTACGGAAGAGAGAAAGTGAAACAAAGTGGAGTAGGCTTTCCCATCAATAAAGACCTCAAGGACAAGGTGGTAGGCTTCAAAGCTATCTCAGACCACATAGCCAGCATTACCATACAACTCTCAAAGAGGTACAAGCTAAACGTCATCCAAGTCTATGCTTCCACTTTTGCAATCAACCAGAGAAAAAATTAACAACTTCTATGATGACTTGAACTCACTACGACAAGATATCAGAAGATACTTGAATGTCATCATGGGGGATTTCAACGCACAAGTAGGACAGGGAAACGAACGCTGCGTCGGAGAATTCGGATACAGAAGACAGAACGAGGGAGGTGAAGATCTGGTAAATTTTGCAACTACAATTTCAAAATCATGCATACATTCTTCAAAAAGAAACCCAATAGCCCCAACCATGAAACCAAAAACGAAATAGACTACACAAAACCACATCATCAGAGACATCCATATCCTAAACGAAGTAAATGAAAAGAGCGACCATAGAATGGTAAGATGTAAGATGCAAATAAACACAAATAAAGAACGCAGGAAAATGTTCCACACTAGACCGCAGCCACTGAACGTACCAAATGAACTCATCCCAGCTTTCAAACTAGAATTGAAAAACAGATTTGATATCCTTACCGACGAAAACGCCACCAATGTCAACGAACTCCACAACAGAATGACAAACTCTCTATTAGAAGCCAACAATATGTTTAAACCAAGAATCACAGTGACCCTTATCAAGATCTCAGATGAAACCAGGGAAATTATTGAAAAGCGCAGAAACCTCAAACCACCAACAACCACAAGGGGAAAAATAGAAGAATTGACTAAAACAATAAAGGAAAAACCAAGAGGAAACAAATGAAGGTATACAGCGGCCATTATCGAGACCAATCTCTAAAAACGTACAGTACAGGAAAGAAATAGATAAGTAGCATTTTCGAAACAAACAGAGACATAACAACAGATAGAGATAGAATAGTTGAACGCACCGAAGGATTTTACCAGGAACCCAACTCTTCAAAACAAGGACAATACAACAACGATCAGAATACACAAAATGCTGAAAATCAGTTTGCTGACTTCCCCAAAGTTACACCTTGGGAAGTAAAGTAAGCCATCAAACAAACAAAACAAGGAAAAGCCCCTGGACCAGATAATATCACTATTGGTCTACTCAAAAAGGCTGGTAAGACTATTAACATAAAGCCAGCTATTCCATCCAACTTGTGTGTAAAACAAAGTAAAGTCCCAACAGATCGGAAGACTGCTATCATAATGCTTCTACATGAAAAAGGAAACTCCAAAGACCTCAACAACTACAGACCTATAAGCCTACTCAACTGCATATGTAAAATCTTCACAAAAATCACCACCAACCAGATTGCAAAAACATCACACGAGAATAAACCATGAGAACAAGCAGGATTTAGAAAAAGTTACTCGACAATGGACCATCTTCATTCGATAAATCAGCTGAAAGACAAGGCAGCAGAATACAAAATGCCACTCGCAGTAGCATATATAGACTTCAAGAAGATGTTAGACACAGTAGAAATTCCCATGGTCATGAAGGGCATCACCCTACAATGTGTAGACCCTGTATACGTCGAAGTACAGCGACATATATACAATAAAAGCAACTCTTTCATTAGGCTACATAAGGACTCTGAACCATTCCAGCTCCAAAAGTGAGTAAGGCAAAGTGATACCAACTCACCCAAACTCTTCACAGTCTGCCTTGAGATGATTTTCTGAAACATGGACTGGGAAAATAAAGGAATCAAAATAGACAGTGAATATCTGAGCAACCTTGAATTTAGACAACATCGCCCATTTTAGCAGAGAACGTACACAACTTCCAACTAGTGCTAGAAGAACTAAACGAAGAAAGCAAAAAAGTCAGCTTACACATGAAGTTCAGTAAAAGAAATATTATATACAACAACTATGTTGAGAATAAGGAGATAACTGTCGTGATAAAAGATGCAAAACTCGGCAATGTAGACCACTACATCTACCTAGGAAAACAAATCTCCACGACACCTTCAAAAGAGGAGGAAATCAGGCGAAAAATTACTCTGGGATGGCTAACCTTCAGTAGAGCAAGCTCAAATTTCAAAAACCAAACGATCCCAATTATCCTGAAAAAAAGAGTATACAACCAATGCATCGTCCCGATGCCACTTATGGAGCTGAAACATGGAACCTTATCAAGACACATACCTACAAACTGGGAAGCATGCAGTAGGCGCATGAGAGAATCATGCTCAACCTTACATGGAGATATCACAAGACAGCACAGAACATAATAAAAAAAACAGGAGTCCAAGACATCATAAAAACTCTCAAAAACGCAAATGGCAATGGGCAAGCCATGTTGTGAGAATGAAAGACAACTGATGGACATCACGACTCACAGCATGAATCCTCAGATATCACATGGGAAACTGAAGACGACAGAACACAAGATGGAGAGATGAACTAAACGAATTCAGGAAATACTGGCTCAATGACGCCCATGATTGAGAATTATGGTGAATCCTGGGGATGGTCTATGTCCAACGACGGACTTAAAAATGATGATGATGATGATGATGATGATGATGATGATGATGATGTCGATGATTATGATTGAACAGGAAAAGTGTCTTAATTTGAAGTTGTGTGAAGAAAGCATCAAACAATAAATATAGTCAGAAAGAATTCTATTTATGAAATCACTTGAAGAAAAATAACCTAAAATAGAATAAACGCACATACACACCACACATGAAAAAAGATAACCGTATTTCACCACATTTTGGTCGCTACGGTTGTTCAACGTAGATTCCTATTGGCTTGACAGGGCTTGGACATATTTAGAAAGGTTTTCTAGGCTCTTGCCTTGAAGAAATGTTCAACTACCCAATCCACTGTCAACTGTTTGATCAATCACTTAAAGGTGACTTCAGGTTTGACTGTATCAGATATCAAGGGTTTATTGAAATCAAAACAGGAATTTATCACATGATGTATATTTCAGAAATTGAAAAAACAGGCCTAATCTTTTGTATTTTTAAGAATATCTATAAAATCCTATCATTTTAACGGATACAAAGTATATATATATATATATATATATATATATATATATATATATATATATATATAGATAGATAGATAGATGGATAAAGAAGGACTGAGAGGGAGATAGGAAGAGAGAAAGAGAGAGTGAGCGGGTGAGTGGGAGTATATGAGAGTGCAAACCAAGCATGAGTGTTGATTTCAGAGCTTTGCGATATGTACATGTGTGTGTGTGTGTGTGTGTTTGATTCATATATTATTTCTCTAAAATATTTTTATCCAACAAACTTGATATCTTTTGCACTCAACGTTTTTCTCTCAATTTTCTGTCATTTTTCTACAACACTTTATTTCGTTTTATCTTTTAAATTTTAAAGCAGTGAGGCAACAGAAATTGATAAAGACGGTTGTTATCCATGGAAAAATCACAGATTCCTGAATTTATATACACGGATACAGTAAAAATAGTGGTAAATAGTATTTGTACTGATGGTGATGTGACATTACCCATCTTAACCATTTCATATGATCTAGCAGCTCTAAACGTATTCAGGAAAATTGGGTGCGCAGTTTTGTCATGTCTTGTTCTGTAAATCACCTGCAAAAACTGGAACAAGAAAATCTTGTGGTTGCATACGATATCTGGTATTCCCAGGAAGTCACCAATCTGGTTAATGATTAATTTTGATGTCACTTTGCTTGGTGGCACGAAAACAGGTGTCTCCAACAACATATAATGTAGACGCAATATAAGATATAAACACATAGCTTTATTCTTTAGCATAAGTGAGCATATAGGCAAATGCGTGGCTATACCCTTTTTTCGCACTTTCTTTTTCCATGACAAACGCTAACATCACCAACCAACCATCACACTGAGAAGCGATGATAGACTCGGAGGTGAAAATTGACAAAACAGCAAGGGAACGCAATTCTACCTTCGTGGAAATAACTTGATCTGTGTTTTCTAATCCATTACTTGTGACAGCGATATTACGCAGGGCGAATTCTGTAAATGAAGGCAGACACTCATAATATTACGTGATGTGTTGACCGTAGTCCAATTCATACGGGGTGGAAAGTTGTTTTGGTTCCAAAAGGACTTCACAAAATCTTGGATTGACAGACCACACACACACACGCACACACACACACACACACACAAAAATACAAAACGAGCAGCACAATTAACATGCAATCCAAGAGAATAGATTTTCTTGCTGATGAATAGATTTTCCGTCAAAGTCACTTTAACGGTTGTACGCCCTTTCACAGAATGATGCATTCAGGGATATGATCATATACGACTTCAAAACAGTATATGCATCTATAAAATATACCTGTTAAGTTGCCATTGTTCAGATGAAGTAAAAACAAGTCAGAGACGGAACAAAGATTCACGCTGTTTACGGAGGAGGCGCTGCAAATGATAAAACGCGTAGTTTTCAAAATTTGTCGGTCGAATAAACCCACTGAGGTCGATAGCAATCAAATCAAATTGAGACTTGTTGGGATCAACCAACGTAATAAGATACAAAAGGTAGCAAAACATTCACAAAATACACAAGACAAGCGTTGAAAATCATTTACATAAGTTTGGTTATGGAAGTCCTTGTTGTGTTGATCAGACATAATCAAATACACCTTGTAGACCGTATTTTCTGTTGCAATTGAACGTTTAGAAAACGGGTCTGGTTAGTAATCTGACATAAATGCCTTTAATGGCATACCATGTCAGGGTAATCAGTTTAAAAAATCGAAGAGGGGGTGATCAGTGTATAAGTTACCTCTTTCACCTTTTATTGGAAAGTACTTGCGAAAAAGGCTGAATTTTCGGAAAACATGCGAGAACAATTTAGGTTCAATTAAGCATGAATTTGCATTTTAAACCAAGTACTCACTGAGAATTCTTTTGGGGTAGAATTAAAAAACAGATCAAAAAGTGTTCGATAAACATAAGGAGAACATTTTCAATTTTCCGGCCTAATAGCTTCAATATGGGGCCTATACGAGTGATACATGCATTCATAGCCAGGTGGACTGACTTAAAAACTGATGAAACGTATTTTGACGGTTCCGGTGTCATTTTTGATTGACATTTCTCAATATGTTGTTTATGATAGAAAATAGGATTGGTTCAGAAAAGTGGATACTTTAGAAGAGAATATAAGGCAAGAGATCCCGTGGGTCAACAAAACGACACACCATCAACGGGTCAAAAGTCCGGTCCAAATCCAAAAGAGCTGATGCTGTGTATACAGTGAGATTGGTCGGTAGTCATCTATTTTGAAATCTTCTTGGAAAAGCAAACGATTGTTTCGAAATAATACTTCTAATGCAAAGTAAACAATTACAAGGTGTCAACCAAAACTGTCACTAATAGGACCTTTGAGTTTTTTTAAGCCAGTCTGTCTACTTATGTATGCATGAATCACTCATGGCGGTTGCACTAGTAGAATAACAGGACTAGAAATTAGAATATTTACACTTTGCTCTGGCTACAAAATATTTTCTTAGTTTTTTTTTCACTTCCCCTAGATATGTTTCGAGTTTGGTTTCAATTTGTCATTTCATTCTTAAATTGGTTCCTAGTTTGTGCCCTCTAGTTTCGGGACATCGCAAACTCGAAATTTATCACTCTCACGACAAAAGCCAAGTAGAGCAATGAATTCAGTGATTACCTTTGTGCCAATATTCAGATTTATTTGTCAACCAAACAAAAACATTCAAGATCTGGCTCAAATTTTTCCACCAGTAAGCCCAATAGACTCATCTTGTTTTTCATAATTTTTTTCCATGGATTAAAAAATTCCCTGGAAGACTACAAAAGGCACCCAGAGCAGTTCATATTTACGTTAGATAAAACAGGTCTTTAGGGATATTTGAGGAGTGCATTCAAAACAGAATACAATGTTGATATCTTGTTCAATGAATGGAAAGTAAAAAAAATGTTTTTTTTTTACTGATTGAAAGAGCAAATAGTTGGTCTTGATTAGAACATCAGTAAAACCATTGCCTTGTAGAACAAACACGTTGAGGACAAAGATACAATAATCAGAATTGAGAATGCAGTGCTGAAAAAAAAATTACCACAGCATCTTATTGCGATAACAAATCGTTATGAAATCTTTAAAAGCAGGAGAATTCAAACAAAGAATCATCCTAAGCTTCTGGCAGAGCAGACCCAACCTTCAAAAACGTAAAG
>OY735211.1:8822430-8887430 GCA_963457665.1 Thysanoteuthis rhombus | reverse complement strand
CTCAGTGCTAGTGCAGGTATTTGTTTATGTCGTTTCTTTTGCACCCTCTGACGAGTAAACATCATTTGTATCAAGAAGGTCCAGGTTTTTGTCATGGGAACATTTATTCTTTTATATGCGTACTCTTTTCAAAACCAAAAGGATCTAAGACGCAGGATTTGCTCCTATTTAAGCAGAGTACTTTGCAAATTTATGCGTTAAATATTTTCAAAATACTTTTCCCTGCTGATACATGGACATATTATCTAAGTTTTGATAGTATATCATCCTGACTTTTTATTTGTTGGAATTTATTTGTAGCACCATAAGTCCTCTTTATCCGGGAATTTTCAAAAAGAAAAAAAAAAATTACATAGCATTGCCATTGTAGAAAGAGCTCCTTGAGATTAATCTTATTTGGAAAATCAGTTTTTCTGAGAACACGGGGAGCCTAAACTATGCCTGTGTGTTCGATGTGAAAACTTTGAATAACAGTCTGGTCAAAGTTGAGACAGATATAATTATTTAAGTTCAATATGAACTATACAATATGCAAGAATCAGAACAGTGCAGTTTACAAATGCCTCACAAATACTCAGATGACATACCTGTCAGGTTAAAACGACTATTTAATTTCATGCCATTACAAACCGATTTCAACCACTTTTTGCCTAAAAGATTATATTACTAGTAAAATTTCGGACTTTTGCCAATTAACAAGACGTGCAATAACACAAATGAGCCTATCATGAGAAAATAAAAAAAGATGATATTTACATGTTTATCCTAAACATCAAACATATGAAATCGAGGTCGAATAAATGCATCAAAATATTGCGTAAGTATCTGCCCTGAAATCGATTTTCGGATGATTATTTTATAGCTTCAAATGGGGAAAAAAGACTAGCGGATTACTGAGATGGCTTTTATGTAAACACAAAATAATTGGAATTCTGGCAGGCAGTACAGCTTTATAATAGACTGGTGTACTGGTGATTCATCAGGCTGAAAATATATGGTATGCTACTGGACTGCAAGGCTTACAATAGACTAATGTGTTAGTGGACTGGCGTATTAGTGTGCATGAAAGACTTATTATCAAAAGGGATGATGAGCTGACCAATTCAAAGAAATTTCTTTGTTTTAACAAATGTAACTTTATATTGAAATTTAAAACCATTTGCTATTTATTTATTCATTAATTTTTTGTTACAAATACATCCAGTTCTTTCTTCTTGTACCTGGAGTATACATTCATCATCAACTTCAGCTTTTCAGTGTCTATCTTTGGACATAGACATTATATTTATCTTGCCACAGTTTTCATATGATCTCTGGGGATCCACATTGTGAGTCGTGATGTCCCATGATTGTCTGAAATTCTTGCTCCATGACCAGCCCATTGCCATTTGAGTTTTCTAATAGATCCTATGATATTCCTCACCCTGTTTTTTTTTTTTAAATATATTTTGCTGTCTTGTGATTTATCCATGTGATGTTGGGGATGATTCTCCCCTGTGCACGTTGCATGATTCTCAGTTTGACTGTGAATCTTTTGGTCAAGTTCCTATCACCAGCATCATAGGTGACGATCAAGGGGATGCATTGGTTGTAGACCCTCCTTTTTGTTGCAATATTACATGAATCGATATTTTTAATGCTGTTTTCCAATAGAAACCTTACGCTGTTTTGAATTAGCAAATGTTTTGGTATTGATTTTAAGTAATTGTTTATCGACGCACATTAATGCTAATTTTCGGCAAGCAAAACAGACCAGGTTCCATATTTGAACAGAAAAACAGATTAAATTGTAGTAAAATACAAAATTCATACATTTATATATCTATACAACTAACAAGATATCTATCACTTTACAGACACAAATATTCTTCAGTATCCGAAAGCAGATTGTTTTATATAAAAACAATAAAATAAACAAACAAACAAACAAACCTTTCGTAAACTGAAACTCGTATTGCGTCTTGTTACTGACCGCTGGTAGTCTATAGTCATTTCATTTTGACAGCAACATTACTCTTTGATTAGTATCTTGGTGTCAGTAACCGGATAAGTCATCCCATATTGAACACAATGCAATAATAATAATGATCATGATGACGATAATTAATTTTGCCCCTATGCAAATTAAGTGCTCTCAGAGTTACCAAGAACAAATCATGATATCTATACCTTTATCTATCCATCCATCTATCTATCTATCTATCTATCTCTCCCAATATATATATATATCATTTCATCAATCGAGGGTCACTAAAAATTCATTTTCTTGATTTTCAAAGTACGATTCCCATCCTGATAGTAGAATCTCGGGAGAGGAAAGCTATATCTTAGACTGAGAAATTCAGGGCCTCATCTTCAGTTTCCGCTGTTTTCACAAGTTGAATACTTCATTGTGGTAATGTTAATGTGCAGTGATGAGGAAAGTGGAAACCTTGTTTACGAATACAGGTTCCAAATGTAATCTTTGTTGAAATTATCAAATGAAGCATTTCTAATTATAATTGATTTTTGATTAGAATTTTTAGATTCGAGATCAATTATAGTGACAATTGCTATCACTGACTGGAAAATCATCATAGCAATAACCTCACATCATCCTCACGAAGCATTATCTGCAACTTCTTCAATAAATCTGATGTCACTATTTTTTTTGCTTTTATTGCAACTCTTAAATCAAAATTCTCTTATACTACGTCAAAGGACAAACATGCATCAAATTTGTGAATAGAATTCGAATTTACTACGATATCAGAGGTTCATTTAAGAGGAAAGGGCTTTTAGAAGTGGGAATTTCGAAAGAATCGGGCTTCTAGAGGGAGAGGAATTCCAAAGAACTAAAAATCAAACTATGACTTTCAGGCTTATTTTCATCTGATTTCTTATGCTTTATATTGCATCTCTCAGGCCTCTATTCTATGGCCATTAGTAAGAAGCACAAATCAGAAATAGAGATCCCGAATTCCCATTACTTGATCTATCGTTTCAGCCTCAAAGACAAAGAGCTCACAAAAATCTGACCCACGGATTCAATTCTTTATCTTCACTGAACGATTGATACGCCACTGTCTTTGATTTACCAGATACAAATTAATAGAATTAATATCTGTGATTACAGTTTTTTCTACTGGCTGTGTCACATGTTTGAGGTCATTGATGATGTAAACGTTTTTAATGTATGCTCATATAAGCCTACATGTAATTTCCCTCGTAACATAGAGAGCGAGTAGTAGTAGTAGAGGAAGTAATAGCAGGAAGTAAGATTGTGAAACTAACTAAAACGACTATAAAGAACAACAAAAAGGGAATAGAATAAAACAATTGCTAGAGCAAAAACGTGACCTTAGTACTCGCAAATCGATTTAGAACTGGGTTTTCCATGTTGTTTTCAGAAAGAATCTGCAATTTGCAATCTATAAGCCGTTGGAAAAAAGAAAAGAAATGCCCTGAGTTTGGTTTATATGATGTCTGGTTCCCAAACCAGGGTATACCAAAAGTAATTCACTCATTGTCCTAGTTTCAATTTGTAATTTTTTTTGCCCAAATCAACTAACGTGGAACGACTGTCATCAACTTGTGGAGATGCCTAGACACAAATGACGCCTCAGCACCTATTTGATTTAGGATAAATTTGGGATCTGTGTTTTTCTGTTTTCCATTATATTTATTATACTCAGCATTGAAACAGCTCGGTGTCTTGCTTTTTTGTGGAATAAGGGGTGATATGTTCGATCTGAGTTTCATTTTTGATCAATTTTTTATGATTGTTTCAACAGGTTCTATATCCCCTTTCTACAACGCTACTCAACAGGCTCTTTGTTTCAGATCTTTCTCTTATAATGAATACAATAAGACTGAAACATTGAAACTGTGCAGGTATGAACAATATGGACCCAATTTTCACTGTAAATTAAAAATCTGACAATTTTTTAAAATTTGGCAAAAACAGCATATTATTCGTTTTAAAACAAAAAAAACCCCCAAAACTCGGTACTTGTTTATTAAAGGACGAATTGTATCATTTCAGATATCCGGAGAAAATTTTTTTTCATGTTATTCCTACCCAATTAATTATTATCTTGATTATTTTGTTTAATTTATACACAAGAGTTTCCAATTGATCGATCTCTCACGATATTAATCACGTTTACTTTTTTTTTTAGAAAAGCGACCAGGAACTGCTTCAAATGAGTTCAATTGAACTGATATAAAAAAAATATAGAAAAAAAAATCGAATGAAATTTGTTTTTCCAAATCAAAATCATGAATCATAATCATTCAAATAAAGTTTTCAATCAATTTTCCTGTTTTCTCAGTTCCCAAAGTGTGGCCCCCAGTTAATACAATTCTGGGCGCTTTTTTAAGTAAAAGTAAACGTCGTTAACATTTCTAGGGATTGATTTTTCAGATGTGTAAAAATCAAGGATCACAGCAATTTATAGATGGATTTAATTAACACAATGATAGAAATCATATGAAAAAAAATTCTATGGTTTCCTGATATTTGGAATGAAAAATATTTGAAAGGAAATCCGTCTTTTAACAAAAAATTATCAAAATTTTCAATAGAATTGAATAACATAACAATTTTTGGTAAATTTTCAAATTTCTCAGTTGTTGTTCCTTCAGTGAGAGTGTGTCCATGTTGTTTATACCTATGAAAAATGAACTAAACAGAAATTGAATAATATGTAATCACAGAGAAATATGTCAATGGCACGGTATATGGGTGTGGCTAACCAGGAGACAAATGGTTTACAAGACATTCACGGAAACAAAAGACATCGTCTCTCTAGAGAATAACATATATATATATATATATATATATATATATATATATATATATATATATATATATTGATATATATATTGATATATATATATATATTGATATATATATATTGATATATATATGTATATTGATATATTTGTGTGTGTATGTGTGTGTGTGAGTGTCAAGGTTATCTGTAGCCAGAAACAGTTTAGCTGAATTTCGGTGTCGACAGTTTGATCTATGTGATCATTGATGGAAATCGTTTGCTTGAGTGCATCGAAAAAAAAGGTATGTTAAAAATGAATATTTGTAGTGTAAAACAACTGCTTTTTTTTATCATTGAGCTAAAACACCATTGATTGTACGTTCATATATATATATATATATATATATATATATATATATATATATATATATATATATATATATATAGATAGATGGATAGATAGATAGATAGATAGATAGATAGATAGGATATGTCTGGCAATGTTTATTCTGATGATTTGACAATTTTGGAAGGGAAAAACAATGTTATTTTCGTGTATTTTATTCCGATTATACGTTGAAAAAAATCACCAGACTGAATTGACGACGATGGCGAGAGCAAAAAGCATAATCAATAATTAGATTATATGAAATTAATTTAGTATTTTTCTAAAATCAAAAAATTATATACATATATATATATATATATATACTTGACAGATGAATAGTAAAATTTGAATTCGACAAGAACATAATTACACATTTTGCTGCTACGTGTCACGATTTTAAACATGACGTGTTTTTTCCACACGCCCTGGTCATGCATCGACTAATTCTTTCCCTGGGGTATTGTTGTAGCTCCAACAAACACTTTTACCAATTCTTGCTGTGACTAATACAAAAAAAAAGAATGATGTAGAGAGTGAGTGGATTTTTCCTTAAAGCTAAATGCTGTTGAATCAGATGTGATGCTCCAAGGATGAACTTTCAGGTAAAACATAAGTGCGCTTGCGTTATTCTAGTTCCGAACGTAGTTAAATGTCACTTGAATACCAAAACCGATCTTCATCCATTTGAAATGCCGAGAAAGTTTGCCACGCTACAAATGAATTTTATTGTTGGATCATTACGGACGATATCCAAGGTTACCGGCTTGCTTCAAGACAGAAGCCTTAAAAATGAAACGCCTTTTCGATAACTTAGCAAACAGATGATTCGAAATAAAGCCCGGAAGGAAGAAAGGACCCACAGTTTCTTTCCAAACATATGATGAAAAAAGGATCTATGAAGTTTCCATTTACACACATACACACATGAACACGTACACATACATATACACAAACAAACATGCACACACACACACACACACCCATATATATATATATATATATATATATATATATATATATATATATATATATATATATATATATAGATAGATAGATAGATATATAGATAGATAGATAGATAGGTAGCTATGGACAGAGAGAAGACAAATAATGGAGGTTATGAGATTTATCCTCATAAACATATCTGTTTCGTGTTTGCCTGAAGAAGACCGAACAGGATAAAAATATTAACATATTCGTGTAGCAAATCCCAATTTCACAACACCTCCAGCTCGACTCTGAACCGACTTACATCTAAAGTTGGGTGTATCGAGCTGTATGAAATAAACCCATCATACATCAGATATAGCATGATACATAATTCTATACCGTATCCTTGACTTGTAATATATCCATAATGATGCAATATAATGTAATATAATAAAATATAAGATTTGATATATATATATATATATATATATATATATATATATATATATATATATATATATATATATATATATATATATACATATATATATATATATATATATATATATATATCTGAGACTTGTTTTGATCATCGGGAGGTGCAGGGCTCAATATCAGTAAAACAGATATATATGAGAAGAAAATATAAAATATACGTCCGATTCGTGCTTTAATGTTACTATCAGCTATGTAGGATGAATATATATATATGTATATATATATATATATATATATATATATATATATATATATATATATTTATGTATATACCAAAAAGGTTTGAAGTCTGAATATATAAGAGCATATTCCCCGAATATTTAAGTCATTTCAGTCAATCATTTCCCATTATCTGCTAATACAATTTATGTTATTATCTCGATGGTTTCCACGTTTTACACATAATCAGATGTTATGCGACTATATGTGACGCCTTTTTGTTTGATCATCTGTTGTTTACCACGTTACTGGGGATTCGAAAACAAAAAAAGTTATATTGAAATAGCTGTCTTGTAAATAAACAAAGAGAGGGGAATTGGAAACTGAGCGATATCAATGGTAGGTACAGAAGGATCAAGAAAGAAAAGTAAGTATGCAGATCAGGGTCATGAACGCTGGTATGTTATTACAGAAATTGTACTACTTATTATTTGATATACACTTAGTACTATGCATAGTATTTTGATACATTTTGAATGAATTTTGGCGTGAATATTTCCACGTAAAAATGCTCAGTGTTCAACGATAGAACAATGGAATCGGCCTCAGCCAAGATCATGTAGCAGAACTCTTATTTGAAACTTGAATCTTCCACTGTTGATCAAAATATATTAATCTTCGCATTAAGCAATACTTCATGAAAAAATGCTCTGACTTGCACGAGATGCTGGTCACGAAAACCAAAAGCTGGAAAAACATTTTAAAATATTCATCCGTCATTATAGAGGAAAAAAAGTATTATTTGACATCAGAGATGATGAAAAAAAACTAATATTTAAAAGAAAAAAAAATCAAAATATTGCGTAGAACAATAAATAGTCGAGGCCATTGGCTGAGGCGATTAATTTAAAGTCCATCCTACCAGATTCTAAAAGAAATAGTAAAAGCCTTACTTAACTCTCCTATCAAAGACTTCCCTGGCAATTTCACTCATGAGAAAATACAAAAGTTTTATTGAGACTGGTCGTTGATACGCCGTCAGTGTATGTGTATGCATATGTATGTACGTGTGTGTGTGTGTGTGTGTGTGTGTGTGTGTCCGTTTGTCCCCCAACATGGGTGCAGTCCCACCAAAGTTGGCATGCACATCCAGTTGACAAAGACGAACGTTTACATATATATTTTTTTTTAGAAAAAAATCCTCTTTTAAACATTTGGAGGGGTACCTCATCAATAATGTGAACAAAATTTGATGAGGTCATTTTCATTAACTACAGATCTAGGGAAGTTCAGGGCCAAGTTTTGAATTAGACGCACATTGTGAATTTGACCCCAACTTTAGAGGCAATCCACTAACTTCATCTTGCTTACAAAAATTCAACCCCATGAGTGGAGGCATTTTTCCCCCAAAATGTTTTTCCAGAAAACAAAAAAATTCGACATTTTTTCTCTAAATTAGTTTCAATCTATTCCGAATGTTTTCAGAAAATTCAATCTTGTAAGGTAGGAAATTTTAATTCTTTTTAGTATTTTGTTAGTTTCAAAACCCAAATTTTCCAAATTTGAGAAATATCAGATTTCATCCAGTTTTTATGGTTAAATTCTCACTCCAATTTAAACAAAACGTCGACAAACTTTTCAAATTACGTGAAAATGTGCTGACGTAATCGAAAGTTATGACGTCACAATACAAATTAAAAGAAAATCCACAAAAATCTCAAATCAAATGGAAATTGGCTGACGTCGCCAAGACTTATGACGTAATAATGGGATTTTTGTTCTACTTTTTTTAAAAGGTTAATTACATATACAGTCTTAAGTCTTTATTTTGCTCTCTCTTTCTCTCATACATATACATGCATGTATATGTGTGTCTGCATGTGATGCATGTGTGTGTGGGCGTATTCGTATAAAATGTAAAAATTTTGTGTATGAATTAAAAAAATAGAGCTAATTACCGAAAAAAAAAAAAGTTTTATCCTTACCATGTTTCAACAAGGAGATATCCTGAATATTCAAACTATTCTCACGTGAAAATTAGAAAATTAGAAAAAAATACAGGCTCAAAATAGAACGAAACATAATAGTGACTTGTGCAAAATGAAAATAGACATTCGATGTCGTGCCGTTTACTTGCTTCAGAAAATGTGGAAATATCGAAAGAATTTGTCTGCAGCGGGTGTAATAGCTGCAGCAGTCTTTATGAAACCATTGCTGGACTAAGGCCTTTTTTATCAACTTCAATTACAAGTATGATTATTCTCGCTCCCCGACGCCCATGATAGAGAAATGTGGCTGATCCTGGGGAAGGTCTGTCCAACAACAGACGTTAAAAGACTGATGCTGATGATTTTAGTGATATTTGCCGATTTTAACCGGAAAAACTTTTGTATTTCATCCCTCCATCTTATGTGTGGTCCTCATGTAGAGTGATTACTGTTCATCAGGAACAAAACAGTTAGCCTTTCGGTGAAGTACTTACCTTTTTCTTCTTACTACGAGCACCATTTAGCTTCATTTCTGGTGGTTGATTACTTTTAAAATATCCATGGTCCTTACTTGGATCCAGGTTTATCTTCTCTTTATTTTTATGTAGTGAACTGAGGTCATTCCTAACTTTGCTCTCTACATCGCTCTGTGTACTATTCCAAGTTTGTATATATATACATATATATATTTATATAAATATATATATGTGAATTTATATATATATATATATATATATATATATATATATATATATATATATATATATATATATATATATACACATATATTCATATGTATATATATAAATACATATATATATATATATAAAAATATATATATATATATATACATGTATATATATATATATATAATCATATTTATATATATATTTATATCTATATATCAAGGTACGAATATACATTCGTTTATACATATATACAAATTTGTTATCACAAATCTAAATGCATACGTAGCAGGCAGAATAATGATGGTGCAAAGGCTAAAAGAAAAAAACCTCGAAACACAGAATCGGTTAAGAAAAATATTTTGATGAAACTTACAGAAAAGAAAAGACTCCTCCTCCTCCTCCTTGTCCTCGTCCTCCTCCTCATCGTCATCATCAATCTTCCAACGTCTCTCGTTTGACATAACCCTCCCCACGATCTGCCACAATTTTCTATCATGGGCGTTGCAGAGCCAGTATTCTCTTAATTTGTCTGGTCCCTCTCTCTATCTTGTATTCTGTCTGCCTTGGTTTCGCATGTGATCGATGGGGACTCATCGAATGAGTCGTGATGTTCATCGGTTGTCTGTAATTCTTACAACATCATCAGCCAATTGCCATTTGAGTCTTTTTTAAATAGATTCTATGATGTCTCCGACGCCGTTTTCTCCTAGATATACAGTGCTGTCTTGTGATTTCTCCAAGTGAGATCAAACATAATTCTCTAGTGCATGCATAAGTTATTAACTAATGTTGAATAATTATTATCTTTTTTGTGCTTCGTGTTCACAATGAAAAAAAATTGCTCCGATATAAAAATCAATTTAGCCTCAAAGAGTTTCAATTCAAATTGATCCCCATACACCCATATATGCAGACTTATGCTATATCTAGAGATAAATGAGCAAACACAGTAAAATGAGCAGCGGATTAGTTCGGCTGATATTTTCTACTGCTTTTTATTAGTAGGCACGTGAATTTACTGCAAAAATATGACAATTTCCTAGGAATTAAAATTTTACTTTGATCTGCCATATATGTATATACATACATACATATATATATATATATATATATATATATATATATATATATATATATATATATATATATATATATATATATAGATAGATAGATAGATACATACATACATACATACATATATATATATATATATATATATATAGAGAGAGAGAGAGAGAGAGAGAGAGAGAAATATTAGAAATAATAAATAATTTGACAAATATATTCATAATTGCATTATATTTTTTAAAAAATCTATCTGAAATGACCACCCGTAATTACACAGTGTATGTATTATTTAGCTCAGGTCAGGGTAAATAAAGTGACCAATCAAAGAAAATGGGTCTGCTGAAGGAATCAAACCTGCAACCGATAGAATACCCGTCTCAACGTAGCATTGCTCTTGCGATTGAGCAAGTAAGTGGCTGATAATGCAAAGGTCTTGAAAACTGTTTCCCCTCCAAATTTTCATTTTGTTCATTCATTGTCTATATCTGCTATGCTTATTTCTTTCGACGAAGACAATTATATTATTTTGGAATGGACATATAACGCAGCAGAAACGATTATAAATTGTGTTATACTATTTTGAAACTGTATTTGATATGATCTCCCTTTATTACACTCTGTTTTGTTCAATAGTAAGAGCAATTCTGTATTGAAACGTCTCTCCAATCAGTCCCAAGAGCGATCCTTGCAGCAATACCATTTATTCTATTTACCTTTTATACATTTATATATAAATCTTACACACACACACACACACACACACACACACACACACACACACACACACACACACACACACACACACCATATATATATATATATATATATATATATATATACATATATATATATATATATATATATATATATATATATATATATATATTTTAGGGCTGATAAAATATTCCAGGGTGAATATAAAATAAAGATATTTCATCTGCCTTACATTTTATATATATATATATATATATATATATATATATATATATATATATATATATATATATATATATATATATATATATATATCATACGGCAGATCAAATATTTTTGTATACGTACGTACTGAGAGAAATGAAGATTCGTATATTGCTTTTTTCTTTTTGTAGACAATATATATATATATATATATATATATATATATATATATATATATATATATATATTTACATACATATATATATATATATATACTGGCAGGAAAACACTGTATTTTGTTTTTTTCAACTTTGCCAGAGGTAGAGAAGAATAAATGTCAAGGTGATGTAAATAGAATTATTGGCAAAATTTCTCCTTCTGCGATGAACTGTAAAAAGGAAAACACAAGAAACCAGAGTTGTTAAATTGCTCTCAGAAGGTATTATTCATCTGCTGGGAGATGCTGTTGACAAACATGGCTCATTTTGAGGAGGGAAAAAATTTGGTGTTTGTCATAGCGTTTGTTATTTTTTTAATGGAAAGTCGCAGTGAAGTTGATCTTCCCTCACCTTCGTCCGCCTTGTTCCCGAACATCTTTATTTTTTCCTCATCAGAATATATTTACCTGTGTACAGACTTTACCTTTCAATCGCATACCAACTTTAATGTCTGTATTTTCATAAATAACAAGCCTGAATGTCAGACTATTGATGCACTAGTTCTTCTGTTGCATGAAGATTTAGGAAGGCTAATGTTGTCAAGTTTAGTTACAGGTTTTACTCCATCTATAATTTTTTTTTCTCTAGTGGAATTCGTTTATTGAAGCATTCAGAATGATAAGCGATGCAAATTTTGAAAAATACGATATTTGAACTCTAAGAAAGCATGTGTTAATACTCAATCGATTTTCAGTGACGTTATTCTTTCCTTATTCGACTTTTTCACTTAAGTGACATCAGATAACGAGCATTTTTTCAGGGCTGGTACGGAATGCTACTTTGGGGTATGAGGCATTTGTTATGTCGACTTTTTCAGTTAGTGACAGGAATCGCTGATAAAAACAAATACATAAAAAAAAAAACACAGGAATCTTTCATTTAATTAATACAATGCAAGGCAGCTTACACATATAATGTATGTTATGAAATTCCGTATGATGGCAAAGGAATGAAATACTTGCCATCACAGTCAAGAATTAAACAAATAAGGCCACGATAAAGTCAGCTCATAGCATCACTGTCGTTTTATATGCTGAAATGTCTGATATAGAGTAAAAGAATCATTCAGAAACATCTTAATTCATGAGAATCTAGATGCTGTTATTAAACCTATCAGAAAAATGTCCAAAAAGGTGTAAAAAGCATTTGGTAATAAGAAAAAAAATGACTGGGTTCAGTGGAAAACTGATACCAATTTCCAATACCGTGGACAAAACGGTATGGCCATAAGCGCTACAACAGACAATCAAACACAAATAAACACAGGCACATATAAAATGTAAACAAAAAGATAGCGCCCCTGTCCATCTTTTATAGCTACTGTGGTTCAACACTCCGTATAAAATGGCTACGATCCGTTGCCACATACGAATCCTTGTTCGAAAGAAACTGATATGCAGAATATTTGAGAGAATGAACGAAAAGGATGTGTGAAGATTTCCTTGCAAATGTATTTAGTATTTTTGGTATCAGATTGCCTCGGAGCTACTGTCAAATTCAGCAAGGAAGTACAGGTTTATTTGTTTACATGCAGCATTATGAAGAACAGGGAGAAAAAAAAAACAGATTGACTAAGACTTGATAAGTTTATACTATTGTTCGATGGAAATCAATGACTGTCTTGTAAAAGAATCAGGCGCGACCTGTCGGGCTTGTCTAGAGATTTTGATAGGTTAAGTGGCGCATTCAGCGATGCTAATGTCGCCAAATGTTATCGGGTCGTATGAGAAGGGGGAAAGAAGAGGGAAAAGACAGTAGAGCAGAAGTAGTAAGAGGATAACAGAAAGAAAGTTAGAGATAACATGGGAAGAAGGAGAAGAAAATAAAGGAAGAAAGGAAGAAAAAAAAAAGATGTCTTGGAGAGGTTCACCAAAACAATATGTCAATATTTGCTGAGGGTAAAACTTTTCGTGATTGGCTGCTGCTGCTCTTAAACTAATACAGAAAAAAGAAAGCAGAAAATTCGGTAGATTTAAAACTATATTTTATCAAATTCAACAATATAAGATATAATTTAGGGTCAGTGTTCAGAGTTGGGATGGCAATCAACAACGTAACGATTTTGATTCTATTTCCATATTCGTAACTTTGAATTGATTGATATTCAGAGATTAATGATAATTTACGTAAGAAAAATAGAGCTTGCCATTGAAAAACAAACGAAACACTTACTGCAAGACGAAATGTCATGAAATGGAAGAGATCAATTACCATTAATATATGTTGGGAGAGATTCTGAGTATCCCTAGATCATTATTATGGTGATGGTGGTTTCTAAGCTGAATTAAAAAGGCAGGATAGACTAGTTAAAATTAATCATGAAAATACTTAATAGGGCATTATTATTATTATTATTATTATTATTATTATTATTATTATTATTATTATTATTATTATTATAATAATCATTATTATTATTATTATCATTATTATCATTATTATTATTATTATTATTATTATTATTCGAGAGCATTCGAGAATATTTGTTCAGAAAATCAGAGGGAGGGAGTCGCACAATAACTATTGATGAGATATATGCCTACTCATATACATATTCTGTGACCGAATTAGTTGAATATTGTTCAGGTAAGAACTCCCTAGTTATTGGATTGGAAATTGAGTCTACTTGGAAGCTAATTGTTTCTAGCTTGATTCCACACTTGATGCATCAACCAGCATTATTCCAATAAAAGGTAACAGAAAGGTGATGAAATTTAATCAAAATTATTGTGTTATATCTTGAAAATAGTTTGTTTTGAAATCTCATCTGTAAACAATGCTATCATGTAATTTATATATTGCAATAAATCAAAGAAAGGGAGAAAATGTACGATTTGGAATAATCTATTCGCAATGAATGAATTTATGATTCAAATGAAACAATCGTATTTCCCAATTCATCATCCTTGTCTATACCATCATCACTTGAAAGTATGCCTCAAATAGAATGATATGCCTCCCTAAAAATTGGGGAGAGATTTATAGAGTGGGAGGAGTGAGAGTGTTCCCATTAAAAGGAGCAGAAATACATCATTCCAATGATAAGTTCGAATCCACTCGTTTAAACCATCGTTACGTTGCATTCCCATCAGCAAATGCGGAAAAACTGGTCAAGCTTTCTCTTCGTAAGTTCGATTCTTTTCGTCCGAAATTCGTTTTGTGTTTAGGAAATTTAGGTTTTTTTCGGCTACAAATAAGTATAAACTGAAGATGTCTTATTTTTCTATACACTCTTTGCGACGTTTTTTGCCTACAATCTTCCTCTTGGCAGTACCTGTAAGGGTTCCCAACTGAAGAATTTTCGACGGACACTATGCATCTCCACAGGAGACATACAATGTCAGATCAGTCAATAAATCAGTAAGTCCTGCAACTCTCGACACACCAACAACTTGGAACCTCAGTGATCATTGCAGAGAACAAGATACCATCAAATCTAACAATAATCTTTTTTTTTTATATATTTGGCTAATGTTTGGCTCATTTTATAGGTGATGACGTTGAAATATATTCCTTTTTGTCTCCGTCTTACTTAATTTTCCCCTCAAACTTCGTTCTTTCTTAAATTCAAGAGAATTATTAGAATTTCTAAATATGGCACATCATCCACTAAAACATCTCCACGAGCAGGGAATTCATTGTCAAAATATTGAAAACAAAAAAAAAACGAAACTAAATCTACTGAACGATTACATTCTTTTCTATTACAATATCATATTCATGTAACGAGTTTCTTTTTCAGGTTTAAAAAAAATATTATGTACCAAGTTCTAGAAATTACTCAGGTAAGTACATTTTCTTATCTGCCTGATGAGATTTTCAAGAGAGTTCAATCAGTGAATAATGTTAATTGTGGACGTGTATTTGTATTCATCTACTTTGGATTTGTTCCCTGAATTTTGTAATTATTTTGAAGCCGATGAGTAAACATTAACTATTATTGGAGATTCCCAAAGAAGCATAACAAGTAAATAAAAATGAATAAATGTCTCACTTTTGACACGTATTTAAAAAAATAATTGTTCTTCCACTCTTTTTAGCATTTGTTTGTTTTTTTTAAAATCATTTAGTTTTGCCTACAACACTCCTTTATTAACCTCATATTTCCCCACCATTGATTATGTATTTTTGTCTTTTTTATTCATCGAGTTTCCAACATAAGACTATCTACTTCACTTCTCTCGATTCCAATTCCCTCTTTGCCTTTCTCTTTTCCCCCCTCTCTCTTTTTTCTACATTATACTCTTCCTCTCTCACTGCTTTGCCTACCTGTTATACCACCACCATCTGTGAAATCTTTCTCCCGATCTTTTCTTCTTCAGGAATCAGTATTTAAGATACTAAAATCCTCGGGGCCATGCATGCTCCTATTTATTGATCCATAAAATCAAATCAAACGCTTCCAACCCTCCATAGAAAACAGGTCTGGTTAATGACTCAATAGAAACCGTCACATGATTAACGTCTTTTACCAGCATACTGTTCTGGTGGGGATCAATGAAAAATTTGAAAAACGTGCGAATAGATAAGCTACTTTTTTCACCCCAGATAGGTTATTATTATCTAGAAAAACGTCTGAATTTCTAAGAAACAAACATGGAAGTTGTTAGACACAACCTGACACCAACTTATCTTGTTAATCATTCCCCACTCCTGAAATATCCATTTTGGAGTGTCAAAAACATGGAAACCCTTTTTAAAAAATATATAATTAGTTTTGAATTTTGGGGATTAGAGCCCTGTAGCTCCATTGATCAGCCTGTTCTCGTGATACATGCATAACTTATACGTACATATGAGGCCAGAATAAAGAAAAAAAAATGAAGAAACCGATATTGACAGTTGTGGTGACAGTTTTGGTTGACAGTGTCTAAAGAAGTTACATGAAGCTACGAAAAAGAGCATTGATCATTGATTATGCGATATAAACGAAGCTATTAATCAAAGTGAAGATGTCCGAAAAGTAGCAACTATAATCAATATAATATATACTTTATAGGCAATTGTTGCCTCAACAATCTTCATGCTAATTGCTTACTTAGAAATTTTATTTGTCATAAACTGTCAGCTTATACAGTCACAAGAATTGTTAACATAGGTTTCTTCAGTCTCAAACTTATCTGGCTAACTATGGATATATGCATTCAAAACAACTGGAACTGGGGGGGCCGGTGATTTGAATATTTACACATTACGCCTTGAAATATATTTTTTTTTGTTGAAAATTGTCTCTCTTAAATAGGTTCTTCATGATGGAATTAAATTGCGATGTAAGTTCATGCTATATTGATCACTTCTTTGTATCCAGCAGTATTTACACTTGCTTTTCGAAAATTCAAACAGCCTAATAAGATAAGAGCGATGTACTTGAATTCATTGATATCTCCTTTTCAATTTTCAATTGATCACCCTCAATATGCAGCCAAAAGATGCTGGTCACGTTATGGTTTCTAATGAGAAACTAACGGGACCTTCTTGTTTCATTTAATCTGTTCTCTAACAATAACAACAACAACAACACCAATAATAATAATAATAATAATAATAATAATAATAATAATAATAATAATAATAATAATAATAATAATAATAATAATAATAATAATAATAATAATAATAATAATAATAATAATAATAATAATATCTCCATTTTGTGCTGTCGAAATACGTACAAGTATTTCGGTATGCCTGTGGTAATATAAACGTATCTACATATAATCAATTAATCCACTTCACTGAGTGGTTTTATCTGTTAAGTGGTTTGAGGCATTAATACTCAACACTAAGCTGATTTACTTCTTTGCAGGACAACATTTCCCACAGTGATGACAACGCCCAGAGCTTGCTTAATTCGCAATCAAAAGAGACCAATGATCATTAGTTCAGATGCAATCAAATACATTAAGCAGACGAAAATCCACCTTCTTGCACTTTTACTGAAACAATTAAATCTTGTTTAAATGTGTTTGCACATCTGTATTGGATGCTTTCCGGTCGGTCAGTCGGTCGAGTCACATTAAACAACAGGAATGAGAAAGAAGAGATGTGATGTCATTCAAGTTGAAACATAACTAATTCTATACAGTGATAAAAAAAATGTACGTGTTCGGCATTTTTGTACTAGAGAATCGATTGACGGTTTCCACTGAAAGTGATATCCCCGGAATATCTCCATATTTCAATATTTTACAGGTATGGAAATCATCTGACTCAAAGAAAAAAATACTCTTTTTTCCTCCTGCTCCAGTTACTACCACAACAGATGACGGACACATCTTTAGAAATTATGGTTTTTGCCTTTCATAAAATCAATCTTCATAAAAAATAATACTTGGACACACAGGCAAATGTAAACTATTACATCGTTAGCTTTATCTCTCTTTCTATCAATCTCCCTACCTCTGTCTCTCTCTCTATTTATCGGCACTTATTTATTAAAGACATAATCTTATGAGATCACTACCCGTAGCCAATATCAGGATTTGGCTGATTTATCTATTGTCATTAATTTACCGGAGAAAGTAGACCTTTACAAGAAGCTAGGACAACGAATCTCTATGAAATGCTTAGAAGAAGAATGAATCAAACCAATAATCGCCATAGGTTGGCACACAAGAGAATCATGTCCAACACCATATGGAGAGATCACAAAGCACAGAGGGAAAACCGGAGATAGCATGAAATCCATTCGGAAACTCAAATGACAATGGGGTGATCAAACAGCCAGAATGTCATACAGCTGCCGGACATTACAGTTCACAATGTGGATCTCAAGAGATCATCTGCAAAACTATGGCTGGCAAAAAAAGATGGCATGGGAGTTTAAACCAGCTTAACAAGTACTGGTCCCATGACGCTCACAATACAAAGGTTTCTCTCCCTCTCTCTCTCTCCCTCCATATATATATATATACGAAATTTAAAAAAAATATGCAAATTACCTCAATATCTTTGTTGTAGACTATGATTACATTATTTCCATACGTTTATTGTTTTAGTTTGAAGCAAATTAACTAATTAATGTGGTTATGTCTCCAAAAATTTTACTCAACTTTTTCAATTGCCTTGATTGATTTGAACGAGATTAGAACAGGATACAAAAACAATACATGTTAGATAATTTCAATGGTTTATTTCCAGTTTTGAACGCTTCACTTGAAATATGGTATCCTGAACCATGAAACATATTGATTGCAGTAAAACTTGGTTCCCCTTGCAGGGAATTCCTGTTTTATCCTTAACATCCGAACGATGAAAGCAAAATGTGTCTGTTTTATTACGTATCACAACACACACACACACACACACACACACATGCATATATATATTCGTCGATCAAATAGATCAATCATTAAATATTGAAAATCAAATTCATGAGTACGTGCCAGGATACAAATATATTGATTCCCCTCTTGATATTTATACATATGTGTATGTGTGTGTATTTTTGTGTGTATGTGAATAATGAAAACACGATTCAATGCAATACATTTTTGTTTTTGAATGAAATTAATAAGTCAATCTTTGTTTCCAAATAAGGAGAAAAGCTCAATTATTTCTTTTCAAATTATATTGTCACACCTCTTTATCTTGGCATATTGCAACGTACACATCTACGCCTACGATCAACTTATGGTTGAATCTGTATGAAAATTGCATCAGCCATCCCTAGGAAAGCAGAGCGCTCTTCAAATCTGCTATTCCACCTAAGGCATTACCTTCCAAGATAAAACTCAATGTAAGCGCATATTCCCTGCATGGGCGTATAAGATATAATTCTATTCCATGATTTGTTCGGGAAATTTAACTAATCCCTGGTGTGCCTCTTATTTTCATCGTAACGTTTACGTCTATTTATCCCACTGTCTTTTATGAGGGATTACTTTTTCGGCGACCAGAAAATGGTAGCAAATACGACAGCAATATGATACCAATCGCTCGTTTTTAGAATTTCTGGCAGATATGTTGCTTAGTTTTGCATTAAGATAAGAACTGCTGAGGCAAATGGGACATGCTGTGGTTTCAACGCTAGAAGCTATAAAAAAGGTTCGTACAGTAGACTCATCAGTATGGGAGACCATGTTCAAATAATTAGAGAATCATGTGCTTGCTTACGTAGAGTGGAGATATAGAAATTTCTCTAAGCAAAGTAGTGACCAACGAAAAGGTCGCAAGCGAGGGAAGACCTGATAAGACTACAAAGAAGGAAATGGGTACAAAACTCCATGGAATCTTTTAAAGACGGAAGTTCAAGGACACAGCTACACGAATGATACCTGAAGAGGGAAAAATATCCTTTATTATGGCAGCCCAAAGAAAATACACCAGGGAAAAATATTTGAAAGAGAAAATCGACTGAACCAAGGAGAACAGTGAAGGAAGGGATGAAGTGGTTATCAACTTAACCAGTGAATGTAGCATATTCGTCCAGAAAGAATACAACGACAGGTATCATACTAATAACTGTGCCAACTAGTAGGATTTGGCAAAAAATACAAACACGAACCAGAACCTGTCCTTGGAATTCAAAACCATGGATTTTTCAGGGACTTCGATATCCAAACCTCTCATTCCATCAAAGTAAAAAGATCAGATGTTGTCATCGTAAACAATGAAAAAAAAACTTTACAATTTATAATCTGAAAACCACAATATGAACCGGGAATAATGTGACGAACTGAAAAAGTACCATTTGCTAAAAGGAGGGTGAAATAAGAAAGTCAGTGGTGCCAATAATTGTAGTTGGTTGGGATTAGAAGAAATACTGAGACTATGCAGATCACTGAAATCTGCAAGAATACAGAAAAATGTACTGAAAATGAGAGATCAATGACCCCCAAAGCTAAAAAGGATACGGCATGAGTATTAGAGAACAGGGGTTGACCACGATTCTTAGTGCATGCAATGTGAACACGCTGTGAGGAAAGGTGAGACCTGAAGAGACTAACTGTTGTGCAGACTTTTGAAACAACTTCCATGGACCAGATGCACAGGCGCAAACCACAGCACTATCATGTATTGCTTTGTTGATTAGGGTTGTAGGGTTGAAAAGACTTGAGGATTTTCGGTTACAAGCAATGACAAAGAACATGTCGATGCATTGATAATTTGATGATACAAATGACGATAAAAAACTGCACACCACAGAGGACAGAATTATCTAGGGAGAGCAAATAAACATTGCAAGACCCCAAAAGCTAGTAAGACATAGCTGAAGGGGACAAGGTCAATTGGATTGTTTTAGTCAAATTACTATAAGCTTTCCGCTGATATGAGGAATTTAGAATTAACCGAAAAAGATTTTATTACTTAGATTTTGCTCATGAAAAGAACAACAAAACTATATAGGCACAAGAATGAGGACATTACTCTTAGAATATATAACAAATTTTTGATTTGTTATTCTCAAATTGTTAAGGTTGTACATATGCGTCGTTCATAATATTTTAGCAATTTGCAAGAATACAACAATACAACAACAACAACAACAGAAAAAAGAAGCTTGGCTACGCTATGGTCAAACTCCTTGGTTTCATTAGAATCTAAAAAGTAAACAGAACAAACTTATTTCCTCATTGTTATTCCATAATACTATGTGTTTCATTAAAACCTTTTTATTAATATTAATGGGATTTTATAATTGAGCAAAACAAGTTAATCCACGTTGGGAGTTGATTCGTCATCAGTTTTTGCATACGTCATTGTGTAACTGTTACTTATGCATGACGTCACTCTTTTTTCTTTGGTCATTGTTATATACGAAAAAATGTAAGAACTCAATAGTAAGAGCTTGACAAAAAAAAGGTGGGAAAGGTCTACTCAGCATAATGTTTGATCCATCGCTAGCATCGGAAAAAAAAAAACAAAAAAATGGCTTCCAGTAGGATTTTATCCCAAAATTCATAGATGACTATCAGAACCCCTCAGGACATGGAAAAACTACTGAGAATGAAAAGAAAAAATAAATAGAATAATCAATTAAGGAAAATGGAATGGCTTCAGGAATCAAACCTGCAAATAATAAAGCTTCAACCAAATAGAATATCTATCTTGTTATAACCGATGATCATTACAAAAGAGTTTATACATGATGTCAGGAAATTTTTGATCACTTTATCGAATCATATAGCAATTTTTTTAATAAAATAATCGTCGCGTTGAAAGAAATAGGTAGAGATAAACAAAATAAAAATTCATATTTGAAACAGTTTCTTGGAGATTAGCATTACCGGCATCTGATTAGCTCATTGGTAAGAGCAACGCTGTTTTGGAGAAGCTACCTCATCGGTCACAGATTCAATCCTTGCAGGAGCCCCGTTTCTTCGATAGTTTATTCTGTTTACGTTGTCTCGACTATCTATTTACCCGAGCGTTCCATCATTTAAATAAATAATTAATCAGTAGCTCTATCTACTTCGTTTAATGCTGAAGGGCTGCGATTAGCCATCACCAACAAATTCTGTTATTTTTCGTAATTGTACAACCTGCTAAATGAACTATATATATATATATATATATATATATATATATATATATATATATATATATATATATATATATATATATATATATATATATATATATATATATATATATATATAAATATATATTGCACAATCTGGCTGGAAATGATTCTATTCAGGGATTCAATAAATATTATATAATCCCAAATCACGGACATTCTATAAACAGGATTTGATTTTATTTCTATCATTTAAACATGGTTTTTAATGTTTCACGCCTAATTCTATTTTGGAAATCATTAGTTGCTTTACTCCAAGCCTGTTCCTTCAATTTCAAAAAACAGTTTTCACCTATAACCTGTTCCAGAGATACTATAAGTTGATCATGAGAAATATTCATGGCTTCCCCATTCGAATGTATCTGTTATCATATCGATATTATATTGGTATTGGGTAATATAATTCTGCAGCAGAGCACCTTTAGTCTTTTGCTGTCAATGTAAATTCGGAGGACAACGCTAAAAGATACGAATTCGCAGAACGGAAAAGGAGTATGTATCAGTGAAAGCCTAAATAACTAGTCTGGTTGCTGAAAAGACATGTTTGTATTTGAGAAAGGCAAGCAGAAACTGGAGAAATCAAGGGGGGATATTTACGCTCCTTTTGATATAGAAGAGTACGAAGAAAAAAAGGTGTTCGGGTTCTGGGGCTGAGGACGGAACTACGGAGAAGGAGCATCTCATAATATTCTAAGAAAAATTACATAGCCTTCGCCTGAAAGCGGAAGGGAAAAAGAAAGAAATAAACAGCTGCGTTAATCGAGAACAGAGAGAGAGAGAGAGATAGAGAGAGAGAGAGAGAGAGAGAGAGAGAGAGAGAGAGAGAGAGAGAGAGAGACAGAGAGAGAGAGAGAGAGAAGAGAGAGAGAGAGAGAGACAGAGAGAGAGAGAGAGAGATGTTTTTAAAAAATTCCTTGGATTGTACTCAGGTATAGGAATTGGGATGTTTAAGCAGTCGAGAAAAACGTTCATATTTTGGATATTTTGAGGAAATCAATACAGCAATAAAATATTGCCTTTTATCGCATGAAAGAAGAAAAGGAATCTAGAATGCCACCCTTTTTTCGATGGCACGCATGCATCGATTCTAATGTTACGATGCGGAAGAAAGCGTCCTATCAGCAGAGGCTGCCAGCGTTCTTTTCCAATACAGCACAAATATTTTCTTCTTGCTCGATTTATGAAGGAGTATTTTTCCTTCCACATTAGGCATTGAATCTTGTGCTCTTCACAAAGGTTTTATCTTTATAGAAGTGTGTTAAAAAAAAATCAAGAGAAAATGCACTCCAGAGTGGAAAAAATAAAATAGATAAAAATCAGACGGCAACCAAGGTCAGGTTCAACGAAAGAAGTAATTTGGCACATGATTGATAGATTATCAAGATTTCATACAAGAAAAGAGCTTGGATATTTCAAAAGCAACAAAAAAGAAAAAGAGAGGTAGACTTCACAATTAAAGAGCTGGGAAGCAGAGATAAGCGAACGAGAGGAAAAAAGAAGCAAAAAAACAAAAAAATGACTGATGGAGAGATGCAGAGATGAATATATATATTATAGCTACAAGATTGGCTGCTTCAGGGTCGAACTCCACTAAGAGAGAAGTTAGAATATTCCAACTTTTTAAGAAACATTTTCAAAGATCTTTAAATTTGAAAGAAGATTTGATAAAAAAATCATCTAGATATTTTTCTGGATAAATAGCATGTAAATTTAAATAATTCATCCAGACATAGTTTGAGGCTATTCAGATATTATTTGAAATGGCGTTCATAGCTTTCCTTTTTCTCTCTCTATTCTATTTCTCTGTCTCCTTTTCTTTCTATCTTTTGTACGAATGAAGTCACTGATATAAATTTACCCTTTTCTGCCTATCCACCATTTTAAATTTATCATTTCTTTTTAGTAATAAAAAAATAGAATCATGATTGTTTTTACGTGAGGGGATGTGGAGTCAGAACTCAGTGGGAGTTTTACAGAAATATTTTCTCTGCTTGGATCACTGCAAAACTAGATCTAAATAATGAGTAATCAGTTGGTGCAAGCTTTGCTTGTCTCCGATGGATCAGAATAGTGTTTTTTTTTAAATTTGCCAGGTCACACAAGGCAATTATTTCAAACTGCCTCAGTCACTGAATATCTCAGCAATAAATTAACAATAGGAAGTTATTCTGGTTGATCAGCCTGGACGTTGATGCAAGGTTTTTATATAAATATCAGGACCATCAAATATTCATTCCATAGTTGGAGTGTGGGTGTTGTCAAAGTTCGTTGTCCAAGTCACTGCATGTTTCAGTGAGTATCAACAATTTCCTATTGTTATTGTGTTTAAACAGCGTGGGCGTTCATATGTAAATAGGTAGCTTTCATTTCAGGGCTGGGGTTGCTGAACGAGTACCAATCACAGTTCAGGAGACTGGTGAGCCAGGATATTTACACGAGATTTTCTAGTCAATTCAAATCTACTGCGTCTCTTTTAATATTGGATGAAAGTATACGACGTTAAAGAAATAATATGAACGGGGATGTAGTTGAATAACCAGATTTGAGCTTTGGTTGATGCTTCCTTTCTGTAGCCTAATTGTTTAGGCATCATCCCTACCAGGCAGCTCCCAAAGCAAATCCCTTACTCAACTATCCCAAATCCATTCTGCTTAATCAACGATCGTAGGAGGTACAAAATAAATATTGAGCCTTGCGATGGAAAAAGAAAACAAGGCCAATTTTTTTTCAATTTGATATTTTAAATCTGAATTATCCCTAATTATTTAAAATTATTCATTAAATGTTTCGGGAAAATAATTTCTAAACGTTGCTTGATCTGGTTTATAAATACGGAGAATCCAATGAAGATTGATCTCAACAACGCAGTGATATATAATAAAAAAACACATAAAGTTTTAAGCATTATGATACGTAGATGTGCGTTTTTGATATATGAAGCTATCATTCAATTCATTTTTTTTTTGTCTTTGATGCTGTATCCTTTTTCAATCGTCTACTTTTCCATTTTTGTTATTGTTATCAATCCATTGATTCTAACCTTTTCCCCAATCCATGTACCATTCTCTCATGTAATGTTTTTGTCTGTGAATGACATTAGGGATTTTTTAATTTCAACAAATTTCATTTGAAAAGATCGTTTTGATTGTATTATGACAGCTGTCATATCGGTGGATATTTATGAAAAAATGTCATAATTAGTGTATATCTGTTTATAGATACTAGAATGAAATTCAAGTAAACAAGCACCATTTGGGTGAAATATTTTTATCAGATTTTAAGAAATCTAGGAATGTGGCTTGGACGCAAAACAAATCTTATGGAGAAGAGTATTCGAATGATCGAACATGTCAAAGTTGGTTCGCGAAGTTCCAAGGTTGAGTAAACCATTTGTTCAAATTAGGACATTAATCAATTGCTCAGTTCTGTTTGAGTCAAACTCCCTTGCATCCTTCTCCCATACAGTATTACTCAAAAACTACGTATTCTATTTCAATACGTTAATAGTTCCTGTCTATGGATTTTGAAAACAATTCGACCTGGGTTAGGCTTTATAAAGTTTCTAAATAAGATCAACAAGAGAAAAGTAAATGAAGAAAGAAAACTCTTCAAAATGAAGTTACAAAAAAAAACAAAATCAAAAAATTACTATTTTACCAAGTTTTAGCAAAATTTTGATATGAAGGAAGCAAGAAAGAGAGACACAAAATACGTTACGGGAATGATATGCTGTGTTCAAAGATTGCAATCACACAACAAGTCTCTGTACTGACGGAAGATGTGAAGTTTGGCTGAGATATACTGATGGTGATCCTAATCTCAATTTGAAAAATTAGCTCGATAAAACACAGTGACCAGTCGAAAGAAAATAGCAAAATATACAAATCACACTCTTAACGAAATGAAACAACTTTTTAGAAATGCCGCCGTACAGTATTCATGTTTGATGACGCAAAATGAGTAACACTACCAGTATAGTATTGGATTCTAAAACTTGTCTCGGGCGTGAAGGACCAAAATTTCATTTTTGAAAGAGCTGAGAGTGACCCTTACTTTCCAGTGCAAATGGAAGATATGCAATATGTAAATCCAAAGCTCCACTCAATTCTGGTACATTGTATTACCAAAGTTGATTAACCAAGTTTAATACGAACAATGAATTATTTTTCAGCCATTAGCTTTCAGAATTGATAGGTAGAGATAAATAATAACCCGGTGGGGACAAAGGTTATCAAACTCTATCAAGGTTATCTATTTTCTGGATTTTGGAGAACGAACTTTTCGAGGAGTAGTCACCTGATTATCAACAATTGTTGAGCTGTCCATCATGGTTGTTGCTGATGTGATACTTTCAATGATACATCGCCATTGTAACAAACAGAGAAAATGTTAATTTAGGTGCTGGAAGTAAATAAAAGGATATCAGTTTGAAGCCAACACATTTTTGTTGGAAATTTCATGTGTAGCGCTCAAGATGAACTTGGAAGGCAGTTGCATCTTTAATTAGTGAAGTTGAAAGTTTGGTGAGTGCATGCTTTTTCAAAGCTGTGGAGAACAGACTGAATAAATAAATGATGCTGCAGAGGACTTAAACTCTAGTGTTACTGTTATTCATCATCTTTTGGAGAATTGAGATGAATGGGATTTGCTTACAAGACTTCAAGAGCATAAAAAATGTTGAGCTGCAACTAAGTTATATGACAATGTGGAAGAGAAAGAAATAATAGGGATTTATGAACATAATGTTTGATAAAGATCGTTCACACCTCTAATGCCCTTTAGTTGACATCTTATCTATTTATAAAAAGCTGAAAAGAAATGTTCAGAAATTAAGGCTGTTAGAATTCTCGATAATTTTTCAAATAAAAAATTCAAGGTGAAAAATCTTTTCATTTTTTTTGGTCACGAGATGGTACTGAAAAAAACATCGCTACAGGAAAATAAATAAACAGGATACAGAACAGAAATCATGTGATTATATCAGAAGTATAACTATTCTCTCTGCTATGAACATTTCGAATGAAAAATTCTCAAGTGATGATTCTTACCCGTTGAGACCCTCAAGAAAATGTGACGATGACTCCAGCAGACTTGAAATTATGTTTTGGGTTTATGTGACCGCATTTAGAACTCAGAATGTTTTTTTATTATAGAAATAACTCACCCAAATTTGTGATTTGAAAAGTCTATCAGCCATTCGAATTCCAAAGGAGATGTGCGTTGAGTTTTAGAGTTGGGTCTTACAATCTTTCATGCAAGACTCTTAGTGCCGTAAACAATTGAAGTGCTCTTTGTCACCATCCGCATCATTTATGCGTTTCCAAAATATTTGCAACATGGCTGACTTTGGTCCGAGAAAAGCTACGTATAACTTCAATCAAGAATGGTTTCAGGGATTTTTTTTAAGATGTAAAGAAAATAAAAGGAGTGATACATAATCAAAACAAAAGAGTTTGATTTAAATATTATCCGATTTAAAAATTTTGGGGGTTTCTTCACCGGAAAAGCTATTTTCTCATGTTAAAATATTACTATTACATGTTTCACTTTTATACGAAAAAACTTTAGAGTGATGTTTCCTATTCCCATAAAGTGTGTGTATGTGTTTGCGTGTGTATATATTTGTATTTGTGCATGTGAGTGCTTGTATCTGTGGGTGTATATGCTGCAGTGTACGGCGCCCAGATTTTGGAGAGTGACGCCTTGAAACTTTTCTTTGGCCCTGAAAGCATCTAGCTAAGAATTAGTCCTTTTCATGTATCAAAAATATAATCATACGTTGTATGAACTCATAATCGTTTTGATATCTATTTTACATCATTTTCAACGTCAACATCTTTCTCACATATTATGAAGATATCACATTGCAAATCATTTTGTAAAAGCTTAAAAAATATAAAAAGAAAATAAAAAAAAAACTTCTCGAACTTATACATGGTTAACTTGACGAAGTTAGGGATACAAATATATGCACGCAGGTACGCACACACATACACACGCATATATATATATATATATATATATATATATATATATATATATATATATGTATATGTATATATATATATGTGTGTGTGTGTGTGTGCATATATACATACAAACACACACATATAGACGTATATATATATACACATATATATATATACATATATATATAAGCATATATACACATATATATATACACTTATATATAAATACACATACACACACACATATATATATATGCATATATATATTCATATGTGTGTGTGTGCATATATACTCACAAACACTCACATATACACGTATATATATATACATATATATATAAGCAAATATAAACATATATATACACATACATATACGTATATATATATATATATATATATATATATATATATATATATATACACATATATATAGAGAGAGATAGGACGATAAGTAGATAAATAATAAAGATAATGAATTAGTCTGTAGAGAATAGGTTGCAGGTTGGTCAGCTAAATGATTGATCATATTGCGAGTAGACACAATAACACCATCCGTGAATTGAGAGAAACCAGCAAAGTTGATTGTCTGAGGCCGAATCTGGTTGATCGCTTGACTTCGATGATAAAAAGATATTCATTCAGAAAATATCTACATCAGGATTGCAATCAGATATTTTCCGAATTTAGAGATTAGGAAACGGAGAAGGAATTTTTGAGCATTGTCAACTCGATGGACCTGACATCTGAAGAATGAAGCCATTAGCCTGAAAGTAATCTCCATTTTAAAAGCAGTACAGGTGAATGGGAGTGTAGCATTATACAGGTATTCGTTAAACTAAGCCAACAACTCGAGTACTATCTTTGAGGCTATGAAAACATGATCATGAATAGCAGTATAAATAGGATATATCAAATAAGTGAAATTAAGGAAAAGAGCAGGTAACTAACACTAGGTTCGCAAAGATTTTGGTAGAGCAAGATCTACTTTCAAAAACAAGAATCTTTCGTAATTTCTGAAAAGAACGTTCCACAACCAAATGCAACCTCCGATAATCACCCAGGACCTGTGACATAGAACCAAAAGATAAACTGACAATAATACAACATGCACAGGAAAGAATCGCGTTTAACTTCACATGAAAAGATCACAAGGCAACACAATGAATTACAGAAATATAGGAGTTGGTGCAATCAGAGAATATAGAAGATTACTCAAATGGTCGTGGACTGTTCACAGTGCAAGAATGTCAGACACCACCAACGACTCACAACCTATGGCTTCAGAGATCATATGTTGCGTGCAGTCAAAATATAGAATGGCGCGAAGAAGTAAACAAATTAACAGAATATAGGCTTTACAACGCCCATGACAGAATGGTCCGGCGAATCTTGGAGAGGGATGATAAAAAATTGACGGAGATAAAGTGAAAAAGCCTTTTATATGTAGAAGCATCATCAATTGTCAATGAAAGATTAGAAAGCATCGAGTGTATATATGTCGGCCTATGTCATTGTCCGAGAGAGAAATTGTGCATGGAACTGCTCCAAAATTTATCACGTCTACCTTTGTTGATCACCCACTTCCCAAAGAATGGCGCGAAGAAGTAAACAAATTAACAGAATATAGGCTTTACAACGCCCATGACAGAATGGTCCGGCGAATCTTGGAGAGGGATGATAAAAAATTGACGGAGATAAAGTGAAAAAGCCTTTTATATGTAGAAGCATCATCAATTGTCAATGAAAGATTAGAAAGCATCGAGTGTATATATGTCGGCCTATGTCATTGTCCGAGAGAGAAATTGTGCATGGAACTGCTCCAAAATTTATCACGTCTACCTTTGTTGATCACCCACTTCCCAAAGAAATTTGGTTGAATTCCATAGCCTTTCGAGATATTGTGTGAACACTCATAGTCTTTTGGGTGATATTATGTCATGTAGACATATGACCACGCATTGGGGGAGGTAATCGTACAGGGTTATTCCAAGAATATAATCACTTTTGCAATTGATACAATCACATATGAATTGTGACCTCTTGGAGACATCATATTGAGAGTTATGAGCGTTTATAAGAATGTATAAAAGGAAATGGAAAAATGTCTTCTAGCCAAGGACCCCCCTAAAAAATTCAACCACATTCATTTTAACCCTTCGTCAACCCCCCTACAAAATCTGATAGGAATCCGTTCAAAAATATCGTATGGACAGAAAGAATTGTAGCCAGAGAGACCCAAGCAAATATAAATACCATATTTCACTCTCTATGATACGCTTTTCCCCAAAAGTCTTCAACTAGAAATCCAGGTTCATGTTATCTGCGGAAACATCACTGTTATGTATATTTGTATCCTTGATTGTATATTCGAGATAATGCAATTTTTATCAGGAATTGACACTCGAAAGGGGATATAGATTATTTCTGGTAGCGGATATAACAAAGAAAAATACAGTACCCCTTCGACTTCATTGGCAGAGGTAACAGAAAATTATAACATTGTCGGCCAAAACTATATCATAAAGAATTAGGGAGTGGTCACATTATTGATTATCTTACAGAATATGCTACTGAAACTCTTTTAATCATGCTTCGGAGAGATCTTATTAACTGAAGATACAAGCTGGGGTAAAGAAAAATTAAACGAAAAAAAAATCATCTGTCAAGACCATTGTTTGTCGGGTAATTCTTCATAGATCGGTTTCAAATTTCGATCGCTTCTTCCTTGGCCAATTGCCACCCTACCACAGAATTCCGTTGAAATTCATTGATGGAGATATCACGTGGATAAATATGAAATTTTAGCAATATTTTGTTGTTTGGACGTACATATATGACGTTAGGAAGGTGATTGTGCATGATTCAATCCAGTCATTTCTTTCCTACCTTAATTTTTTTACAATTTTACGAATTAAAAAAAATCAGTTCATCGAAAATCTCGGGAGTATTACGTGAATAGTAACAGCTGTATAAATAAATGTATGGAAAAAACAACGGAAAAATATCTGTATGTAGGAAATTTCTTGAATCTTCTCAAAAATGTAATTCTCCTTTTGGTATTCCATACTGTCAACATATAATTCTATTATATCAAGCTAAAGTTTTGATTTGCTAGCATCAATAACGGTGATCGTTGTTACTGACAGACAACCTGACAAATCGACTTATCGAATGCAACATCACGTCTCCATAAAGAATTCCCTCAGACTTTTCCTATGAAATTTATGGGGGTTGAACAAGGAAAGAACGACTTCATTTGAATTAGAACGGGAAATCAGGATTTTGATGGATGTTTTATTCTTGTTAAGATAATAATTCCACAGTCTTCTCTGCTACTCCATGGGTTAATTTTCTGTGCAGCAGTAACGTTCTGAAATACCAAGATATCGGAAAATTAAATACACAATTTTGATTTTTTTTAATTTAAGTTTGAGCGTTCAATCTATGATGGTTAATTGAAAATCAGAAAGATCGTATCTTTCATAGATCATGAAATAATGGAAATGTTACCGATAAAATTGGATCAGCATTCATGTAATGAGTGTGCATTGCTTTTAAGTTGGTACAATAACATAAATCTTTGTTCAATGGTCAAACTCTACTCTGACTGAAGCGTAAATGACAAGTTTTTTTTTTTTTTTTAATATATTCAAGTTTTCTAGAAGGAGTGGCCCTTTAAGCGTAAAGGATTTTCAAATTAAGCTATGAAGAGGGATTTTAAAAAATATTATCTAGATATTTTTTTAGATGCATGGCATGGTTATCTGGATGATCCTAGATATAATTTAGGGCAAATTTATGTATAAACTCGAATGGTATTTGCCCCATCAATCTCTTTCCTCTCTTGATCAATCATTGTAAACCTTCTTCCTTATTTTCGTCCCCTCTCCATTTTATTATTTCTTCCCATCTTTGTTTCTTTCCTTCTTTATTTCTTTCATTCTTTCTTCCTTTCGTCAATATTAATCGATGACAGAGGAATCAGATCTAGCTTTTCCCTTCTCTCTCTAATAACACAGTTTAAACTTTTCAATATTCAGTGCTGAACGGAAGTCTGATCTTATCAATATTCTCAGGTTAGGAAACTAAAGTCAACTCAGTGATAATAAACAATAGTTAGGAAAGAATTCTCAGTTGTCAGGAATTAATGCAAGCGATATTGACAGAATTGGGCAGTAGTATGTATGATGTGAATGCATTCCTCATGTGATAACCATTGAAATGCATTGAACATCGGTAAGAAAAGAATTGTCATCGGCAAATGACGGAGTAGTTTTATGTTATGTAACTGTCGTCATTTATGGTGTCTGTTGTGGTTGTCCGTAATCCTGTTATACCAGGTTATTCTATTCTATAACAGTTGGGTGGATTCAAATGATGTGTACATACACATAAACATACATAAATCCGTTCACGTGCGTGTATATATATATATATATATATATATATATATATATATATATATACATACATATATATATATATATATATATATATATACATATACATATATATATATATATATATATATATATATATATATATATATATATATATATTATTGTGTCATCCACTAACAATTGTTTCGTTGTATTATAACTCTTCAGTGTGGCTATAGACAATCAAATTTTCCCCATCCAGTATCAGGAGGCAGAAGTGGAACCTTCGCTTCCGGAGGAATTCATAATTCAAGCAATGTATTCATTTAGCTTCTTAGATTCCCCACCCAGCAGAAGGCTCTATTCCTATGGAAGAGCATTGTATAATATATATATATATATATATATTCAAGACTTTTATTTGTTTGTCTGTGCTTCATTCATGTCAGAACTACAGGGCTTACTCGCCCAATATTTGGCATGTAGAAGCACGAGAGGACAACGTCTCACATATGCTGTGCAAAGTCATGTTTCCAGTTCTGAACAATGGAAATAAATTCGTTTTGCTCGGGATATCTTTTCAATTGTTTTCTTTTATTACCAAGATCACTTAGAAAAAAATCTTTCAAGGTTCGTGCATGTTCCTATATTGATGGGAATAGAACGAACAGTAACAGTAGTAAAAGTACCATTTAAGTTTCCCTCTGAAGGATTTTCAAACCTGCTCTCCCCTTTTCTGATTCTAACGAGCACACTGAATACAAATTAGGTCATTTCCTATATCTAGTTGAAGCTTGGGGTAATTTTATGATTCTTTAACTCAATTTTACAGTTGAAGTAATTTTTTTTTTAATTTCAAATGAAACTTCATATACAACAATAATCTATTTCAGGCGACAAGAAAATTTACAACACTCTCCCTTTACGATTTCCCAACTTATGAACTCATAATAAATTTTTTTACCAAGTCGTATGTCTGAGATCATCCGAATTTTATCATTCTTGTTTCTATTGCAAAAAGAGTTGTGACCATATAGTATTTACATTTGACTCATCTTTACCAACGTCCTATCATTTCGTTTGTTTAACCTGTATTTGTAATCATCTAATCTGGGTTGTGCCGGGTATATCAGCTATATATATATATATATATATATATATATATATATGTATGTGTGCGTGTGTGTGTGTGTATATGTATGTATGTATGTATATATGTATGTGTGTGTGTGTGTGTGTGTGAATAGTTCTGGCAAATTCCCGTTGCAACGATGCTGTCTCCCCAGTCGTTCATTTATAAGGAAGCGTTTTAAAACGACACAAGGTGTAACAGTTCTGAAAAAGTTGTTCTTGCTTAGAATATTTAGTTCAAAGCTTTCGACTCTCCGGGCTAAAAGGGTGTTCAGGGCAAGTCTGTTGGCTTTTTCCTGGAAAGACTCAAAATGCACCCTGGGAGTAGACTTCCAGTCATGCCACCGTCCATGGCAAATCATTGAAGTGTTTCTCTTGTTACCAACCACTCATGGGCCTTTTCTATTCATCTTCTTTATTGCTTCCTTTGATCTTGATCACTCACACCTGGTATGGGAAAAATGAGGAAAGGGATTATTTTCCCATTGACAGTAAAACATACACAAGACCAGTTGAGGCATTGAATCTTCTTAGAGGTGTGGATCAAAGGAAATAAATTTTGTTTCATGAAAACACGTTAAGTACTCCATGATGTCTCTCTAATTCGGGAACAAGAGGAACAGGGGAATCAATCGGTGTGTATAGTACAAACACATGAATTTTAATCATTTAGATGTCGTTAAACCCAGAGAAAGATTTGATTGAAAATACTTCACTTACCTTTCAGGTAATATGGTACTTATATATATATATATACATATATATATATATATATATATATATATATATATATATATATATATATATGTGTGTGTGTGTGTGTGTGTGTGTGTGTGTGTGAGTGTGAGTGTGTGTGTGCATGATTATGCACAAGCATATGGAAGATGCAAAGACAAAGATAAATTCAAAAGTGATTTCAGTTCCTTTTCTCTTCTTTTTCTCATATCCCAGCTAGCTAAACCCTCTGGTTATCATCGGAGTGATATGTAATGGAAAAAATAATTTGGTACACATAATATATAGTTTTTCCTGTCGTAGTAAGGCATGACTCATTTTTTTCAGTAAGCATCTCGTGTTTTCTATCGGCTTCATTGTTATTTTTTTTAATTTTTTCAAATGTCATTAGCGGAGATCAACTAACATTTTTTTTTGTATATCATAGCCTGGAATTCCTGGGAGTGAAGTTTTGGAGTGTTTGAATGTGTGGCGAATGGGATATATAGGTGAATTGCAATGGCTGATGAGAATATTGTAATGTTGTTCTATACCTATTTCATTTGTTAAAAATTTGACTGTGTAAATTTGAATCGAGTTAAATGTGCATGGATTTTTATATGCAATATTCATATTGTTCATGGTAGTAAATGATTTTTTTGAAAAAATTATATTAAGTTAATTTGGAGATGAAGGTAATCATTTGTCTCACAAATGTAAAATATGATCACTGGACACAGCATACAAAGACCCCAAAGGTCATACAAAGGCTCTGAAATGTATAGCAAGATGATATAGCAATAGGATATTAATGCAACCATGAAGTTGAATTCAGTTAATTTGTTCTTTAGTGGTAGTACTGCAAGTAGTAAATACGCTCCTATGAAAAGAGAATTTATCACTGCACGACAACAAGTGAAAACTCGAAGAGAAACGAAGTTGTAGACAACAGTAAAAAATTAAACTCTGTGTTAATTGGTTAGTAGAGGCAATAGTTTGCAGAGGGCACAACTAAAATAGTAATAATTAAACTGGTCTGTTTATTCACTCAATAGAAACCTACAAATGACCCAAATCTTTTGTCTGCATGCTGTGTTGGGCATGATCAATTCAGAAAATTGAAAATTAAAGTGCCCAATGACAAAGTTACTTCTCCATCCTTGGGCTGTGATTACTAAAAAATCTGAATTTGCAAAGAAAAACAAAAGACCCCCCCCCCCCAAAAAAAAACATAAATAAGAAGCAAACAAAAAACAACTACAAAAAACAATCGGACTCAAACCAAGACATAAATCTACCATAAATTTACATTACACAAAAACATGTTTTTCCAGACATAAAGAGTAAATATTCAAATTATAAGCCCACTATCATTTTTGGTGCGGCTTGTATGCCTGATGCATGCATTGCCAGCCAGACCAGCTTAAAAACTGAGAGAAAGGTATGTTGGCAGTTCTGGTTGACAGTTTTTAATGGATATTTTGAAGGTGAGTCAATAGCCGATCAATGTCATAGGCCGTGATTAGAGAGATCTTTTTTTCCATTTTGCAGATTTTTTTTTATCTGATTTCTCATTTCCAAAAGCAAATTTGTTTCCATTTGATGCAACGATAATTATAAATTAAATCTTTTTTGTCTACTATACCTTCTTGGAAAGCACTCATTAACTACTAGGAGATGGGCACTTATCGTAATGTTACAGCTGATAGATAAGTCTCAACGGCAAAGGCTTGTCGTTTGTGCTTGATTAAACTAACAAGAGTAAATAACAACCTGATTCATGATGAAATGGAATTGAATGCCACGCAACACGGTAGCTTTTATTTTTTTCCAACCTCTGAGTCGAATAATCTGATGCTGCAAATATATCACAATCGTAATGGGAATTCCCGTTCGTATGATAAAATGACCACAATTACTATACCGTTCATCTTTTTTAAATCTATCTATTTACTAGCTGATAGGATTTTTACCTCGAATTGCTTTCAGTAGCTATCAGCATTCAATGATCAACATTGAAGAACCATGGTAATTAGGCTTGTAAGGCCTCTCTGATTCATTCCGCTAAAATTCAAAATACTTATACAAAAACCTAGATCCACTCCGTCACACATATACACGCACATACACATTGTTACTGGAAATTAGCTATGGCTGTACAGTTAATTTTCATAAGTTCATGACAAACCATAAGATAAAATAATTAGAAATAATACTCATAAGGAAGCATTAATAAATCGGATCACAATGGCACAAAGAGAAATAAATTCATTTCGCCAAACTATTGTCTCAAATCGAATACTGTATACAAAACCGGAATATCAACCAAAGAGAAACCTTAAAAAGTGAAATATTGGATAAGAATATTTGAAGCACCTTTTAAACGAAGATTAACAAACCATATATTGTCATTTACAAACGAAAAATATAAAAACATTAACTCACTGTCGACATATTATTAGATGCTAACCGATAGCAACCTCGAACCCACGGTACAAAGGAAAATATTATAACAAACATACATAGATATGCCAAAACATTGAAATCCAACATCATCTATGCCTGATTGAGAAATTCAAAATTCCCTCTTCTATCAAGAGAACAAAAAACAAAAAACAGAGTTATTTAATAGGAAAAATAAAGTAGCCGACACAACTCAAAATTTCTATTAAAAAAACATTATTCAACATCGTGCATATTAGTATACCAAACTTAAAACACCATGAAAATCTTATCCCTTTTACCATTATTAACCATAGTGTTAGAAGCATTACTATTAACATTATTATTCTATACCTCCTATGCGCTAGAGACCAACCCAATTACTTTTTAATAATTGAATTAGTTAAGTAGAATAAAATGTAAAAGCAGACCCCAACACTGGTAAAAGATTTAAGTGACGATGAAATATTCTAAGGGAGGGAACTCATTACAAAGAGCTGGAAAATGCCAACAGTATATCCTACTAATCTATCTTTTATAACTACTAGCAAGCAAAGCATCTCCACTATGTAAAACATTGAGAAAGCTTTACAAGCCTTGGCCAGACACCAAGTAAGGAAAATAACGAAAAAAGAAATATAAGATATATATATATATATATATATATATATATATATATATATATATATATAAGAGAACAATAATAAAATATAGGACACACCTGTGTATATGTTCAATGTATTAAGCATATCTTAATTTGAAAAGGTGTCAATAACTACTAGTACATCACTCATGAAACAAATGAAAATATGTTCAAAGGTTCATTACAGGTTGTACATTTTGTTTCACTTAAAGGATGATTGTTTTTTTTCATCTTTTTAAAAGTAAAAATGACTGTCCAATCTTCACTGATATATATATATATATATATATATATATATATATATATATATATATATATATATATATATATCATAAGTGCAGTGCTTGACAAAGATTTTTCCCATTTCCTTCCACGATAACAGCAATGACTTACCTGCAAACGTTTCTAAGTCTTCCTACAATCTTGTGCCTGGTCTTTTCTCACCCACACTGCTTGTTTAGGGGTTCCCTGCATTTACTTTGCTCTGCCCCACATTTGAGCTGTCTGTAGATTTGTTACCCAAACCAAGGATATTTGGTCCCCATCCTTGGTCCATGTACCACCTATTGTAACTGGGTCTTCTGGTGCATGTCTTCGATGTTTGTGGTCTTCAGTGTTCTGAGTATCGTATTGCTAGTAATGAAGTCGCTCCACACACTGGTGCTGAGGTACTGCAGGTGGAAACACACAAGAGGCTGAAGGTGACGCTGGTATGCAACCAAGGATCTGATACCATATAGGAGGGTGGTTAATTCTCAGGCTTTGTAGACTTTGATGTTTTGTCTCCCTTGATATTTTTATTACCACAGACACGATTACACGGTTTGCCAAATGCAGCCAGTCTTTTCTCTAGATCTTTGTTCAGCCATTGCGTCTCAGGATATGACACAACTTTGGTAAAGAAAGTTCTAGACGACATTGTGTAGTTGAGTAGATTGAGATGGATGGCAAGTGGTTGTTTTTAGATTTAGTCTTTGAGCATATATATATATATATATATATATATATATGTATATATATATATGTATATATATATATATATTGTATATTCAAGTAGCAAACCTTCTGTCGTACATGTTTCGTTAAAAACGAGATATAATGCATGTTTATTGACTTTTTTTTACGTCGAATTCGGTATATGCCATTGGTGCGTCGTGCTCTTATATACAGGAACGTTCATGTGCGTCGAAAGTCAACAACATGCATCACAATGATTTTTTTGTGAATTTTCATTATTTATGGATGGGGTCACGAGAACAAGCACCGAATGTGAATGGTTATGTAATAGATTAGATTTTCTCTTCCATTCTCGCTAAGAAATAGATGACAAATTCCGTATCCAAAAGACGACAGTGAACTATTGAGATGTTGGTTAGTGCTAGGATATTAACCATTGTATTCAAAAAGAAAGTAAGTAAGCAAGCGGCTGTTTTATGGTTGATAGAAACTTTTGCTTGTTTTTGATCTTGAATGGTTAAAGAAAGTTGGGGCAAAAAAGAGAACGGGGTTCATTTGAAATTTTCTGGCCACTGTTAGTAGTATGAGTTTTAGCATCCTTGTTCCGAGGCGCTAGGTGCTCGATGTATTCCCTTGCACATGATTAGCATCTGGCGAGACGTGTCATGTCTCAGTTATGCCGTGAGACTGAATATAAGACTCGACAGCCTCGGTCGTATAATTTTAAAAATCTTTCTGGGTATATATTTGACAGAATATCTGTCTTTGCAGTGTCGAGTTGAGATGCTTTTTTTAATCGGCCGTTTTCGGGGCTTCAAGTAAAAATAAAAAAGAGGCTCGATTTTTCCTAAAATTATTTATCTAAAAACGATATTAAATATCTTGAATGACAATAAATCTAAATTTGGATACAAAATATGCAAACTGGCAAAAGTAAAGTAAGTATATGAAATAATTCGAAGATGTTCACAAGACAATTTTAGCAGGCTGTTCTACACAAGTTAAAATCTTGGCCCTACCAAACATTCAACCGTGGGGTGAGTATCATCTTAGTCATGTTAAAAGAACCATATCCATTCCGACTAGATGGAATATCTTTCACATAATACATACTCCACTATCTGAGATGTCTCATAGCAAAAATCCCCAAAGTTCAAATAAGGCTAGTACATTGAAAAAATCAATATAACTTGATTTTTATTCATCTGGTTTGTGTTCTCTAATTATCAGGCCCTCTTACGCTGAGGTGCAACGCACTTGCCACAAAATTTGCTGACAAACATTACACCGGTACAAATATTCTCGTTAAATCTTGCTGTCTCAACATATACAAGTTTGGTAATGACGGTACTACAATGTTTCGCAAATGTTCGAAGAAACACATTGCTATAAACAAAATGATAGAGACATACTCAATGTTTCAGTCGTGCTACATGACAAAGAATGTTAAAAGTCAGCTGTAACCTACTGCAATTGAGATTGCGATTTATCACATTTTACACCTTATATTGTGAGTGTTAAAATAGGCAATTGCGTCATTATCGGCTCATTTACAAATAATCCCATGGCTCGAATTTCTCTCCAAAAACATAGGAGAAAGTGATTGTATAAGTAGTAATTAATATTGCATCGGTTGACTCTTGATAGTTCTATGACTTAAAAATAACCAGTCTCAACTCAGTTGTGCTAAGAGACTTTAAGGGCATATATTTCTTAATGGAAATCTAGACGTTCGAACATTTTTACTTAACTAGCCAGTTGTTTTCACATTACTTGGTAAAATGAACTATAAGCAAGAACGTGAATATTTTGATGTGGTAATCTCTCCCATAATAATGTAATTATATTTAGCTGTGTAGTCCGACCAAAAAGGGTTATTGGTTGCATAATCAAAAGACACGTCTCACATAGCCATAATTAAAAGACGACAAAACACGACCAAGTAAGCACACGTTGTAGAATCACATAATTAAAAACCTTTGCCATATGCATATGTAGACTCAACCAAGTAGTGCATATATAGATGAAACCAGTGCAAGATTTACGTAGCATCCAGCATCTGTTTCTCCTTCTCTGTTCTTACGTGCACTCACAAGTGGTCAGACAATTTAAAACATAGACTCACTGTGCCAGAAAATATGATATAAGAGGCTTGTCTGTTGATTGGCTCATCTTTTTGTCTTTTTAGATTTAGATAAGCGAAGACCATCAACCGTTATTCGTGAGTTGCATTGCTATTAAACTACAATTACGACAGCAAGTAAGTTGCTGTTACATAACCTGAATTATCAAACTTCGATCCTAGAACTAATATCATTATGATACACATGCATCTTCCCAAACACTTGTGTACTTCAAGACATTTTGTCTTTACAATTCCACTGTTACACTTAATCAAATCTCCCTCCTTTTCTGAGCCCTGTTTGTCTATGAGTGCATTTGTACTCTACAACGTTGATCACAAATGTTGCAACGAAGAATGAACAGTGAATATTTCTAAGCATTGACAAGTCGGTCAGTCCCGCCTATACTTACCCATATCAATGAATATATAAGAAAAGTTTGAGAAAGTGTACAGATAATATAGCATGGATTATGGAATCGGCAAACTGACTTCAAATCCCGGTTGAGTTCACATCCTAAAATGCCCTTTGGAAAGGAATAAATTCCCTTTCCCCAACAGACTGCACCCAGGATTATCCCTTCCTGCAAGTACTGTACAATCTTTTATCAACCGTCGTATATTAAAGGGAGAATTAGCACCGCAAAGTAAGACACATTCCTTTGTAAAATGCTATGGAAGGCTGTTAATCGTACAATAATCATCCACTATGCTACGAGATAATTAAATCAGATTTACCTCAAGTATATGGAAGCACATCTGTGCCTAAAAATCTCCCTTTTTGTCAAATTGAAGCATTAGTCCTATAGTACTTTCATTGTCATTTTACCCTTTCTCTCCTTGATTTTTGTCGTATCCTTTTGGGTCTGTTTTTGTTAATTCTGGTTTTTAGTCTTTTTACATTAGAAACCGTCATCTATAACTGTCACCGATACTCCAACAAAACTGTCAAAACAGGTTTCTTCTGTTTTCAAGCTGGTCTTGCTGGCTATGTATGTGAGTAGGTAAATATGGGTCACCTATTCGCACTGCAGCTATGGATCTAAAGGGTTGAAAAATTTAGCCATTTACACCCTATCACTTCCTGATGACCGTTTCTGTTTTTTTTTTTAATTCCTTTTCGAAATAGGTTTCTACGGGGATTTTGATTTATGAAGGACGCAAGAGAGGGAACTTATTCAAATTGATCACCCCGATATGACATTGCTCACGTGCCAGTTTCTATTGAATGACTAACCAGACCTACTTTTCTTTATCTCTTTCTTCCCAATATTTGCTCATTCCGTTGTTGTTTTTTTCAAATGATTTCTATCGGCTGATGTATAATGAACTGTGATATTTTCTAAAATCTGTTTACCTACGTTTTACCTTAATCATAGTTTTATTATTAATTCTTAATTACATTAGAAAAAATTGGAACTAAATAATCTCACAGCATGTCAGTGGATTTGGTTTCGAATGCTCAATCAAACAGATTATAATTTACTTTTCTTTGTAAGTTCGCACCAATAACAAATACATAAGATATCAGATACCACTAGTTGTAATTGATATCTGAATTGAAAAAGGTGTGAAGTAGCAAGAAACAAAGTGATATTGGATCTTTTTGACTTGTTTTAACCTAAAAGGAAAGAAAACATATCAATTTGAATATATTCTTTTTGAAGGTAATCGATGAATCAACTTTGGCATCATAATTAGCTTGATTTATAGTAATGGCAGTGGAACTTTGTTATTAAAATCTAAATATCATCATCATCATCATCATCATCATCATCATCCTTTTAGCCTCCAGATTTGCCACGGATTCGGTACTTTTTGAAATTTGTCATCCATCCCATATTCTCTCGGCCCCGGTTTCACATGTAGTGAGTTGCAATGTCCAACGGCTGTTTACCATTCTCGCTATATGACCAGTCAATTGCCATTCAGATTTCCTAATGTATTTTATGATATCAGAAGTCTGGTTTTCCTCCAATATATTGTGAACTGTTTTGTGATCTCTGTACATTATGTTGATCATGATTCTCTCCTGTGCTTAATGTACGGTTCTCTGTACAAGGTGTCAGTCTTTTTGTTAGATTCCGTGTTTCAATTCAAATGGTGACTGTCGTGACAATGTATTGGCTGTATTTTTTTTTCAGAACCTTCAAGATTCTTGTGTTGAGCTTGGCCTACCGAAAGCTTGCCAACGTGGAGTGGTTCTCTGCTCTATCTCATCTTCTCCTGAATATTTCATGGATATTCGTTGTCGTCTTGAGGATATAAATAAAAGAGACCCAAAGACTCCATTTCTGTACAGTTATCTGCTCAAGTTAATAGCAATTAATTTGAAGAAATCAGCATTGGAGGTGACAATAATTCATACGCGACTATGCTGTAAGTTTATGCAGATGGAATTTGAGACACAACTCGGTTACAAGACATCTGGATAGCAGAAGCAGATGATCAATTTCACAAGAGTACTGAGTTATCTTCATGCACATTTTAATTGCTACGTCTTTTTTCTATCTATCCATCTATCTATCTAACTATCTATCTATCTATATATATATATATATACAAATGGTCATGTAAGTTCTCGTTTTAACCCTTGACCTGTTATCATAACTTCCCATAAGTTTCTACGTAGGTCTGGCTGGCGATGTAGCATGGTTACGGGCGGCAAAGACAGAGCCCGATATCTTGAATATTCAGATATTTACTCCTTAATATTTTTACAAAAACATTTTTTTTGACTTATTAGAATTCTTCCTCATAATAGGATTGTAGGTGTGGTTGAGTTTGCAATACAAGTTCATGCTATATTTATTCCTTAGTTTATGTCTGCTTCTTTTTTTTTCTTCAATTCAGACGTTTTAATGATCAATGCCCAACAGAATATGAACGAAATGACTTATCCATCGATCACCCGTTCTTTTTCAATTGAATATATTTTTTTTTCACTTTTCAATTAATCACCCCGACAGAGCATGCAGCCAAAGCAGTCTGGTTTCGTGACAGTTTCTCTTGAGTGATTAACCAGACCAGTTTTTTATTCGTTTTAAACATTACTTAATATCATCAATATTATCTTCTGTTTTGAAAATATCGATCCGTAATTACGAATTTTTTCTGTCTTTTCGGTTATCAGTGACGATTTTATTCTATCAACCAAAAGTCTTACTAACTGATTTTTTTTCGTACTTTTTCTCACATCTGTTTAATTTGTTTGATTGATTATACTGTGGTTGTTTCGTCGAATATTAGTATTCCTATCTTTTGTTCATTTTTTGTCTCAAGTCTTTTTTAATATATATTTGTTATTTCATGCATCGAATCTTTAGTTTCTTTATTTTTGTCTTCTTTTCTTTCTGAAAGTGTCAATCAGAGCAGTAGTAAAACTGTCAACACAGTTTTTTCCAGTTTTTAAGCCAGTCTAGCAGGCTGGATACGGGTGTACCGTGCATATAGGCCAAAACAGCTAGAGGGATGAAAATATAAACATATATTCTCTGTTATCGGTCGAAAAAAAGTATTTATTTATCTATAAATTGCCCCTTCAAAAAGTTTTTGGTTGGGGGTCTAATTTACAATGTAAATCGATGATAAACTATTTTTTGAATTGTGTCCAGCACCATTATTGCTTGACTTTTTCTTTACTGATCACTGTCCATCAAAGGGCGATAGAAGTTACTTATCCATCGATACACCTTTTCCCCGGTTCTTTAATTGATCATCCCTACACGACAACACTGCAAAATGATGATTGTTAAGTAAAAATCCATTATTTTCATTCCAATGTTTCTTACTTTGCCAACAATTCCTTATCAAGTACGAATTCTCAGACAGATGACTTCTTTTTTGGTCTATAACCTCGGCAATCTCTACTTTCTTTTGCAAACTCTATTAACAAATCTAGATCCAATTGCATGATCTTTTGTTATACCCTTTCCCGATACTACATTGCCTTCTCTCTTTCTCTTCCTTTCTCTCTCTTGCCCCCCCCTCTCTCTCTCCTATTTTGTTCTCTCTGCTCTGATACGAATAGTATTTTCTCATCCCGAGTCAATTCTTAATCCGTCAAATATTCTCCTTTTTCCGTTCCTTGGAACGTAATATTTTGTAATATCTCCATTCATTATTCATACCAGTAAATGCAACTTTGTTTATAAATTTATATTCAGCGTCTTTCATTTGACTCTTGTAGTCCATTATGAATGAACCATGCCAGATTCTGCCTCATCTCTTCTCCAAGTCAAGAATCCCACTTCTTTCTCTTCCTCTAACCCACCACTATCTTCCCATCTTTCTCCTTCCGCGCTGGGCCGGAACGCAAACATGTGCGCCCCATAAATATCTATATTCGGCTCCGTCTTCTTTTTGGCCTTCTAGAAGCAATGCTTTTCCGGTCACATCCGACCTTTTCGGATGTACGCACTTCCTTATTCTGAAACATATCAAAATAGAATTATATTTCGGTGGAGTTTCTTTTTTTAAAATCAGGAGGCTTCCAGACTTCGGAAGTAGAAGCGGACAGTTACTGTGCTTTCCCCAATACTTCCCTTGCTTTTTTCTACCTGGTCGGACAGAAGCACATTTTTACGGCGCAGTAAAAGGGTGTTGTTGGTTGACCTCGCCAGAACAGAAAACAGAGGCATGTGGCGAATGGTTGTAGTCATTCTACAATTCGGTTAAATGAATACATATTTGACACTACAGTTTCAGGAGATAAACAATCAAAACTTTTTTTTAATCTGTGTAAGAATGAATTATTAAGAATATTTTTTGTAAGAAAATAGAGATATTGGGTTAAGTAATGAATCTTTCAAGGCTTATTTAATCTTTGTTCAACAAATGTACACGTTGTCAGTAACAAGAGACGTCATATAATTGGATACAATCTGTTATCAAATATTAGCTTGAGATGTGTGTGTGTGTATATATATATATATATATATATATATATATATATATGTTTGTGTGTGTGTCTGTGTGCATTCATTTATACAAGAGTTCGGATATTATATATATATATATATATATATATATATATATATATATAGAGAGAGAGAGAGAGAGAGATAAAGAAATAGAGGGGTTGGAATAGTGAGAGAAGAGATGAGAGAGAGGAAGAGAAAAGCTGACCAAGCGTTCTTGAATAGCAAGGAGAGGAGGTGATTCCTGCTACTGCATATTGAGTTTCAATTCTTGACAAACGTGTTCTTTGACCATTTAAAAGAAAAACTTCTAGAATTTGAAATGCATATTGCAGATTTGAGATACTATGGCTTCCGAAAGTATCCGAGCGTATTAACTTAATAGCGTTATTCGTATTTTGTTGATTATTCTGACTGGATACTGATTTCTGGGGGGATAAGAGTATCATTTCCTTCACAGAACATGATCATCACTTTGGAGGTGCAGTATATTTATTTTGTCGAACTGACAAGAAATTAGGAAAAAAAATTGTTAATTAAAAATGATGGATCCAACAATATTCAAAACAACAAAAAACTTACTTACGAACTTCTTATCATCTCCATTACATCACCGGACACGTACGCTTCGTTTCATCCAAAGAAAACAATGTGGTGCCATTCGCTCATAGCATGAACAATGGCCTCAAACTCGAAGTCCATAAATGCTATCTAGTCCGAAGGAGATAACTCAGTTCCAAAAAAATTGAAATAATTGAATTACCGCTTTTCCCTATCACTTTCTATTTCCTTTAGTCCTTAAAATAATGAAATGTTTTCTTTGATAAGCATATACTTCTACAGATTAGTAATTCAGTTTTCCAATGACATGTCGCCTCTAAGCTGCAGGCTGGAATTATCAAAACCTTGTAGAATTTAAAACTAGATGTCTATCGGGCTTTCTAAAGAAAAATGATATCATTTTAATCCAAAAATACGTCGCAAACACAGTATCTTTCCAACAGAATCCTTAGATATATTGATTTGATGAGTTTAATCACGTCTTAGTTACATTAAAGATGGTTTCTGTTGTCTGGCTTCTTCAGATTAATCGGCATTACCTTCAAAATTGTACCTAGCGTCTCCAGACCATCACTGAGTAACATCATTAATTACAAACTCCAACAGTTTGCCTTCTTTTCCAACTTTGTTTGTCAATTTACTAAATTTTAGAATATGTCCATTCTGTTTATTCCGTAATTATCTTACCTTACAGATTCTGTAGGAGACGAATTCTTTCGTTCAAAATAATATTTTTCTATTCTAGTTTTGATTCGTGCTCAATTTCCAAGGATTTAACAGGTCAAAAATTTAGGGATATTTTCTTTCCAATGTTGTATTCAGTGCATGGAATATCTGATCTGGTAACCACTTCTTCATTTCCAAGGAATAGATTTCTTTCAACCTTTCTTTCTAAATCATTGTTTATATCCTTTGTAACCTGGTTGTTTTTGTCACATATTTTTGTATTATTCTGTTTTTGACTCTTTTTTCACTTACCTTGAATTTTCAATATTTTACTCGTTTTCTCTTTCAAGCAATGACTTTTTTTCAGGTCACCCTTCCATATCCAGCTCAGTGTAGTGTACAGCTTGAAATGTCCCTGTGTACAGGTACTTCAATCTCTATCCCTCTCTCTCGTTTCAGCTCCTTCACCATCATCTTTGGTCTCTTTCCACCTCGTTAAGAAACCCTCTTTCTTTCTGCCAGATTCGTCAGTTCTGATGGCCGCAGCCCTGCCCTTCTGGCAGAATTTTTGTGCTGCCATATCTTTTCTGTTTTGTATAAATTATCCCGATGGTGCTCCATAAGATGTTCAACGTTTGGTTGTACTTTTCCATAACTTTGTCCCTGACTTGCTTAGAGAGCTCCTTCGTTTCCATGGTACAGCTTTCTCGTTTATGTCCGTTGTTGAGTGGTATTTCGGACTCTGGAGCCATCCAAATCACCCATACACACACAAACACACATACGCACACATATACACAAACACACACACACACACACACACACACACACACACATATATATATATATATATACATATACATGTAATTATATATATATCTATATCTTGTGACAGCTCATGTGACACTTGAATCGCATACAAGTTGACTTCATTCTACCGATTATGTGACTTTCAAAGGTTATTATCTGCACCAGATCTCATTCAGAGGCTCCATAATGAACAAGTTGAATAAGTATACATGCACCACTTTGCATTATTTTATTATTTACGATGTTTTCAGAGATAATTGTTATTTTTTACATTCCTCTCAACCAATGTAGGTTATTTGTGTAGGCTTATTGAATAAAATCAAAATAAAATCCATTTTGCATTCTATGTTTTAATGAAACAAAATTAATAGAAGTGCCAGAAAGGGATAAATACTTTTCAAATGTATTATATGTCTTTGTTGCAATATGAGAAAAATCCACTCAACCATTGTGATATTTCAAAAAGACCGCAATGCTCAAGATCCATAAAAAAAGTTACTCGGACTTCTTTCAAACCTTTCAACACACAAGAAATATTTTTCAGGCAAATGCTCCAAGCTCATAAATCAAGGATTATCAGAAGAAAAATAGCAATTTGGGATTTTTTTGCTATTTACTACTATATGTGTAACGTTAGAGAAACAAATCTCGTGATGTAGCTGGCATCCCTATCGTGAAATGCATATGACTGGTTGATATGACTTTATCCATGTGATTAATGCGTTTCCTGATCTCAGATATGCGCATAGACCTTTTACATTAGCTCATTATAATTGTATAAATACTGATATAAACCTGTTGCTCTAATGCATGTATGTTTCGTTGTAAAATCTGCATATCTCAGTGAATATTCGCAGAGCTTGACATTGGCTCAAATGGGAGAAGATGAGTTTCGAAAGATTTTGTTACATCGATCTTTCAAGTTTAGGAATTGGACATGATGCAACTAAGTTTAGCTTGGTAAAATATCTAAAGCTAGTATTATAAACCCACACACACGAACAAACACAAACACAGACTCACATACATAGTGGAGTCTGATACAGTGTACAGTTCGAGAATGGCAGAATTTGAATTTAACATAGTTATAATTTTGTGGTGTTGTTCCCCTCCTCACATGACAATATAACGGAAACGTTGGCTCCTTAAGTAAATAGGAATATTAAAAATGAGTTGCTTTTAATTAAAATCGATAGTTTGCAGAGCCGCTAATGGGTAAAACCTTATTTAAGAACTTAGACACATTGCAGCTAGATTTGCCGCTCCATAGTTCTAACCACCTTTTGTATTAGCATCAAATCATCAAAGAAAATTTGAAATATAATCGATTTCAAACTTGTTAGGAAATTGCCTTAGACGATAGAGTCTGCATGTTTGCCTAATTGTAAAACCTGAACTCTAGTGACAACTTGTATGTTAGGGTCGTTTGGATGACTTTGAGGTTAAGTAAGGATAGAGAAATATGCAAGGACCAAAAGGCAAAAAAAGAGAGACGGAACAGCGAAACAAATCGAAAAAAATATACATATTGAAGAACACACATGAGATGTGGATCAAATTTTAAATTGTTTGTATTTTTAGATTCCTTTTTAGTTTTTTAAAAGTGTAACTCGCAACCATAGTCAATAATTGAACAACTGTAGTTTCAAAAAGTGAATGTGAAAGAATTCCATAAAAAGCGTGGATAGAATAATTTATATTCATGGCACCATTGGCGTTTTTCACAGGAAGGCATAAAAAAAAATCTAGAAACGTCGAGATCTACAGAATCTAATATGTCAGAATATGACCCAGGAGAGGCTACAAAAGTTTTTTTTAAAAGAAACACAGAAAAGGCCCTGTATCCGGGAAAGTTATAGTGGAGTACTGATGTTTGTGGACAAAACAGTATGACCAGTAGTGCTGGAACACGCAAACAAACACTAGAACACATACAAAAGAGAATCTTTTTCACGATTTCTGATGGCTACAGTTGTTTAATAGGGTTGAATATCTATATTATCATGCACAATTACACGTTGTTGAATATTTGGTTCAAAGAAATTTCAGCAATTCGAATCGTTGGATAACATTTTACGCTGGACATTCAATGATAGATCTATTTGCTCCCCAAAATTGTGATTTAAAGACAGTATTCCTGATACTTTTTGGGTACTTTCTTCTGCCGGAAAAAACGTAAGGCACTAAAACAAAACAAAAAAAAACAAACTTTTTTGCAGGTCTCGTTTGAGCTTGTTGACTACACTTGACCAAAAGTTGCAAAAATAAAGGCAAATAACTCCCCTATGAAGACATGGAAGTCATTTACATTGGTTGTGGGAAACGGTGGCTGCATTCACTGTCCAGAGACCTCGAAGGCCAGCCCCACAAAAAAAAAAAAAATAGAATGATATGAACTGGTCATTGTTGCGAATTATACCGATAATCTGACACGAATCAAATCTATTTCAAGTCAGTCTGCAACCTTCCATGATTTAAATTTACTGATTTGTTTCCTGTTGCTTTTTTTTCTGTTGTTTGTGAGCAAGTTCAATAATTTTTGCAGATCTTGTGCATGAATTTCTATTTCCTCTTTAAAGAAACTTATGCTATAACAGTTGTTATCCCCCGAGAAGTTTTAAGGGGAAACACCCTTGGGAGAACACGTGTGTACAAGTGGTACTCTCGTTTTAAACTTTCTGAAGTGTCAATCATCATCTGGTCGAATTTCACCTGGCAGGAATAGAAAACAAATTTTGAAAAGGTTTGCTAAGCAATGAAGACGGTTGTCATCCATGAGAATAGTTTCAAAGAGTTTCTCCGACTATTGAAATCTGTCTTGCTGTGTGTGGTGTTAACACGACGTTTCGATCAGTCCATTCTCCGACCTTATCCAGGTGTAATAATTCAGGGTCATTTTTTTCGATTGCAAAACCTTATGAAGTTGGATTTGGTTGATATTTTCCCTGTACATTAAGCCTAGATTTCCATAAGTTGCTCCTTGTGAGTAGATGAAGGCATATTGAGTTGAACCTTGAACTTCTCTGACTTATGCGCTCAGTCTAAATATCCATGTGTGCTAACTCTTTTACTTTGCTTTGTTCGTAACAACTTTCCCTGTGTACAATCCAACGAGTACTTTGAATGTGAACGACCCTTGTCAAAACTATAGACATTTGATAAGATAGCTGAGTGGCCGGTTCTTCTTGGAGTCTATGGTAACGAATGTTAACAGAAAATTTGGAAGCGTTTCCACCGAATGTGTACCTTGTTTGCCCACAGGGGATGAAAACAATCAATTGGATGATTTTAAAGTGTGTGTGTGTGTGTGGAGGGGGTGTTTGGATTTTTTTTATCACTTTATCTCTAAAATAGACATCTTTAAAAGATAGCTCGGGAAACTGCTTCGTACACAAGAATTGTTTTGAGGAAATGTTACGTATAAAAATAAAAAAAAAGAACATTTTTTGCGTCTAATGCAAATCCTGTTCTCTGAACTTGTTGGCTACAGTAGGTCCGAAGTCTTAAAAATGGAGGTAAAATCCGTCCTAAAATTACTAAACATTTATTAACTAGGATTTGTAAGTGGGGAATGGTGACTGATATCGAATTTTCGAACTTGAGAAACATCTAACTTTGAGAATGATATTATATTATAACACAGTGTCCCTTGAGTCGAGCTACTTAATACAGTCATGGTTGGATATCATAAGTGAAACGTTTTTCAGATTTGTCGATCGCCCAAATGAAATAGTATCATTTGTATGATGCATTCGAAAAAATTTCAAAAAGATAAATGGAATTCAGACAATGCTTTAAGAACAAAGTAGCATTGTTTCAGTATGGCTATTGTTACGACTAACAGACCTTTGATTTGGTGTTTAAACGCTTACACGGCTTTAATAGTTCGGAAAATATAGATCAGACATTTTATTGTCGCTTCCGGTTGGTTATGGTTCCTGAAGAACAATTATTACAATAAGGCTATTTTGTACGGGCTTTTGTTTTCTACGTTTATGCTTTTGTGGCCTCCTTTCCGATTATCTTTGATATTTATATACAGTTGAGCTTTGACGGGGCAAACAAGAAGAAGAAGTACATTTGTTGTTAATTTTTCAAGTGAAGAAGAAGAAGAAGAAGAAGAAGAAAAAGAAGAAGAAGAACAAGAGCAAGAACAAGAACAAGAACAAGAACAAGAACAAGAAGAAGTCCTGTCCTGATAGACAATTGAACGACACTGAATTGACTTGTCAAAAATTCAAGCCTATAAAATCGATATAAAGACCCTCAGATACCCAATCAACTCCCTCACTTGCCCTCACTGATATGGTCCATTAGGAAGTAAAGCAGTAGATCTGACATTACCGTTGAAGGAACTGCCAGAAAGAAGTCAAACTTGTTATCCAACCGCCTTAAGGGAGCTTCACTCCACGGTCAGGTCAATAGCCACTCCACTTTTGGTGTGTCTGCAAACCAAGACTAGAAAGCTCAATGTACTCTTTTTGATATGACCAATGCTAAAATCAACTATTCATTTTCTTTTACTCAATATTTTATTCATTTTTAGAGGCACAGAGCTCAATTTGTTTATATTTTCTTTTTCGAAACCTTGAACACTTAATCAATCGGAATGCAGAGTGCTCAAGATACCAAATGAGAAATTTTTAGTTACAAGAAGAACAAACATATTTTTTTCCAAATGGTTCGTAGTGCACTCATCATATGCACTTGTCTATTTCTAGGAGGGGAAAAAAGGAACCCATACTTTCCTAAAGGACAATTGTACACTATGAAGCTGTCTTGGTATGCCTTTGAATTTGGTTACCCGATTCCATTTTCGATATTATTAAGTCAGACACACATCTCTAACAAAGTGCAAAAATAATGATCATGATGATAATGATAATGATAATTATAATAATAATGATGATGATGATGATGATGATATTATTATTCTTGTTGTTGTTGCTTTTATCATAATGATGATGATGACGATGATGATGATGATGATGATGATGATGATGATGATGATGATGATGATGATGATGATGATGATGGTAAAGACTAAAAAATTGTTTATGTACACCAAATCAACGATATAAAATTATTCATAATTCTTTTTTAATAGATACATTCGGTGAAGAAGGATACTAATGAGACTCAAAGCCTTACAAGCAGTATATTATCTTATTGATAAAAAAATTAAAATCAACATATTAAAGAAAAAACAGATGTAAATGAATGGTATCAAAAATACCAAATCTTTTTTGTTTTTTATTATTCACAATTAAATTACAATAATTTTCAGAACAGACTTCATCTTGTGAGATTGTTTTTGTTTAATTTAATAATTTAATCATTATGATATGTATTTTTTGAGGATTCTCTTGAAACTATTTCCACTTAAATTCACTAAATTTATTTTCAGAAAAGCATTTATGAAATTAACCCAAGCTAGTATAGCTTTATGTTTGATTGATTTTCTATCATATTATCATGTAAGAATTTGTGAAATAAAGAAAGAGCTTTTTGATGACACTCTAATGGTAACAGCCTTTTTTAGCATGGTGAAAGAAATTATTAAATCAAAATAAATATCGAAGAAAAAATGCTTGAGATTGATTAAAGTCGGGTTGATGGGAGTATCCTTGGATGAAAAGAATTTTTAAGTGATTTGCAAAACTATCTCACTTGTGATTTCGTTTGCAATCCTCCTCTCATCTGAAAAAGGCGAATTAATTCTCGAATTCAATCTTCAAGCAAGTTGTTTGCACACAGCAGAACTACGTAGGCAAACGAAAAGATCACCATGACACATTGATCTTCTTTCAATCTACAAGAGCTGGATGATTAATCCTACTCGTTTTAATTAAATTTCACATTTAGTGTCCTATCATTATCGACGGCTCCTCTGATGTGTGAGTCTGCAATTTTGAAAATAAGTGAAAATCGGCATCACAATAAATAACTGAACAACCGTAGCGTCAAATTCAAATTCATGTAAAAAAAAATTCCATCGATGGAGAAATATGGTCAGAATAATTTTTGTTCCTGGCATATCTGACGTTTTCCATTGGTAACCATTTGAAATATAGTCATTTATTGAGGTTTCGTGGAGCATTACAAATTTCCCAGATTGTACACAAACACTCAAGTAAAGACACGTAGGAAAATGAATGGCACCTTTCCACACCCTTGGTTGCAACAGTTCTTCAATAGCTCACTTTACATCTTCAACGTGGTGCGTTATATAATTAAAATCCATGAATATCGTGACTTGTCACCAACAGTTACTGACCACTTGCTTTCAGCCAATTAAAAGGTTTCTACTAAAAGGGAAACTGCTTCGTGAGTCTGGAGCTCTAAGAACAGGGAGAATTTCATGTTAAGACTACATTTAAATATATCAACAGCGTTTGGAATGAATTAAGTTCCCTGCTGAATGATGTCGGTGAACTTTTGCAGAATATTTTTAAAACTGTTTTTTTTTGCAATTTGTTTTCACAATATCCATAAATAGATAAATGTTATAAAGCGTTTTTATATAGCAACGTGATGTTGCATTTCGTATGGAGAATCCTTCTCAAAGGTACAAATTAGTATTCATTTTCGCTGCTGGATTATTACCCCCCTTCGACGGAGATGAAATGCAAATATCATTGCTGAGCTCACACCTATTATTGTATCAAACTCGTCTAAGCAGCAATTTCCAAACACTACATCCAACCCAAGACATCTAAATTTAAACTTATCATATCTGAAAATATCCTAACACCTTGATTTCAGTAAAAATCTTTTGATTATTCCCAATTTGTACCTTTTGGACACCGTTACTGTTCTGTTGCAGTATGGGTGCTCGTTGCTTCGTCCCCAATAATCAATAAATAATAATATTAACGTGATACATTCATTGATTTACCACATCTTTTGTATACAACATAAACTTGGGTATAATGCAATCCCCAACTTTTGTATCCCAAAATAAGGAAAATATTTTAGCTTTCACGTAATCTTTCTCATTTTGTGACACACAAAACGCATAATATTATGATTTGATTTTCTTCGTAAAACACGTTGCCTTTTCTATCAAGACAATTCAAGAACCCGGGGTTAACCCATAAGCATGCATATTTTTCATTGTTTAAGGATTGGGAAAACAAAAGTTTCGAACAAAAAGGTGTCCACCCTCCATACCTGCAATGTAAACTCACATGAGGAGAAATCATAATTGTGGATCTTTCTATCCAAGTATATGCAATTGTATACATCAGCTGGCTGTTTGTGATATACATCGTTCGCAAACATTGTGCATTGCAGTTATACTTCGATAGAAATTGTGAAGATAATATACCTGCATACGATCATTCTGTAGCCAGTTGCACATTTTGAAATGCATGAGACAATCTAAGTGTCTCTTTACCAAAATGCGTAACTGCATTTGCTCTTGACAACGTTTTTTATCTTGTAGGGATGGCAACTTGAGTCTTGAACCAAAATTAAAAGAGTGAAGAAAGATGAGGAAAAATTGCCAGAATGCATTGAGGTGTCGAGTGTGGAAAAAAATGTGAACAATACAGAAGAAAAGCTGTCCAACTGTCACTCTGGATATAAATTTTTCTAAACCATCTGCGACTCAGAACAAGTTTGTGAATAAATCTGAGTTTTTGATTTTGTTTTGCAAAACATTTTGGAAATGTTACGTTTATTCCTATAACATAACTGGATGATGGCGATTGTAATGATGATAATGCTGATTATATCAGTAGTCCTTCCTCCTAATTGGGCTACTCTCCCCTCCGTCTTTTTTCTCTTTCTGTTCCTTTTAAGGCTCTGAAAACAAAGCAAACCCCTTGAAATACTCCATTCCAATAAAAAAAAAAAACGTACTTCAGCTTCACTCTTTGTTTCTACAATGGCCTCTGTATTCCGGTCATCTGAAACATCAGCTGAGATTTGAAAACTTTATATTACTCACCTCTGTTTGGGTAAAAATCTTCTTCCTCTCCTTTTCGTTCACTGTACACACACACACACACACACACACACACACACACACACACACACACACACACACACACACACACACGTACTTCATTATATAATGTTAACCTTTCATTAAGGGTTTTGATTTCAATTCACCATTTCTCGAATTATACACAGATAGATGCTATAAATCTGTGAATAGTTCACGCTATTTCCTCAATGCAAACGTGACCTGTCCATTGTTGTTATCTCTTGGAAATGTATACCTTTTGATGAAATTTTACTCCTGTGCTATATGTGGTACTTTCTTTTTATTCCGAATATTTGTTTTATTTCCAGAAATGTATTTACTAAATTGAATGTCACATTATAGTGTGAGGGTAATCGAATTTTTTGAAATTGTTTCCATTTCATTGTTATCAGGATTTTTCTCGCCTCTGCTCTAATAATATTTTTTGATTGAAATTGTTTGATTAAGAGGAAGTTAATGATTAAAGTGTTCAAGCACGATATTATTAACAAAAATGATTATTAAAAATCAATAGAATAAAATGAAATAGCTTTTGATACATAATAATAATTTACCTGATAAACTATAATAGAAAGAAAATCAAAAAGGTTTGATCCGTCACCCAACATGTTATCAACGTCTTATGGTATCATGCCATGTTGGGGGGTGATTAAATAAAAACTTGAAAAAGAGATGATCAATGAATAAATTACTTCACTTGCGTCCTGTTGGGCAGTATTTATGAATAGGTAGGGGTTATTAAAATCAACTGCAGACACTCCCTGACACAAACTGGTGAAATTATTTAGCATAAGCTTATATTGCAAATCAACCCCCTCCAAATGGTAATAATGGTGCAATAAAAAAAAAAAAAAATTTTTCTTTGACGTGACAAGGAGTAAATGTTGCACTATTCAGCCCTCTAGATCAAATAATGCTGCTTGCATGCGTGATGCACATATAAAGAGCAAGCCAGCCAGCCAGCCAGTCAGACCCACTAGAATCTTATGTTAACATTTTTATTGGAGGTTTTTGTTAACAGCATCTAACCATTGAATAATCTTATCATTTCAATGAAGATAGTTCAACTAGTATTGATCAGAACCTGCACTCTGTATGTGTGTTTTTACGGACTTCTGTGTCAAATGTCAGCCAAATAAGTAAAGAAATGTACTTAGGCAGGGGGAATCTGTCCTCCTTTTTAATTAAATAGGAGTGTCAGCAGATTCCTGCTTGCCTGTTGTTTCTTGATATGCCTTACGTCACTTGGTAATAGATCTGATTGTTTGCTGCGATAAAAAAACATCCATGAAGCGGTAAAAGAAGGCAAAAATTACGCATCGTACTGCTTATAGCCCTGTGAATTGATCCATTTCACTTTGAATTGCATTAATAGATTTGATTTAAATGTATATAAATATGTGTTATAATTTTTAAAAATTGAAATCCAAACCAAGATCGAAACTTTCAAGTGCTGAGCGACAAAGGGACGAATAGGGTTCATGCTTGAGAAATTTAGTTTTTATTTATGGATGCACAAGTTGTATAAATACCCGTCATCATCTTGATATGATATACAGCAATATGATAGTGATTCGGAGGGAACATAGTGAGATAAAGACTCAATACATAAGCGTCAAGCATTTTACTCTGTGGTTTCACGCTGTGAAAAATCCACTGATTCTTCGAGAAATTACGTTGTCAGGGGGAAAAGTGGACCACAAGACTTTTTCTCATCGCTACACTTCCTGCCAACGTCATTCTTGCGCAAATAGTTATCGGCCAATCTTGCTTTGAAAATAGCACCGTACTTTTAGTCACTAAGATACATAAGTCACACTCCTTGTCAACCTGTTGTGTAAACTAAAGACCCTGTCGATATAAGGAAGTACTGCCATTTTTCAGTACTGGTGCTAACGACTTCACCGACATGAAGCTGTTAACTGCCAACAGGTGAATTCCAAAACATTGTTCAGTCAGCGATGAAGACGTTTGAGTTACTGTCGCGGGCCAGAGCTGGTGAGAAATGCAGTACTTGTCCAATCATTAAGATTGACACTATCGTAGATTCAGTCAGAGTTGAAATCTATCTCCTGGGGGAAGAGAACGGACTGAGATAGGACAGACTACAGTGATGTTTGTCTTTATTAGGGGAAGCTGATCGTTTGATACCTTGTAACGTGTGTTCAGGCTGCAGATTTTTCAAAATTAGGATAAACGTTTAGTCAGATGTCAATCTCGAATCCCGGAGGACGAATGGATTTGAAATGTTTATGCAGAACAATGTTAAAAAAAGAGAAGTTGGAACGCTGACTGTAGGGTGGAAAGAACGGATGGATGAAGAAAGTTTAAGAGGAAGAAAAAGAGAAAGAAATGATTGATGAAACCGAAGGAGATATTTGAATGAAGGAGACTTATAGAAATGGAAAAAAATGGTTTCATTTGTTCTTTCAGCGACGGAAAACAATGACAATTGTAAGAGAGAGAGAGAGAGAGAGAGAGAGAGAGAGAGAGAGAGAGAGAGAGAGAGAGAGAGAGAGAGAGAGAGAGAGAGAACATGATGGACGACGACGAAGTTTGAAAAGAGGAAATGAAAGTAATAAGTGGAGACAGGAAATATAGAGAAAAAGCGGAAAGAATGACCGTAAAATAAATAAAGAAAGAAATGAAGAAAAAAGAGAAGGAGGAGGAAACTAAGATAGAGATAGGTAAGAGAGAGAAATAGACGAAGATTGAAGAAAAATAAAGGAACAAAATATGAGAAAATATTTGGGTTCGGAAGCAAAAGAATGTAGCATATAAAAAATCACAAAGAAGTGAATGAAGAGAATAAGTTAATAAACATTAAAGAAAGAAAGATAGAATAATTGATAAGTGTATGACCGAGAAAAGGTAATGGAACCTGATTTCCTGAATACCCACACGCTTTGGAGTTTCAAATTGAAACCTGTGAAGATAGGAATTTCGTTTGGAAATTTACCCAAAGCGGGGAAAAGTAGAGGTCAAATGTACTAGGTTTTTTACTCTTCATCAACTTCCCATATTTTTTATTCAAACCGATAAAATTCCCCCAAGAGTTCTTTAAATGCATAGCGGTGTCCATCAATAACAAATTGCACAAAATGTTCAATTACTCTCTCTCTATCTCTCACTCTCTCACACATCTATATATATACACACACACACACACACATACATATATATATATATATATATACACACACACACACACACACACAGACATATATATATATAACTATTAAAGCCAGCGTGATTTTAGCGTCATGACAGAAATCAGTCACATTAAACGGTTTTAGCTCATACTGTTCACCGTATTTTTGTTTGTTTAATAGATAAAAATAGTTATGTTCCAAAGACCACAAAAAGAACTAAACTCCGCCTTAACTAACTTACAAAGCATAACCTCAGGGCATGAGACATCAAGGTGTTCAAAAAAAGGAAGACAGGATGCCAGTTCATAAAGCTATAGGCATATTTTTCTAATTTGGGGTGGTTCCAAGTGGCATGTGGAGAACAGATAGAGAGATTTTTACTCGGGGTGACAGATTGGCACACAGGAATAAACTTGATGTCTTCTGATCTCCTATCATTCGGGATCTGGTCTGCCCAAGATGGCGATTGTCACCTTTTTTAGAGGATCTACGCCAACATGTATGGCAGATCCACTCACGCTTCTTGGTCTCTCACGCCACATCCACCAACGCCTTTTGATGCATCCACCCACATGAACCCAGGCACCAACCAACACCCATCCAAATGTAGCTTCATTTGGAGAAAACATCATTTGTTTTTTTTTTGTTGTTTTTTTTTGCTCTCCATTTGAGAAACCGTGAGTAGCATATCCGTTTGTTAACAGACTCGTCAGGAATATGTCAATACCTGTCATCGAGGTGTCTCTATGATGCTTTTCTGCGTTTACACATCCCAATGATCGTTATCAGATGGCACCGGATATAGGATCAATCCCTTCACCTTTGCTTCCGCTATTCAACAATATCCATCAGATAATAACAGTTCCCAAGTGCAGAAATCTTTATAAATTGTCCTCCAAAATGTCCATATAAATGTTGCATCAATGGAGCTGGAGGCTCAAAACTTAAACATTCACTCCTTTATAGTGTTTAGAATTTATATTTCCAAAAATCTCCCGAACCTAGATTTTAGTTTGCAATGTAAGTTTCTGCTAAATTGATCTCTCAATTTGTGTTTGTTTTAGTCCTTAAAATTCAGACAGCTGTAATTGCTTCACTAAAAATCTTTTTGTTCCATCTAAGAATAACAATCGATTCAAATGGAAATGGTAAAAAAAAAGAATGAAAATCTGACACATAGAGTAAATAATTATTTGTGATAAATATAGACGGATAATGTGGGAATTTAGCCATATTCTCGAACCACATCATCATCATCATCATCATCATCATCATCATCATCATCACTCTTTTAACGTCCGTTATTGGACAAAGATCTTCCCCAGGATCTGCGATAATTCTCTATCTGGGGCGTCGCAGAGCCAGTATTTTCTGAATTTGTTTAGTTCATCTCTCAATCTTAATTTCTGCCGGCTTCAGTTTTGCATGTGATCTCCAGAATTGTCATCGGTTGTCTGCTAATCTTGCAACACGGACAGCCCACAGCCAGGTGGATTTTTTTAATGTATTCAATGGTATCTTGGACTCCTGTTTTCTGCCCGATGTACTGTGTTTTCTTGTGATTTCTCCCTGTAAACAATTTTGATCGTATTGTAGGCATTCTAAAAATATCCCGTCGTACTTTACTAGCTGTGCAAACTTACCCTATCTTCCCAGCTCAACAGGGCAATGCATTCAGTAATAGTCATTAATTGCAACAGGGGGAATAATTTGAAAACTATCACCGAAGAATGAATGCTGCAAGTCCCGACTCCTGGCTCGGGTAAAATGTAAAAAGCTCTTTTCGTGAAGAAACCTTGAGAGACTGGTCGAACTTTTCATTAATACTAAAGCTCTGGTATAACTCTAAAAACTTGGATTATTATAAAACGAAGGTCAAGTTGCACCCTGTGGATATTATGAATATGTGTTATCATAAATGGCAACAAAAAAAAAAAAAACTGTTGTAGAGTACGACATTAATCGAAACTAAAAGAGGAGGAGTTTTTTTCCAGTTCATTTAGACTCTTCAAAAAATGACGCATTGCTTCGTAATCATCATATTGCCAGAATAGGGCTAAAAGCACAGCATAGATATGTAACCTGAGATCTATCTCTCTGAACAATATTCTTGTCAAGATATCATAGTTTTAAAATCATTTTAGAAAATTCAAAATCTGAGTTGTTCCCTACATAAGCTAAATTGCGGGTAAAGCTATTTACAGCGATCCAATCAGTTATTGTGCTAATAAAAATACAGATAGCTGTGACATCCCAGAGGTGATTTATTCAACCTAAAAATCTAATGATTCTTTATAAAATAGCATAGCAAAACTTGGTCGTTCAAGTAAAACTGAATTATATTCACTCTTACATTTTACAACATTTCATCCCAGTATGCATTAGCAATGTTTTGGTTTTTTCGTCGTTGCGCCACTACAACAACTGTTCACTTTTGTTGAATATCTCTGATAGCATAGAAGACAATTACTCTCCGAATTTCGACTTGAACTGTGTTTTTGCAAGCTCCAGCGTCAAATCTGTACGTAGTGAATTGACAATCGGGAGGAAAATCGTACGTAGTCAAGAGTTACTGCAAGTTTTATTGACAGAAAAGAGGTGCAATATGTATGATTTTTAAGCATTCAAGCAAAATTCTGAAACTTTTAGTAGTAGTTTTCTCGGGACCAGTAAATAAAACAATGAAATTCATCGTACTTAATCACACAAAACATTTCATCATCATTATAATCACAATGATTATTATGATCAGCCTTTCAGCGTCCGTAAGTGTGTATAAACCTTCGCCAGACCTCTCCCTCCGGTTATCAAGGAGCCAGTACTTTCTAAATTTTTAGTTCATTATGTCATCTTGTATTTTGTCAGCACTGATTTCACATGTGATATCTTGGGATTAACAGTGTGAGTTGCGATTTTCTTTATTGTCTGTCATTCTTTCTACATGACCAGCCGATTGCTATCCGAGTTTTACCTATGTTTTCTATGATATCTTTGACGATGATTTTTTTGATATGATATGCTCTCTTGTGATCTTTCAACCCCCTTCACCTTTCGAGCTACATATTTTTGCCTGTGATATAGAGATGATACGGTTCTGAACTTTTTTCGGCACTCAAAGGAAAGCGGGGAAGACTTGGAAGACTATTAGTGCTCGATAAAAGAAAATCAGATTAGTAAAATATATGAATTTAGCTAAACTATATTTGCTAACAAGTTATTTTATAGCAAAAAAGAAAGAGCAAAAATGCTGTTTTTAGTCAACTTAAGTTTTTTTTACCTCTGTACTCTGTGTATATGTCAAATTACTCCGAAATAACTTGAAGATACTTTTGAAAAAAATAAAACAAAAACAAAAAAGATAAAAAACAACAAAACAAAATTAAAACGTTGAAATAATTCTAATTCACGTAATCTTACTCAAAAGAGTGAAAACAATATAAACACATCCATTCACATCGGATATAAAAATTGAGTGATCACTTTTTACAGATTATACATACCATTGATAAAAACGTATTTCTTCATGATGTTCATGTTTGGCGTGATTAAGCGAATGATATTCATCATTTTGATATACTCAAGCTGTTCAAATCAAAGTTCCTATGACGTTCTAATACAAAAGTAGATTTACCAATGATATGCATTGGTAATAAATAACGGAAGAATTTTGAATAAATATTCATCAAATGTGTGGATTTTTGAGAGATTGTTACCTATCGCCCCTTTCTTCTTGCACATATCTGGATATATAAAGTGGGAGTTAAAGTAACAAAAGCAATGAAAAGCCGGGAGACTGAATACAGTAAGGATTTGCCAAATAAAATCTTCTCCTTGAAACTTTTATCTTTATGTGTTTCCCATTTAAATCTCAGGCTGTGTTGGTAATTGGATCAACAGTGCTTGCGTTCTATACATACCGTCACGCATAGATGTTATTTGTTCATTGTTTATCCAATTCTGTTCATTTTTCACCTTTTCTAAAACTTGCATTAAACCTTATTAGTTCCTCCCAACATTCATATGCAACGAAATGAATCCCTCTTTTCTATTTTGCTTCTTGCATGTAAGGCCTTATTTTTGCTTACTTCTTTCTTCGACTTTTGTGTGTTTCTTGTTTTTACATCATTCCCTTCTATTTTAATTCTGTTATCTTATGTTTTCCCTTTTTCTTGTCTTCCTTCTTCTGAGATTTTTTACATCATTTTTCAGCTCCTCTCGTCTTCACTCATTTGTATTAATCATTGGGTCTTTAACACATGTTTAAGAGAACATTTACATGACACGTACATATTTTTCAACATGATCTTCTTCCCTATCAATGCACCTAATTCGGTGATGAATATTAATCACAAGGGACATGATACAGTTGGAAATTTGGATTATTATTTAGCTAACAACTGCATGGCCGGCTTCAGACATATTGTATCATCCTCGTAATTTCTTATCCGTACATCAGGTATTGCCTACCCTTCAATACAATCAATTGTTTTGCTCCATTCAGTGAATTGATGAACTTCCTGAAATAATTTATTAGTACGTTTCAAGCACATCTCCTTGTTCTTCATGGGATTATGAATCAATGTCTAAATTGATTTCAATGAATCAACATTTTGAAGCATGGAAGTTGTAGTTTCAGGATATGTTCGGCATTCGCTTATTTTGCAAACCATCGTGCAAATATCAAATCACATTCTTATGTTGATACGTATTTTAAGCTGTAAATCATAACAAAAGTGGGTGGTCTTCTGCATTGAACTAAAACAATGCTGGTATAGTGATTTGCTGATGTCGGAACCACAATGATAAAATTTAACAATATTGATATTATGATTGATCGTTTATTTTTTATTCATTATAAATTTGATGAAAAAATATGCTGACACACATAAAAGAGATTTTTGCTTAATTTGTCCAACATTATCACCAATCTGATTGCATTGATGAATAAGAGATTTGTTCCAGAAAGAAAACTATGAAAAGATAATTTTAGTCTGATGCAGGCTAAAAAAAAAAAAACTAACCGTATTAGCGCACACATATACCCATACACATGAATATAACCAACCATTTACACACATAGTAATTGACATTGATATGTTTATATATGTATATATATATATATATATATATATATATATACATATATATATATATATATATATATATATATATATATATATATATATATATATATATATATATATATATATATATATATATATATATAGAAAGAGACAAAGTAAGAACGAGTTGAAGAGAAAGGGAGCAGGAAAGACAAGCAAGTGGGTATGCATATCTATATTTCTATCCATCTCTCTCCATCTCTCTCTCTCTCTCTCTCTTTATATACATATAAATATATATATAAATATATATATATATATATATATATATATATATATATATATATATATATATATATATATATATATATATATATATATATATATATATATATATATATATACTCATAATGCATTGCTGCAAGATAAAAAAAGCAACGAAAAACATATAAATGGAGTACTAATGTGAGGACTCATTTTTTTTTACATAACCTCTAACTTGGTCTGTAATATTTTTTCTTATCTATTGGATTCGTCTCTCTCTCTCCCCCTCTCTCTTCATCTGTCCGTCTGTTTGTTTGTCTCTCCCTTTTCTGTTCCTCTCTCTCTCTCTCTCTCTCTCTATCTATCTATATCTATATCTATATCTATCTATCTTTATATATATATATATATATATATATATATATATATATATATATATATATATATATATATATCTCCAGCAATACAATATGTAGGTTGGGTTCCTTCAATAGTGTGCTCGATGTGTTCAACATTCAACATTAGGCTAAGTTGGAGCAGAGCTCAAAATATGATGAAAACGTGTAGATTTCTGCTCTATATGGGTCATTGTTTGGTGGATATTCTGATTTACTTTACATCCTTTTGGGGATATTTTGGGGAATTTTTATTCGTGTAGGGCGGAGAGCTTTTGCTTTTTTGTTTAGATATTAGTCCCTTCTTGTTATTCCCTTCTTTTCCACCTACTGGAGTTTATTTCCTGTTTGATACTTATACATTAGCTGGATATACTGTAGACACTGTGTTAAAATCTAATTTATTTGAAAATTATGCACGTATTTGAAGTTATGGCTAACGTAAAAATACTTATTGTATTCCAGTATTTCATTTCCTATGAGGTTTATGAGTGTTATTACTAATTTTGAAAGTAACATCTGCAAAATATAGAAATTTGACGTTGAGCCTTATTTCAACTACTAGTTCAATTTTTTCATTCCCTCAATGTTCTTTTTTAAAAAATTCATTTTTTGCACTTCTATTTTTCAAAATTAGTAAACTATCATCCTGATAGAGTCGTATATTTTTAGAGTTTTGTTGGGT
>OY735211.1:8707430-8817430 GCA_963457665.1 Thysanoteuthis rhombus | reverse complement strand
GATGATGATATTGTGCCAACAGACGTTGGTCATGTGATATTTTTCTAAGAAAATAAGCTTACCTTTCAATTCATTTTGTTTTCTCCCAAATTATTTTGTCATCTCTGAATGGATGTTAAAAAAAAACTGTCAACATACAGCCTCTTTCAAAAGACGTTGGTTAGTGTTTGCGATCTTCAGAGTTGTGTATAAGCCGCTGATTATGGGTCCACTTACACTGCTTATTGGATAGGACGAAGATGATTCATTTTTTTCACCGATCTCATTTAATTTTTAGAGGGAAGAAAATAAATGATAAAGTCGGTATAAGCACTTAATAAACAGTGTCATTGAAAAATATTGAATTCTCGATATAATCAGTTGTGTCTCATCATCGATAAACAAGCAGTTTCTGATCACAGTAGCAATCTGGTGCAAGGGATCGATATGTGATTAAATAAGATAACTGACGTAAAGCAAATCTCCCTGCAAAGGTTGCCTCTAATAGAGCAACACTTTTTTTTCTGACTTGGTTGAAGAGCGTTAGAGTAAAATCTATTTATCAATATTTCGACCAAGAAAATAAACGCCGTTGATAAACAATCGGCTTTAGTACAGTAATGAAAGAATCAGTATGCTTTCCTGTTCACAACATTTTCTTCCTAGATGTGTCAACATTTCTTTTTCAAAGAATCCTTGGTCGGGATATAGCGTGGTTGAGAAATGCAAACAGACATAGTGTCATCTTTCTTCCTTATTTCTCAACCGACCAGCTGATCATCAAACTTCAAACCTTCTTAAAGGAATGCATGGTGACATCTGAGGAAAATATTGTATCATAACATCAATGGAGATATTAATGCTACAATGCAATTAAAAAATATATGATTTTGAATGTTTTTTATTATGGAGGGACCCCTCAAGATTTGCATTGTAAATAATACCCTCGGAATACTTTTATATTGGAATATTTTATAAGGATGAGAATGTATTAAGCCCGAAAAAGGTCATTTGACTCTTCTCAGTCCTTATCCTGCAACTACCAGCGAGGATGATGGATGAATCCTTGAATTAAGGTGCTACATTGGCATGGGACTTCAAAATATTCAGGAACGAAGAGAGGATGCATTTTTTAAAAAAATAGAGAGACATATTTTTATTGGAATACTTCCAAGTGTCTTCATGTCTAACAGAGAGAGAGAGAGAGAGAGAGAGAGAGAGAGAGAGAGAGAGAGAGAGAGAGAGAGAGAGAGAGAGAGAGAGAGATTAGTGTCAGGCACCAGGTAGGCACACTTTGTATCTTGTGATCTGGACTTGCCAGGAATCTACATCCTCTTATAGGGAACTATGCCCACATGCAGAGCAGATCCACTAAGGCATCTTGGTGTCTCACCCCATATCCACCGACGCTTTTTGATGTATCAGCCCACATCAAATCATGCATCCACCTACGCCCATCCAAATGTGGCTTTGTCTCTGTAAAAACAGTTATTGTTTTTCTGGCTTTCCATTCAGGACAACGGAAGTGACATGTCTGATGTTTTTCGTCGATCATTGAGGTGAGCCTGAGATGCTTTTCTGCATTTGCACATCGTGTTTATTGTTATCAGTCGGCACCAGATATAAGATCAATCCCTTGACCTTTGCTTCTGCTATTCAACATATAGTTTTCGTTTCTGGGATTATTATCATTTATGGCCAATTTAAGTTGTATCAAAAGTAAAATATTCCACATATATTGTATTGCAATATCATTTTTTAAATTTTTTTCTATAGCATAGTTCATTACTTTTTTAAAAAATGCCTCATACATGTCGATTGAAGAAGATATGGTAATTTTTTGAGGAAATACAATTTACCGAGACTGTTTTAGTCTGATTTCAATGGAACCAAATATGCCTGAATGTATTAAGCGCATTCTCGATTGTAACAATATTTTTGTTCGTTCATTTGTATAATCTAAAACTGTCAATGTTCTGACTTGTGTTCGTGATAAGAATCAGCGTGGAAACAAAGATGAGAATCTGTGTAACTAGACAATCCACTTATCAAGTGAATCTGCCGTCAGGGATCAAGTAAGCACATGAATAAGTTATCAATATTAATTCACAGACAATAAACCTGTTTGATTTTGTTAAAAACTAGATATTTATCGACTTCGTAATCAGATCAGTAGGAAATAGATATAAAATTTGATTATAGCAATGGCACACAGGTGGGAGATAATGACCCTATTTTCTAAATAATCAAACAAACAATACACAGTACTGAACTTTGCTGTTATCACTACGTCCACTGGACAACATGCAAATCACATGCAGAGACTTGCACCTTCAAATTTTAGGTAAAAAATTACCTAGTTCCAGTGTTGAATCATCGAATTACACCTTAAAGTGCTATGCTAAGATGGTGATATTCATTCATTCATAACCCTCACGAAAAAAAAAAAAAATTCACGCACCAAAATCAACACTCATCGAAAGTAGATTATTATAAATTCTTTTGTGAATGAGGCAAAAAGTGCTACTTATAATCCTAAAGTACATTTCTCGAATCCAAATTTACCACATGTTTTCAGAATATTAATAAATATTAGATTCTGGAGTCGTTGAATTATCAATATTATATTTCCAATAAATTTCTGCTTGGTAGATGTATTGTATAATTCTAGCCATATGTTTTCTTTCTATAGGTGCTTCGAGTATTTTCAGTCTCCCTATATTTGTAATTATCAGAGTAAATTAAAATTCTGATATATGTGTTTCATAGATATAACTACTCAGATGCAACTTCTTCTAATACCATCTGCTTGAAATATACGTAAATTGGATGGAAAAAAAAACTAATATCTTATTTATATGTATTTACAAGAAGTAGCAGAGAACATGAAGTTTGAAGCGAGTTGTACAAGTTCATATCGGCTGTTTGGAGTATATTGCGTTTGACTTACATAAATTGAACTGAAAAAAGACCCAACTTAGAAATCAAGATGGTCCAAAAACAACAAAGATCGGTTGCAGTAGACTTGAGTTTGATGAGAATTTAAAAAAAAGGGAAGGTCAGATTAAACTATGTATCTGGCGAAGACAACTTCATCTAGCTCATTGGAAATAATTTTTTTCCTTTTATGTTAGATCATCTTTGAGACAAAGCTAATTAAATTCGTGCAGTAAACATTTCATAACAAAAAGAGGAGGTTCAAAAATCAATCAACGATCTCAGTCGACACTTGTGCATCATGTGACTGATCATCTGATGATAGAAACAATGACCTGAATTTAAAGTCATTGGAAAACAGCTAAAAATAAAATGGAGTTAAAAACTAGTCAAATGTAATAAGAAAATGATTTTTGTCTCAATGAAACTCACATCAACATCTTGTAATTATATAATTAGTTTTCATTGTTGTGTCTGTTGAATTAACTAAGACTTTGTCTCTAAAAATTAGGTTATGCATGCTCTTACCGCACGTAACAAAACAACTGAAATATCTTTATTTTCTGAAAAGTAAATCCAAACAATTCTAGTTTCAGTAGGCCATTCGATAGAAATATACTGCGGGAAATGTTTACACCGTCATCTTCATGGAAACTTATATCTATACAATGTTGTCAACATGATATAATACAAATATGATGTATGCACTGGATTTGTTTGTGTAGGAGTTTTTTCGGTCTCTGTTAGACAGCACAATAGAGCTTTTAATAAGAAAGAGAGTGATTCTTACCGGAGGATTTTCCGTTGCAAATCTTATTAGAAACCAGCAATCGTAACTGTCACGAAAACCATCAGCATTGGGCACTTTGGTTTTCGATCAGGTCCAGCAGACGGGCTGGCTATGCTTGTATTCATCACCTGTGAAGGCTGCACGAATGGGCGTAGGAGGATACTGAATTCAAACATATATACCTTATTATATCAAATAAAATAAAAAAATACCCCTCTGAACAGTTTTTATTCGCAAGGTTTTAAATTTGTAATGTAAGTTCATTCTGAATTGATCCTTTGGAATTTTTTTGTGATCACTGTCCAGCAGGTAATGAAAAAAGTGAGTTATTCAATGATGGCCGATTTTTCCATTTTTCTAGTTGATCTCTTCCAACAAAGCATGCTTCCAAAAGATGTTGGACACATGACAGTTTCTATTGGGTGACCGAACAGATTTGTTTCCGTTATAATGTGTATTGTAATGCTCACCGATAGAGCACAGCTTTGATAAAATACTATTTTTTTGCCTAATGGTGTCTCTTTTTCCGTGCTTCTTAACCAGTGAAGAAGGCTAAATAACAATTCATTTCATTCTATATGCATTGCAATATAGCGTGATAATGTTTTTTTTCTCATGAGAGTGCTTGAGTAGCTGACTATTTAGACGGAGTTCAATCTTCATTGTAGCCTTAAAAAACAATCATATATACACAAATAAAACGATTCCCACAGTGACTTTCATTGGTTACATTATGATTCAGGTTTGGTTTCGATCCACGATGTAATTATATCTTCTTGTGTCAATCCACTATGACCTTGCAATGTTGGAAAATACGGATGCAAACTACGTGGATTCAAGGTGTTCAACCATGACAAAACTTGATGAACATCTTTACAGACCACAAAATTCATGTTGTAAATCAAGGGGAACAATCTTCATTGTTCCAGACATATATCAATGAAGACAGGTACTTCATAAGATGATAATCATCCATGACTTGCAAATCCTTTCGAACTATACAATTGTCCTCAATTTTTTTTTATTGGTGGACACCACGTTTGTTTATTTCAGGGTTGAATTATCTTAAGTACACGACATATGCTATCTACACTCTAATGAAGGACTATTTCCCATAAAAAGCGTATCACAACCTGTGGTCAATAAAGGACATGAACAAACGGGGCAGCGGTGTTCTATCTTTCACTCGTAGCCCAACCGACTTTTATGCCAATCGTCAGTTTTACTCAACGCAAGTCTGCCGTGTTTCATTTGATGACATCGTTTATAAGCCACGAAATGCTTTAGAAAAGGATAAGATAAATAAGACAGAAAAAGACTTTACCCCTTTTTCTATCTGCTGCTTTTCACCTCTACAGCGGACATGCAAATCACGGTTACTAGCTTTTAGTTGCTGCTTCATTTCCCCCAGGAAATCATTTCATAACAGTGATAGAACGTTTTGAAATTGTGAGATAACGTTGTGAAATCATACAAGAACGTTTATCCTGCTAGCACTTCTCAGGGAAGTTTTTAGCAGTCAAAAGTAATGGAAAACTCTCACCCCTATAAGGGTGGAAATTCAGGAGGCATTTTCTGTCAGGAGTGAAAAATATTTCCTTTTTATGCGCTAAACTTTGGGAGTATAAGTTTTTTTAAGGCACGTATATATACAATCACAGCAGCTCCTTTATCAGGTTACATAAAGACTCGGACCCCTTTCTGCTTCAGAAAGGACTAAGATAAGGTGATACTAGCTCACCTAAAGTCTTCGCAGTCTGCCTCGAGATGATCTTCAGAAAACTAGACTGGGAGAGTAAAGGAATTAAAATGAACGGCGAGTATCTGAGCAACCTCAGATTTGAAGACGACATAGCCCTTTTCGCAGAGAACCTACTCGACCTCCAACTAATGTTAGATGAAGAGAGCAAGAAGGTCGGCCCACACATGGACTTCAGCAAGACAAAAATCATGTGCAACAACCACATCGGAGATAAAAGCATAAAGATTAAAATTGAGGACACAGAACGGGAGGAAGTAGACTACTACATCTACCAAAGACAACGAATCTCCATGAGACCCTCAAAAGAAGAAGATATTAGGCGAAGAATCACACTAGGATGGCATGCTTATCGCAGAGCTAGCTGAACCTTCAAAAATAAGAAGATCCCATTCATCCTAAACAGAAGGGTGTATAACCAATGCATCCTCCCAATCGTCACTTATGGAGCAGAAACATGGAACCTAAGCAAGAGACAGACCAGCAAATTGAGTAGCATGCATCGTGCACATGAAAGAATTATGCTGGGCCTCACATTGAGAGACCACAAGACAGCACAATACATCCGAGAGAAGACATCAGTCAGGGACATCATAGAATCCATTAAAAATCTCAAATGGCGGAAGAAAGATAATTATGAAGTGATTCCCTTGTTTATTTTTGCAAAAAGTTATGATATCAATTCGACACAACAGGTATGACTTATGAGAATACCGATTTTAGATGGATAGTTTCAATTTTCTTTCGACCTGGAGTGCTACTCGAAGCCTTTCAAATGTATACAAATCCGAAATATTAATGAATTCAACCAATTGGTACTCGTTCTTCCAAATCTATTATCTTAGTATCGAAAGATTCGACAATCCACAGCCAAACCCAACGAATCTCTCAACGACTTGTGAAACAAATTTGATAACCTTTTGTGAATCAGAGCCAAAAGTATACAATTCTGATATAATTAGCTTTTAGTGAGGTGGGGCCACATGTGTCATTCTCTGAGGGATTTCCAATTTGTAAATTGCTCACTGAATTTTATGGCATGAAAAAGAAAACGCACGTTGAATCTGGGAACTGATTCTTTGTTCTCAGGAGTGGCAAGTTGATTTTTTGTTACAGTTTTTTCTCAAGGGTATGGACAAAAGATTCTGCTTACTTTATATGATTAAAAATAAAATCGAAGTTTTGAGTCAGCTTCTTTGAATGGAACTCTGACAAGCGAAAGAAAATATGAGATAAAAAGACAGTATAGCTGCAAAGCCTGGAAAAGATACACAAACCAATATTGATGGAATTAACGGGAAATGGTAAAGTTGAAATCGAAAAGAAAACAGACGATTGCATTGAACTCTTGAAAAAAACGGAACGGAAAAACAGTGAGCTGAAAAAATCAATTGGTCATATGGTGGAATGAGGGAATAAAACGTATTTTCGATGGAAGGGTAGTATCAAATTAGGGTCAACATGATGGGATGGAGGGGAGGGTATTGGGATCGGATCTGATGCTATGTGTAAATATTAGTCGCGAAATTTTGCAATTTTGTCTCCCAGTCTTTGTCTTACTCTCTCTCTCTCTCTCTCTCTCTCTCTATATATATATATCTATATATATATATACATACATATATATATATAAATATATATATATATATATATATATATATATTTATATATATGTATATATATATATGTATACATACATATATATATATATATAGAGAGAGAGAGAGAGATATCTCTCTCTATATATATATATACATATAAATATATAAATATATATATATATATAGTAAAATAATGGATTCTATACACAAACACGTTTAGATTCCTGCCTTTTGGGCTTCTTCAGGTAAATGATTCAATTTATTCGAATCCCTATTTATACTTAATTTGAGATATGTATTTTTTTTCAAGGTGGAAAGCCCTCCCGGCTTATATCCGAACTTCATTTTTCCTATTTTTTTCTCCACGCTGGTTTCATTCGTAGTATCCCTAGTCTTTTTGTTTCGTCGTATTTTTTCCTTCTTTTTTTTTTCTTTTGGTTTTATTAACCGTGTTAAATTTGGAGAGAAAATAATGCTAGTTTTCGCTATATTCTCTTAGTTATGTTATTGCAGTTTTAAAGTTGTTTTAGATATCATATCTGTTAATGTATCCATCGGAATTTTTTGTTTTTTTCATGGTAACTCTTTTTCATTTGCTCTTTTATTCTATATATTCATTTATTTATCCCCAGGGGAAATGAAGTTTTAATATCTACATTTTCCAATTTGTGTTGGTTGTTTCTGGAGTATTTTTGACACTTTTTATCATTTGTGTTAGTGAACCATCTGTTAGGTGGGATAGGTTAAGTTACAGGGGATATATCATATAATTGTTACCCATTTGATAGTGGTATGGATACATGATGGTATTTGTTTATGTTTCATTCCCTTAACCTTCTTAATGCAGTAGCTTAAATATCCATCCATATCTATGAAAATATATGGTAATTCGTTTTAATAAATCAAATTGTGTTTATGGTTGTTGAGGAATTAATAGTAATATGACTATGGCGACTGTTTTGGGCATAACTTGAGTAACATTAGGTTTCAATATTCTGACATGTGTGTTTGTTTTATTTCCTTCCATTTGACTCTCAGTAATTTGCAGATAATGATGCATTGTTATATATTCATTGTTTGAAAAAAGTCGATGTATGACCGGCTAATCTTTACATTGAGGCTGTTCTCCATAAGTGATGTTTTCTATCGAGCACTTTTATCAAATAAACCCATCGCACATCGTATTTTGATTTACAGATCTTTACGTATATATATATATACATATATATATATATATATATATATATATATATAGTTAACAATTTGACACATTTGGGAGAACACTTATTAAATTGTTTAATTTTTGAAAAATTTCAATTACATGTTTCACTTAGCAGCGTAAGAGCATGCATGATAGCACGTACCGTCGATGTTGCTGGATATTTCGTTGATATTTTTGATTCCTTCCCTTGTGAATATAAAAAAATTAAGACCTGTGTCGCTCTTCTTAACAGTGTTCTGGAGTGGAGGTTTGCCTAAATATATGTATGTATGATAGGAAATTAGCTTAAGACTAATTGAGGGCCTACGCACCATTTCTTAAACTTATGCAAGAATAAATAAGTTTTTTACTCAAATATATGTGTATGTTCATATGTATGTGTATGTAGTTAAGTGAAACGTCAATGGGGTTACTCACCAATCTCTACAATAGTCAAGTGCCTGGAAAGGATCAAAGTTACTGTTCTATCAGATTATCTTATGAAACGAGCTAGAAATCTATCTTCTCACGGTATTTACCCAATGTCCGAATTCATGAAAATATATATACATACGGAGAGATGTCGGGAAAGGCAAGTGATTAGAGAATGAGTGAATATTCTGATGGTCATGTGCTTTGATCCACGAACAGCAAGTTCTACAAGGTTAATCTAAGAACTACGCTGTAGATGATCCGATTGGACATACAGATAACTCGATAATGGGACAAATACAATTTATAGTTATTTCTTTCCATTGTTCTGCGTATAAAATTTATATTTCTAATGAGAGGACGTGGGGAACAAAATAATTCATTATATATATATATATATATATATATATATATATATATATATATATATATATATATATATATATATATATATATATATATATATATATATATATATACACTCTTACCAATTAAACAAAAAGAATCTATGAATTTGTTTTCTGGCTTCTTGGTGCTTGATATATTTCAAAGTAGATTTTCAACTAATCTATTTCCGAGAAACGAATTAGAAATCGTGTGAGGAATTTTTTTGCTTCAATGTATAGGTGGCGAGATCGACAAAATATTCCCCTATATACAATAATATTTATTTAAATTACCCGTTTTATGTATGTATATTGGTTATCAACGGGTTATCCATGTAAAATAGCCTATTCTATCAGTAACACACATAACTATTCCTGAAAATTTCTTCTCCTTTTCAATATACATCGTACAGATTGAATGTCGAATCTTGGAGAAATTGAATAAAAAAATTACTATTCAATCATCACTCAAACCTTCCCAATGTATATGTGTCGGTTATGTGAAACAGAATATTGAAAGTGTGTGTGGGGGTCGGAGGAAGTGTAATGCATTATCCAAAATTCTGATGATCAAATTGTTCTAAAGTCCAAAACCTTCTCAATGCCAGCATGAGGTCATACACATAGATATATCATTTACCAATCTTTGTGCTCATTTTCAGATACTAAAATGATATTGAAAATGTCAAAAAAACTGCAGATATCTCTGAGGAAAGGAAACTTGTTTATGATTATTTATATAAGAAAAAGTCAGACTGTTAAAAAAAAGGGACAGATTTGTAAGTGTGATATATTCATTGTGTATGTACGAATATCCCCAAATCTGCAGAAACTTCCTAAAATTCCCGGTCTCAGAATTTTCGAATAAGAGGTCCACAACCTGTATCTCTCTTACTTTTGATTGAAAACTATCTTAAATTCTTCAGTATGTCCATACAATGATTGTGATTGAATGCACAATCTTCAACGAACTTAGTTGCATAATCTACAAGTAATTCATTCGGATCGGTTGTTAGAAGTCCTCACGGATTTCGTAGTGCTGAAAGATACACTGTAACGATGTCAGTACTTGTTGATAGCGATCATGTTGTTGGTTCATGTAACAAAATTGAGTAACGACAGAGGCTGATTTTATGACGCTTCTGAAAATCAGTCGAAGATCAAGAATTAAATCAAATTACTTAACTTATTTAGCGATAGCAATTTTATGAAGCTACTGTGTCAGTCTTTTATCTTTTGAGAGGCAAGTCTTCAACCTGAATCGGTATTTCTTTAGTAGTCACATCTGTTCGGATTAATTTACAGTCATAAGCAAAAATCTGCTCTGTTAATAAGTATGATGCCAATATTTACCTTATGCAGATGTCTTTAATTGTGACATTGTCTCCATTGTGTGACGTGTAAAGTAGTTCTTACGGGTAACAACTGATCAATGCAATATAGAATTTAAGAGCAGCTATTAAAATGCTAACGTGTATATCAAAATGCGTATATCAATGCTGTCTTGGCTATCCATTTGCAAATACAAACAGAGACACTCACAGACACTTACAAGCATACATAAACACACACATACACGTACGTATATATATCTATATATATATCTATCTATATCTATCTATCTATATATATATATATATATATATATATGTATATATATATATATATATATATATATATATATATATATATATATATATATATATATCAGATTATGTTCGGAAATAATCTGAAAGAATAATTCAGCCTTTTGTCTAAACTAGGTGAGCTGAATTGATTTGATCAAAGCTTCCGGAATCAAGCAATAAAAATCGACTAAAAATCCAATAAAAAAATTAGGAACTCAATAAGAGAATTGTATTAAATGCCAAAGGAACTTGGGCTGAGAAATTGAGCGCTTTGATTTAATACGAGTAGATTATCTGTTTTGTTCTTCGTCAATGTATTTGTTTACATTTTCCGTTTTTTGTCGAGTATGTTCATGCGAATTTCTCGCTTAATTCCATTATGAAAGTCATTGGAAGGAGAAATGATGTTATAACCATTGTTCAAAGATACAAATGTAAGAATCTACATTCTTGGTTGATACTATCGATTGCAACGGTTTGAAGAAATGGTACATTTTCATGTGAAGACGAAATTTAAATTGGTTAAGTGCGTTTGTAAGGAATGAGATGACCTCAAGTAAGAGTGGTTAAATAAAGATAGACCGTGTTTGCAACAGAAGAAAAAAGTGTTTTATGAAGAAAATGGTAATAAAAGATAGAGAGAGAGAGAGAGAAAGAGAGAGAGAGAGAGAGGGGGGGTACACACACACACCGAGACAGACGGACAGACAGAGAGATAGGGGCTGTAAATGTTAAATATGATAAGTCACACTAGGTTATCAATTTTTTTACTCTAAATCAGTTCTTAATGAAAGAAAAAATGCAAGAAAGTAAAGAAGAAAAAAGCGACTAAATAGTGTGTCCATTATATATATATATATATATATATATATATATATATATATATATATATATATATATATATACATATATATGATGGGAGCTAAAATGATGTTATACGACGTATAAATGTGAACTTCAAAGTTAGCGGAAATATTTGTTGAATTCCTCGGTTGAATACGTTGGTAGAGAATCAACTTGGGGAACCTTTTTCGGTGAAATTATTATTCCTGAAAATAAGATAAGTTTATTTGCATGTAGTCTTAAATCCAAACCGTGTCAACAGATGAACTTTCAATGGAAATAACACACACAGCAATTCACGTGTGTTGTTATCCTTACTAATCGGTCATCGTTCAAAACGTTTTAAGGGAAGCCTAAGTAAGTTTAGTTTTAAAAAATGAATGTTATTTGAAATAGTATCTATATACAGTGCACATAATACCTTATACAAAATGAAAAACTGCATATAAGGCATGAACTATATAATAAAGGGAGATGGGTTTAATCAACACTGCTGGAGTACCATATTGATTCAACTGTTTTCTTTCAAAATCCCCTAAATGTTTGCATGGTGAACAGCTGATGATTCAAACAAATGACAATTCATTTATTCTATAATACGAACAAAATATTTGGGGAACAGGGGAAAACACTTTGGAAGATTGCATAAATTGCATTGACAGATATTGGGAAATTTATAACCGAAGTGACACAATAAATCTATTGAAGAGTTTTTTTTGATTTTTAGTGATCGAAGAATTTAAGTTCGCGAGACTATATATATATATATATATATATATATATATATATATATATATATGAATCAAAGTCTGTGTCTGTCCGTCTGCTTCACTTTGTAACCCACAATCTTGCCGGTAGGAACCTGGAATTTTGCCTAGCATTACTTCTTCGTGCAACACAGGACATAAAATGTAGGAGTTTTCAAAGGTTTTTAATTATAATTAAAATTTCAATGAAAGAATAAATTCAAACCGAATTTTCTATTCCAGAATATTAAATTTCAATGACGTCTCTCCAACTGATCCACTTCTGGATGAAATTCAAGTAAATCTGCCTTAAGACTGCCAGGTATTCATCACAAAAAGTGATCATTTTGAAAAAGTACTTAAAGAAGCAGGGCGTAATTTCTTTTATCATTGATTCATTACAATCAGTTCTTACACTTTTTAACACTTACAAGCTTTTTTGAGTAGTACAAATGTACATGGAAGCGATCAGAATATATCATAATGTATATATATATATATATACATATATGTATATATATATATACATGCACACACACATACACACACACACACACACACACACACACGTATATATATATATATTTCCCTATGTTATGAATTGACATTATTATTATTATCATTATCATCATTATTTTTATTATTATTAAAAAGAGATGCGTACTCAATTCTTTTCTTTCTATGAGAATTACAATCGTGTCATTATCTCTAAATTATGCTATATCTACATGAATATTGATTATTAGATGTCTCTAATGCATATGCAGACTGTCTTTTACTGATTTAATGCTTTCGTTACAATGTTTTAAGTCAACGACTTGAGAGTAAGAAAGAAACGTCGAATATATATCGTTCTCATATAAATTCTCACTTTGAACAAACAGCAGTCTCTAACAAAGACATGCCTTGCTCATATATGAACATACGTGCTATTAATTCTATCAATACTACTGACGGCTGACCTGATAAACACGGCTGTAGTATTTCTACATCGTTTCGTATCTAATCATAGGTAATTAGGTAACATTGAATTTCAACGAGTGGATTCAGTTATAATGTAATGTCTGAAGTCAGATAAATATTGTACCATATCTAATTGAATCTTTCCCTGTTTATAACATCAGATACCACGTTTAATTTGAATCATATTTTCTATCTTTCTCCAGCATTTTATTCTTTGTATTACGTATGAAAAGTTCACGTTCTAATCATGTTATTCCTCTGTAATAACATTTTCTTGAAGCTGTCAACTTCTTTAGATATAAGAAAGCCACGTGCAATAACAAAAAAATTGTTTGTCAAAGACAGTTTTTACGCACAATATATAAAATATATGGCTCATCTGATAAAAACAGCATCATGAAAATTCAACTTCAGAGATGTATGTGCAATCAAATGAATATATTTGTGCATACACTTATCTACAGAGAGAAAAAAATGCCCCCAAATGCTATTGATCAAGTCATTTATGTTTGATACATAGGAAAGCCAACGTACTGTGACCGTTTGAATTTACCTTGGATTTTGATGCTCTTTGGACTATATATTTTCCCATGCTACGATTGTATATTTCAATGGGGAAAACAATAGTTCAAATGTTGTCAAATGCTATCAATATATATTATGTATACTGCATCGAAGTTTATGAGTCTGCTCTTCCTCTTGTTTTCTCTGTTTTTACCACCATGAAATATACATTATTTTTCATGATACTGCGGTGGATGATACGGAATCTAAACGAATAACACTTCCTCTTTGAGATCCTACACTTTCAAAACGTTAATTGAATGTGAAGGTATTATTGTGCGCCGATATACACTTTTTTTCCTCCCAAATCTTTGAGATTCTATTTGTATGAATATACGTACACACACTATAATGTCGGGAACATTTTTGTTTCGAGTTATCGGTTATGATTTCCACCTTGATTAATTGTGGGGTTTAAATGTAGGCAAAATATGTTTAAGAGAAAAATAATATAATGCGATGATTTATAACAGAAATTGAAGGAATGTAACTAGAATCATCAAATAAATAATAATGAAGAGAAGATCCCTGATCATTATATTGTTATAAATGTTTCTTTAACAATGGACGTGAACGCAGTCAGCTTTATAAGAAACGATGATCTTATATATGAAGTTTTAACATTTGTATGTGTGAATGTATGAACATTTATATAGTTTAAGAAATGATTAAGTATGATCTGACTGAATGATTATAATATGCATTACATTATGCATATGGAAACTTATTTGGAATGATCTCCTGTCGTTACACGGCTAATTTATAACTCGGCTTACACAACATTAATAGAATGAACAATTAAAGAAAATGGGGCTATCAAACCTGCAGTCGATACGGGAAGTTACTTCAACGTAGCGATGCATGTTTTCTTTGAAAAGCCCCAAGCAATACACACTGTATGGGAATTATGATCATTCAACATTCATCACAGCTATCTAATATTTCATGTCAGTCGTAGAATAACCGAAATCTTTTTCTAGTTTATATCCTTATGAACAGAACTAAGAGTCTATCATAGCGTGATAATAAGGAATGTTACTCGTAATGGTTGGCAGTTTAAGTTCTTTTAGGTTCAAGAGATTGATATTCACTTTGAACTCCAATATTGTGGGCTTGAATCACACTAAACTGATTTAAAGAGCAAATTGCTATAATATTGTGCAGACTAACTTTTTGAAGTTGACAAAAAGTAAGTTTTTTTCTAAATGTTTAGTCTTTGATTGTAAAGACTTGTGATATTTGGATGGTATAGAGTCAACAGCATCCTCTTCTCCGTGTGTATTTATGACGTTTTACGGTTCTTTCCAGTGTGAATATTCAAGGCAAGTGATACATCAAAATAGGCGAGAAATATTTGAGACAACAAATAGGAAATTAACTCATCAATTATTCATCACAGATACGTGTGTTTATTTTATTTGAAGTAGAGACGTGATCCACATTGAATCGTGTTGTCACTTGGGGTCTATATTCGGCGTAGAATGCAATTTATCCATTTTATAACTCTTATATTGAATACTACTACTACTACTACTACTACTACTACTACTACTACTAATAATAATAATTATAATAATAGGCAACTGGTGTGAGATTGCAAATGATATTGATAATGATGATAATAATAATATTGATAATAATAATGGTGAAAAGCTGGGGGAAACCCCTGGACCGGGCAAGAGGAGAGAAGAAGGTCTGGGACATGGAAGTCAAGGTAGTAGCAATAATAGTGGGTGCACTTGGAATCGTACCAAAGATATTGAAATAAAAAAAGGAAGCAGTGAGGACGGGAGGAATGATAGAAACTGTACAGATCACAGCGTTGCTGCGATAGGAGGGGAAGATATGAGAGGAAAGCTCAATACTTAGAGAGACTTCGGCAATAACTACCGAGAAACTGGAGTGAACCTGTGAACTGCAGCACTGCAGTGGACTGTGGAGGTGCGAAGAGGGGGTTGCGGACCTGAGGGGATTTATTGTCACTCAGTCTCTGTCTGTGTCCATTGGACAACCGATTTGAAAGTGCATAATAATAATGATGATGGTGATGATGATGAGCAATGTATAAACAAGTAATCTGTTCTTTATAAATGACCTAAAGATGTACATAAAATCAGATAAAGACCCGAAACAACTTGCTTAATATGTTCCTAGATATTCACATGAAACTTGGACTGAATAAATGTGCAAATGTCACTATCAATAAAACAAAATTGATATAAACTTGAAATTTCCATTTGCCACCAGAGGAACAAATATGGGAACTAGATCCAGATGAAATGAATGGTTACTCAGATAATAGTCGGTGAAATGGAATGTAGAATGAAGAAATCAATGAGAAAGCCCTATCTGAGTACTACGAGCGATTACAGTCTATTTTGAAATCTAAACTTAGCAGTATTAATCAAATAACAGCAATTAACACCTTTGCAGCACCAGTAATAACACACGTGGCGGGGATAATTGATTGAACCGAGAGAGATTGTCGGCATATAGAAGCGAACACCAGGAAAAAAGATGACAACTCACAAAGTGCTACATCCAACGGGCAGATATTGACGGGTTATATATCGTGGGAAAAAAAAGGGTAAGGAGATTCTTAGCAATTGAAAATTTAGTGTCATTGAAGAAAACAATATCAGCATAATAGGTGAATAAAAGTCGAAAGCTGCTAATGAGAATGCTATTGAATGAAAATCTCGACACATAAAATGGACCAAAAGCTGGAAAGAAGATTCAAGGAGAAAAACGTGCCAGATAGAGAAACAAACCCATGTATGAGAAATGGGCTAAACCAGTTGACCAAATAAATTCTCAGACATTGGGAACGCTAGTTGCTGAGGCACAGGATCAGGCATTGAATACCAATTGGTATGCACGTCATGTCCATAAGACAGAACAGTTTGGCAATTGTAAAGCCTGTGACGAGTATTTAGAAATAATAGAACAGACCAATATCAGCACAAACTCTGTACCTTGCAAACTATAACTCAGTGGTAGCAAAAGCTTTTTAAAAGCTGTGCAAAGAAGCTTTCGAACGAACAGAAAATTAGTGGGAGCAGAAACCTGAAACTATATTATAGAAGGAAAAGTTTAAATTACTTTATGACTTTATCACCACCACTGACAGAGAAAGGACAGCTAGAAGCCTAGACATTGTCATTACTAATAAAGAAGACGATCAGGTTATATTGATCGATGTCTCATTTCCAGTAGACAGGGATATTAAACAGAAAGACAGCTAAGAAAAAAAGAAAAGGAGGCGTCTTGAACTCCTAAGATGTAGTTGATCTCAAGTTTAAGATAGAAAGAAGGTAGGGTTGAGTATGTTATGGATAGACTACAGAAGGACATGAATATTGAAGACCTTTGGGGTATGGGTGGCGGAAAATGTCATTAATCCCTCGTCCGATAGTATTAACAGGTGGCAAACGATTGTAACATCAGGCAGAGAACAACCGACCAGGGTAAACGTCAAAAGAGTTATTTTTAAAGGTGATAGTTAGTCACCCTTATCTTTTGTGATTGGGCACATATCACTGAGTCATGTTCAGCAGAAAGACATCGCAGATACCAATCTGGTAAAAAGGAGACGATAAAAATCAAGTAGCGCCTCCCCAGGGGAAATTTCAAAATCTATGGGAGCAGCGGAAGAGGAAAATGAGAGGCTGACAAGAAAAACCTGGATCCCCATCAGTGAGAATGGAATGATGTTGGGAATCAACGAGTGTGCGGATATTACGATGAAAAGAGGGGAACTTGTCCAGGTGCAATGGAGTTGACATTGGAAGAGATTTTTAGCAAGGATTCTGATCTAATGAAGGTTACTTTGGAATGTTAGAAGAACATGAAGTGATACATGGTGAGATAGGAGATGCAATAAGTACACGGTTTCGCCACAGGATTTGATAGATATCATCAGCAAAAATGAATAGCAGGGACACAATTACCTCAGGGCAGTATATTTGATAAGATATGGGATAAGAATTTCTAAGGGAATGAAAGGGGATTCAAGGTTTATGCACAGGTAAGAAAACTAACAATGAACCGAATATCTCATCATCAGAATGATGTTGGTAGATTATACATCCCTAGAAAGAGAGGAGGAAGAGGATTCCTTAGTCTAATTGTTTCCAAATGAATGAAGAAACTGGTCACTGTACATTTCAAACAGAAAGGTTACCTAGCTCAGTTGAGTGAACGTAGTTTGCCCGAGGCATATGGAAGCGTTCAACTTCAAATTAAAAAATGAAAGAGTAAATACACTCCCCAGCACTTGCAATGGTAAAATATTGCAGGACATAATTGTGAGAGCTGAAGAGTACTGGAGATGGATTGAGAAGGGTTTTTTGAAAAATAAAAACATCGGTCTGTTTTTTGCAGCACTAGATCAAACCCTTAGAACCAAGTTGATCGAGAAAAAACATCGATAAAAAGAGATTTTTGGGAAATGTTGATGATGTGCTCGAAGATATAAATCAGTTGAACAGGATATAAAAGATGGTTTGGAAGGAAAACCAACAATACCATGATATCAGAGCACTTATTGTACACATGGAGCTGTGTGAGAGGTTTGGGTTGATTAGAAATGTGAAGTAGTACATCCACAGACTCGAAAAAGTGTTGGAAAATGATAAGCAGAGGATTTACAGGGATGCCATCATCCAAACAAACCGTGTGATACAACACAAGAGACCTGATTGAGTGACAGTGTATGAAGACGGGTGGGAATGTTAGTCAAAACACCGGGGGGGGGGGGAGGGCAGAATGGAAGGAGCAACACAAGATTGAAGTCTATTGTGAATTGAGGAAAGAAATCCGAAAGATTTGGTGTATTGCCCATGTGGGTGTGATGCCAACTGCAGATGGAACCCTTTGTATAATATCTAATAGTTTGACTGACTGGTTGAAGGAGATAAAGTTAAACCGTAGCATGAAACTCTTACAGGGAATGGCAAAAGACTATGAAATTGTTCAGAAATGGCATAGAGACCTAAAGTTGCTCTTTACAAAATGAGCCAGAATCCTTCAAAACTGAGATAACAAATATGATGATAGTAATGTTAATAGTATTATTAATAATTATAGCATATTTGCCGAGACCATCAGTGGTGGTTATAAGCAAATATTACATAGAATATGTATTTCCTTTCATATGCGTCGGTACGATAATTTCCAATTTATCAATTAGGTATAGTGAGAGATTAAAAATAACCTGATAATGGAAACATGGAAACATATATATGATGATATATTTATGCGATGAGCGCAAAAAATATTTGTTTATTTGTTTTGAAACAACATCGTTATAGATTTAGGTCAGATGTATGAACAAAGAAAACCCTGGTCCCCGCTCTCTCCTGATAAAATCTGATTAATTTCCTTTTATTTCCATTGCATTTGGTAGATTGATAGCTGTTACATGTATATGAGCATGTCTGGAAGAAAAGTTATCGACTATCATTCGATAGAAGCAAATAAGCATGTCCCAAAGGATCCAACATTTGGACACGAGCAGAAAAACTTATCAATATATACAAATATGTGTATGTGTGTATATATATAATTATAAATGTATAATATATTTTTGAAACTGTATTTAAAATGACCATCCATTTATACATCATTTAGCCTTGTCAGACCAAACCGAATGAACAATAAATGAAAACGGAGCTGCAGCAGGAGTCGAACCTGCAACTGGTGAGGTTGCAGATTTTACGTTGCGTTGCTCTCACCATTGAGCTGAGCAGTCGCCGGTGATATAAATTCCCAAATAACTGCTTCATCTGTAAATCCCCATTGCGTTCTTCAATGTCTATATTTTTTTTATTTCTTTCTCAAGGTGGACGATTAAAATATTTAGAAATGAATATATAATCCAACGGATGAATGCATCATTTCGCGTAGAGAGCGGGGATAGAATAAAGGATCAACGAAAATAAGGCTGGGGCAGGAATTAATTCTGCGACCGATAAAGTAGCCACTTTATCGTAGCATTGCTCTCACCATCAACCAAGTAGAAAAAAAGCCTTTAACACATTTCAATAAATATTCTACCAAATCATTCTCCTAATTGGGAAGACCAGGAAATACCGGGGAATCTCAAAAAGATTTCTTGTACGAATTTCAAAGATTGAACTGAAACATGGAACCGGAGGAAAGATCGACCCTCGAAAACCATGCATCAATGCTCAACATCCAATGGAAAAATCACCAGACAACACGGTCTATGTAAGAAAACCGGAGTCAGGGATATCATAGAATGTCAAAAAATCACCAGAAATCACAAAGTGGATCCCTAAAATGCATATGGAAACCTGTGCCGCAAAATGATGATGCAATGAACTGGAGAAGTCCATGAAATACTGGATACACTATAACGGTATAATATATCGGATTCCTGATTTGTATTTATGTTTATTCAAAGTTAAAACTAAATAAACACGAATGGACACACGCACGCATCAACGAAAATAAGGCTGGGGCAGGAATTAATTCTGCGACCGATAAAGTAGCCACTTTATCGTAGCATTGCTCTCACCATCAACCAAGTAGAAAAAAAGCCTTTAACACATTTCAATAAATATTCTACCAAATCATTCTCCTAATTGGGAAGACCAGGAAATACCGGGGAATCTCAAAAAGATTTCTTGTACGAATTTCAAAGATTGAACTGAAACATGGAACCGGAGGAAAGATCGACCCTCGAAAACCATGCATCAATGCTCAACATCCAATGGAAAAATCACCAGACAACACGGTCTATGTAAGAAAACCGGAGTCAGGGATATCATAGAATGTCAAAAAATCACCAGAAATCACAAAGTGGATCCCTAAAATGCATATGGAAACCTGTGCCGCAAAATGATGATGCAATGAACTGGAGAAGTCCATGAAATACTGGATACACTATAACGGTATAATATATCGGATTCCTGATTTGTATTTATGTTTATTCAAAGTTAAAACTAAATAAACACGAATGGACACACGCACGCATATATATTCATATATATATATATATATATATATATATATATATATATATATATATATATATAATCATATAATCATTGTTTCATCCACAGAGAGCTGTTTCGTTGTATTACAACACTTCCACGTGGATATGAACTATCCATCACACCTCCAAGTACCTAGAGGTATGATTAAAACCTTAGCTTCAGACCAAGCGGCTGGCATCCTCCCTCTACTCTACAGAACTGGACGATCAGTAAGGTTGAATTTAAGCGATGTATTTATTTATGCATATATATTCCCCATTTACTATAGTGTTCTATTCCACGTTGGAAAAGCATTGCAAAAGCTTACAATGAACGAGTTAACTCACTTAAAAAGTGCTCAACCCTGAATAGGGGAAAGTTAATTATTGGGTTATATATATGTATAACTAGGAAAACAGTTTTCGAAACCTATTGCCTGGGTAGGTTACCACAGTGTTTTGTCAATGGGCTAAATGGCCCGCTCCCCTGTGAAATGTTGGTGACAAAGAATTTTCTTCAACTGACGTTCAGCATGATTTGGTTTCGTACCTTTCCAAATGACATATGTGCAAAGTGAATGTAAACATCAAATATATAAATCGATTTATCTTGCTTACACACACATACATACATCCACACACATCCACACACACACACATACACACACATACACATATATATATATATATATATATATATATATATATATAATGTATACTGTAGAGAGTGTGACAGACTCGGGAGTGAAGTGTTTGGTGGTAAGGTTTATTAATCCTTATAAGTAAATAGTCCATACATGTTTCGGGATTCTTCCCATCATCAGTGGTGTGTGCTGTGTAAGTGTGTATTAAAATGTACCATGTGGAACCAGAGTCGACTGCCAGGAGCTATGCATTTTGGGTGATTTGTCTTGTCAGAGCTGTTGGAGGCCTCCTGATGAATGGAAGAATGTCCAATGGGTATCAGGTCTTTGGTAAAGCAGCAGCAGTTGGTCTTGGGGAGGGCAGAGTGTGTCAAGGTAGGGGGGAGTGATGTGGAGTTAGATTTTTTGGCATGTTTGGGGTAGTGTAGAAGGAGGGGTGGTGAAGTCAAGGAGCTACATAGGTATTAACCATAAAAGTTACTGAAAATGTTTTGGCTATGATTTAGACAGGGGTTATAATAGGCTAAGGTGAAGTTTTTCCTATGGGTCTGGGTGACTTTGAAGCTTCCATTATTGAATGTGTCTTAGATGTGGGTGTGAGGATATTAATGGTAGGAGTTTTGCGTATTAGGGTTCTGTGTGATGAGGGTTGTTCAGTTTAGTGTTTAATCCATTAGGATATAGGGTTTTAAGTTTGTTGATCCACATGTCTTCGTGTTTCTCTAGAACTTTATTAATGTCAATTGGAGTAGTTTTTTCTACTTTTTCTATGATGGTGAAGCTAGCGTCAGTGGCAAAATTGTGGTCAGGTGTGCAATAGTGTAGTTATATATATATATATATATATATATATATATATATATATATATATATATATATATATATGATTTTCATTTAAATTCCATTCGAACTGACATCTTGTCATTACACTGGAAATGTATCAGTTACCCTAGACAACATGAATAGAATAAACAATGAAAGAAGTCGGCTGCTGAAGGAATTAATTATTCCGTAGGATTATATTCCTTTTTTCATATATATATATATATATATATATATATATATATATATATATATATATATATATATATATAATAATTTGTGATCTCATCGGTAATTGTCACCTAATCTGATACTACTCCAAATACTGACTCTAATGGATAATATAGGTTGTATCCATAATATAACTTCTGTGTCTATGACGGAGATTAATTTCTGTGGTCATTCATTTAGATACTTGAGCATCGAAATCGTATCAATTTCCAGTTATTCCCTGAGGACCAATGCAGTGTTTCTGTTTCCAACATCATAAATCATCTAAGCTTGCTCGTGAATTAATAGTGTGTTGAAGTGAGTTACCTACTTTTCCTTCTTCGTGTTGTTTATGAGAAACAGTTTATTACATGAATTCCTCAAAAATACTAACCACATATAAACACAAATTGGCAATGTATATTTATTGAAAGTTAAAAGCTCGTTAAGGTTCCAAAATAGCTAAAACTAAGAGACTTTCCATCATCCCTCTCTATCCATCTGTCTGTTTGTCTATCCGTCTCTGTCTGTCTGTCTGTCTGTCTGTTTCTCTCTCTCTCTCACTCTCTCTCTCTCTCTCTCTCTCTCTCTTATATATATATATATATATATATATATATATATATATATATCCTTTCGTTGCTTTTTTATTTTCATTTGTTGTCTTCATTGATATACCTTCTCGGTAAATCTGCATTTTAATGAGCGGAGAGGCGTTACTGCCTAATTGAGTAGTTCCCAATATCAACGTCAATTTGAGCTCTACAATGCATTGACATTTTGTGCTAGCAAAAATGTGTCACAACTTCATAAGAATTTAATTTCGAAAGCAGAGGGTAGATTTTCTCATATATATCCTTGAACTAATCATGAAATCAAATTCCCACAGTCGGGGTGCATCATCTTCAGGTAATGAATATTGAATTAGTCATGAAGACGATTGTCCAGTCAGTTCCAGCCTTATTGGATGTCCAATAAAAGAAGCCCTTGTCCCAGACTAACCTTGTAATAGAGAGCATCTAGAGCAATATTGATATCAGAGATATGTCTAACTTTCCTTGTGGTCTTAGAGGAATCTAAGGAATATTTGCCCATTCAGATTGACAAATGAATCAAAACAGTGAGGAGGAAAGAAATGTATATAATCTTGAAAGAGGGGTACCACATTTTAAACATTCATATCAATTTGCAATAGTATCAACCATATACAAATAAATATATTAGATCCTACGTGTTCAATTCCCTATCAATATTCTGATTCCCTTTCTTACCCAGTGTAGGTTTCGGAAGATCATCTCAAAGCAGACTGGGAAGATCTTGAAGGATCTGGTATCACCTTGTTTTACACCTTGACGATCTGGGGCGACATAGTTTTTACGTAGCATAAAATGTCAACTACTGTGTCAATAAATATGTATCAAGATAATCGTAGAGTGAATTTCATCGGATAACGAGCTGTCAAGTCTGATTGCAGTGTTCCACTCTCCTGGGAGTTGAGCAGGATGTTTTTTTTTCCTGGTGATCACTTGACCAGCTTTTTGTATAGATCCCTGTTGATGTTATCAGGTCCTATGGCTTATCTTCTCTTCTTTTGTTTAATGACTTATTTCACCACCCACGAAGTGGGTTCCAGGAAATTTTCAAACTTGATACTTGTAACTCGTATACCATGTATATTTTCTCGGCTAAGTTGGAAAGATTTTTATCCCGCCAGTCACCTATGGAGCAGAATCATTGAATCTAACTAAATTATCGACTCTCATACTGAAGACAATGTTACGTACAGTTGAGGGAATCATGCTAAACATCACGTGAGGAGATTTCAATATACAAAAGAAAAAAGCAGCTGGCAGTGTTATCACAGAATCTATTGAAAATACGCTGGTCATGTTGAAAGAATTTCAATAACTGTTCATTCACAATGTGAACACTCTCTGGCCAGCAAGAATATAAGTTTGAGTTTGAGTTTGTTTTTTTAGTGATATATATATATATATATATATATATATATATATATATATATATATATTATAATTTCGAATATATATCGATTATTTGAATTTTCCCCGTAATTTTAATTACTTGGTGCATGCATTCACGACTGTTTCATTCATTATTGCATATTTGACAAAGCTGGAACCGTCAACGTATCAAACAAAGACACACAAAGGCACGTATATCATCGTCATCATCATCATTACAACGCTCGTCGTTCAACATAGTTCTTCCTCAAGATTTGAAAGACCTCTCTCTCATGGACGTCACAGAGCCTGAAGTTCAGAATCTTTACTAGTTAGTCACTCATCTTGATTTTTGCTGGTCACAGTTTCGCATATGATATCTGGGGATCAATGTTTTCAGTCGTGATATCTGGCTGTTGTCTGACGTTCTAGCAATTATATCAGGTTCAATGCCATATATATATATATATATATATATATATATATATATATATATATATATATATATATATATATATATATATATATATATATATATATATATATTGTGTTTATGATGTATATGACTAATGTGTGTTTCCACCACATGATATTAACTGCTAATCTCATCTGTGCACGTTGCATTGTTTTTGATTCGTGAAACAATTATTTGGTCAGGTTTCAAGCATTATTTGGAGACTGTAAATCTTTTCTAGAGGGAAGACAACATTGTCAGCATATCTGAGGTTACTTTGGGAACAGCACTCCAGTGATACGTTTTATACTGCTAACTACTTTTATGTTGTGTTGCTGTTGCTTTGGTGTTTGGTATAAAAATGCACCAAACCACATTGCTTAGTATTGGAGCAGCATGTGATTGAATAGACATATGTTAAGTGAGTTTTTGCCCTTTTTTCTCTTTTCAAAGTCAACGGACGACAATCACAATGAGAAATTGCATTTTGTGATCCGCCGAAATCAGTGCCTGACTTCTACTGATTCTTACCCCTTGAAGATTCCCAGGAAAGATCGCTGAGAAACATGCTGTGTATTTGTAGTTCCATTTGAAGAACTATTTTGATGATGCTTATCTTAACACTCTTGGGATAACAAGAAATAGGATTGAGACTTCACTTAATCGAAATTTGTGATTTGTTGTCTTTTGTTATCTTGTGAAATAACTGATAAACAATGAATTGCGATACAAATTCGACAGAACCAATATCACTAGAATGATATGTATTTGCTTTGAGTGATTATATACCGAGAATGCCATACCATCTATCATAAGATAAACTTGCATGTGCTTCTAAAATATACGACAAACATAGAAGATTTGAGATAACTTCAAACTATTGTGTTTGTTTTGGGGTTGAAATGCCAGATAGAATTCGTCAACTTGGATCAATTCCTTTGTTTACTTCGGTTATATGAATGGACGGAAGAAAGAAAAGCTACTTTGTCTACCGCTGAGAAAGCTATGCCTTGTTCGATATGATGTGACTACTTATGTCATTACTATAATATTCTTTAGTCAAACCAAACTCAAAGAAAATGTTGCGTAGAGCTGTAGTAAGCCTGTACAATATTCATGATGTTCTGGTCGGCACTGACCGAATGGCCGTAACAAAGCATTATATTTAATGGAATACCAGCAAAAGAGAAAAGAAAAATAAAGCACATTCTATATTTTCAGTAGAATTTCCAAAGTCTTTCTTATAAACAAATTATGCTGTCTGGTGAAAAGAATCACAGAAAATCAAGTTTCGTTACTCCAGGTTCAAACTCTGAACGCAAATATTCCAGCCACTGAGTCTTATTCTAAAAAATAGCCCCCACAAAAAAAAACCCAAAATAAAAACAAAAACACAGATTAATGTTTTTCTTGGGGGACTGCGTGGGCAAATATTCAAGCTAGGGTGATCACTGCTAAGATGAATATGGGAGAGGAAAAAAAAAATCATAACAAAAAGAAAAAAGAGAACGTATTACATTCGTTTTAGCAATACTCAATATTTCGATCAAGCGTCCATAGCTTTCCATTTTCTCAGACTTTCATTTGATCTTTATTTCCCCCTCTGTCTTTTTTTTCTCTCTCTTTCTCTCTCTCTCTCTCTCTCTCTCTCTCTGTCCCACTCCTTTTCTCTCACATGGAAAATCCATCGAAGAAAATATGTACAAAATATGAGAGAATCAATCTCTATCTCACATGGAGAGATAATAAGACGGCACAGTATATAAGAGAAGAGACAGGATTCAGGGACAACATAGAAACTGTTGGAAAATTCGAATGGCTGTAGGCTGGACATTTTGCAAAAATGGAAGACAACTGCTGGACATCACGTCTCACAACGTATATCCCCGAAGATCAGGTGCAAAGTTGTGGCCGACAAAAGTGGGATGGCGTAACAAGGTGAATAAATTTAGAAAATGCTGGCTCTGCACAAAATATAATCAAGAGGTATGAAGAATCTTTGGGAAGGTCTCTGTCCAACGATGAGCAATAAAACTGATGATGATAATGTTGGCGTTATCTACTGGAAATATCGAAAGAAAAGTAAGAATAGCAACATCTAGACGAATTGGAGCTCCAAAACTACCTAAAACAGATAAAGAAAATTCATAAACAAACAAACGCACTCATATAAAAAGGATAGAACCCTTCACCAACTTCGATGGCTACAGTTGTTTAGATATTCATTATATATATTGTGCTGATAATATTCAAGAGTACTTAGAATCTCTATTAAACTAGCTAAATCTAAAGTTTGTTGGTGCTAGTGAAATATGAGGAATTTCGTTATTAAACAGAAAAAGACATTATTTTCATTTGTTTTTGCGTGTTTTGTGGGGCCTGGTCATAGCTGTTAGCCTTATCCACAATATCAGCGAAAGTATTTATCAGATAAATGCAGATATTACCATTGGTATTGGCAGAACGTGCATGTTATCATTGTAGATCTTGATAAGGTCAATATCTTCAATGGACGTGATCTGAGGCAATGGCATGCAAAAAATGTTCGATTTGGAATAATTTTACCCCCATTGTTGTAATATTTGTAGACCTGGAGAAGGGGAAAATATAGACGGTATTGAGAAATGCGTAAATTAGCCTGATCAGTCACCCAATAGAAACCATTATGCCACCTATGCCCTATAACAATGGGTCGTGTTTAGGGGGTCAATTAAAGAAATAGAAAAAGGAGTGATCAATTTTAAAGCCACTTCCTTCAGTTATTGTTAGATAAAGATCATTTGGACATTATTTAGTGGCGGGGGGGAAAGAAAACTGTTTTAAAAAAAAAAAAACAAAGAGTGAATGTTAAAACTCCGAACTCCATTCCATACTTACTCAACTAGCAAACTTAAAAACTGGGGAAAGATATGTTAACTGTTTTGGCTGACAATTTCTGATATTAAGGATTTTATGAATGCTACAAAGATAGTGAACATGGGGATTTGTTCGAATTAGAGAATAAAGCAACGATTTCAAGAGTAAAACAACGAATTCGAGAGTAAAACAACACTTACTGGTACAAACACTCTGCTATTTCATCATTCAATATATAACGATCATAGTAAATATATACGAGATGCTACTGAAACCTTTAGGAAATATCTTTCCAATTCACTTACCAAAATAACTAATTTCCAAAATGTCCTTCGGTATAGTCACTTTCTTTATGTTTGTACAGTGGTTCATTAAAGATACAAGTTACAAATGATAGAAATGTCCGTACTACATTCAGATCACGTGCAATGTTCAATATCCCGGAACTTTTGAGATGTTCATAATGTCTACTTTAGTGGCTTTAGGATGAATGCTCGCCCAATCTTCCCGCAACAATTGATAGGAAGAGAGGTATCCTTGGTTAATATCATAATAAAACAGAAGAGCGATGTAATAACCTGAAAATGGTCGACATATCCAGTCAAGTGAATTATCTATACAGGAACAATAACATGGGAGGCATGGATATAACCGTCGCATATGTTGGAGATAAATTACAGTGGTATGTATTTTGCTTGGCCAGCTGACAAAGAGACCCATTCACTGTTATTACAATTTACACGGCGATAACTTGAGCTGTAGTTATACGAATCTTGGTTTATTATCTAATGACGGTGAAGTATGTGTGTTCATAAATGACAGGAACTTTGCCAGACTGGAAGAAATAGAAAAAAAAAATTCAATTTTGTCAAAATAACTCTACAAGAGTAGAAAGAGGAGATCTAGAGAGGGGGATTCATTCAGTGACAAATTGGTACAGAGAGGAAAAAAGTAGCATTGGTTCGAATAACAAGGAAAATTATTTTTGACGTATTCCAATTTACATTTTGACGCAAGATTTCCGATTTCATTGAAGAAAAAAGACGTCGGTGGGAAAAAAAAATTGCAATTCGCCAGGTATATACTCAATCAATTATGTACAATAAGAAGTTTCAGACAATTAAGATTAATTAGATTGATTAAAACTCACGATGTAAGGATTCACACACACACATATATATATATATATATATATATACATACATATACATACATATACATATATATATATATATATGTGTGTGTGTGTGCGTGTGTGTGTATGTATGTGTGCATGTGATGGTGAAATGACAATATCAGAAGGTAGTAGTACAAACGAATCCTTTTATCTGATCAAACGTTCACTTCAATGTGCACTTCGCGTTTTGAAGGAATATTGAATCAAAAAAGACGTTATTTGTACAAATTCTCATATTGTAATATAACATCCATACTACTGCATTAACCATGATACAATGGTTTTATATATATATATATATATATATATATATATATATATATATATATATATATACACACACACACACACATCAAGGAATTACGTTGTCCAACAGTTAAACTAGTTTCTAGCCAAGTGAAATTCTCCTGACAAGATATAGAATGTGATATGGTTCAACAAAATCGGCAGCATACCCATATCAACGCACAGCAAAATATTTTTTTACAGATATCTTGATTATGTTATACTATATTGGGTTCAGTATCTTGTCTGAATTTCACTTGGCCATTGAAAAACAGCAGTTCAACTGCACTTCTGCTGGATCTTCTAATATCATATCGAAAATATTGATCATGCGTTTATATATATATATATATATATATATATATATATATATATATATATATATATATATATATATATATATGTATATACATATATATTTATATATATATATATATATATATATATATTTATATATATATATATATATATATAATTATTAATACATATTCATCAGGATTAGAACGATTTAAAATTTCATCCACATTCTGTTTTTTTTTTTTTGATTGTCAGGTTTAATTTTGATTCACCGTCTTTGACAAGAGAGAGCGAAGGGTTGAAATTTCACGATTTTTCAATAGGGGTTCATTATCTTAGAAACTAAAATATTTTTAACCTTTTTTGCATCTGTAGACGATTTTGACAATGATTAAAACTTATGAGCAACCCGAACAGGAAGGATGCCGAACAAATACTGCAATATATTCCAATGAACAATTAGTCTATTCTTGTATTCTCATGAATTTGATGATTCCATGTATGGTGTACAGAAGAAGCTGCTCTCCAGTGTACAGAAGAAACTTATCTGAGAGACCTTGAATGCAAGTGACATGATCACTTGAATACAAGGTCCCTCAGATAACAATGGCCAGCGAATAACATTAAGTGGAGGGTATATAGAAAATTTTGCTTAGTGTGATATTTTGGATGGGGCAAACTGATATTGACAACAATAACCAGTTGATTGTATTTTTTAAACTCTTTTCTGCTCCCCCCTCATCTTTCAGGCAGATTCATATTTAATCATCCCAAGACAGCTCTAAAAATGGAATAAAATGTAATCTGAATGTACAATATCTTCTGACGACATTGAATGTACACATCTAAGCTAAGTTATTTCTGTAGTAGCTTCATCATGAAAGAATGTTATCCTGATAGGATATTAAACCTTTTTTCTTCTCTAATCAGGGACAATTTTTGTCCATAATTTTCGTCTATTATAGGCTTAACATACCCCAACAACACTCTAATAGTATCTTTTGTCAAAAATTTGTAGATATTCATTTTGAGTGCTGTGTATCATTTTCCATTTGTCGTGGAGTTAGGTTTGACGAGCAGTCAGAGGATTATTGTATTCATAGATAAAAAAAAAGTACGTATCCGACGTGTAAATATTATGTCATTCTAACCAGCTTCAGAATCTGAATGTTTGCAATAAAAAGTATTCCATTTAATGTTCATATATCAGGCAAGCGCAACTTATTAGAAAACAAATGATCATAGATTTAAATATAATGTTACAAAAGAGTCTGGAAATCAGCAAAATCTAAACCTTAAGATTAACGAATTTTGAGTGGCTGAGTTAGACGAGAATATTGATTGATTGGAACTAACCTCCCCACCTTTTGTGTTATATACCCTTGGATCTTCCACGGTGGTCGATCGATTTTCGCAGTGTCGAACCATAATCTGAGGAAAGATACTCTTGTTTTTCTGACTGTCTTCACTGAAGCATGTGCACGACGAATTATCTTCCTTCAAACTTGAACGTTTTCACTTGCTCTAACATTTTCTTAGCGAATTCCCGATAGCTCTTTGGGAGAGGGGGATTTGGAATTAGGGACCAGGGAAGGACATATCCAATACGTCATGAGCAGAGACACTGGATGTGATGTGTATGAGAGGGAAACGCATGGTTTCTTAGATGAAACATCGACTTTCATAAGTATGACAAACACTTGTGGACGATTGGAGAATAGAAAAAGGAATATAAAACAACGAGATGAAGTAACTGCCCATGAGCAAGTGTTCAATGTTGAAGAGAAACCGTCTAAATAGATATATATGTAAAAAAAAGGGGGGTTAGCCCTAAAATCAAAGTACCCCATCGAGTAAAACAAAGTAGTCAATATCAGAAGCATGGGAATCTACTGCTAAAAATCCGGAGGGGTAGAGGATATCGTTCAGGGAATGCAAGACGATACATATCCAGAATATAACCAGGTGACAACTCTGATACCAGTGTATAATAATTATTTTCATGGTAACATCAAGTTCAGATTTCATAAAGCACTTCAGTATTATTATCTATCGACAATAAGGTTTCAGCTGTCAGACCCTTTCGTCCCGAGTGAGAAGTCCTGAGTAATCAGATTGCCACATTAGCTTTCGCCCCAAGTGAACGCCTATGATCAGAAGGGAGTTACATATGATGCAAAATATTAATTACAAAGGACGTTCAAGAAGGTATGATTGGAACATAGAAGAAAGTGTTATATGTACTTAAACAACTTGCTCTTACGACACATGATTTACATCTAGACATAATGGCTTATAATAAAATCGGCGTCAAGCCCCGAAAGGCATATTACTCTCCCTGATAAAAAAAAGCAGCCAATTAAATTCGCGATTCTGCATTTAAACATTACCTGAGATAACACCCAGTTGTTGTTGTTTCTCACATTGCAAAACATTCACTGACAAATTCAATTTGACATTTCCCCTCTTAATTCTCTCTCAAAATGCTATTTATCATCGTTGAAATATAGCAAATCTTTCACTCTTTAAATAATACAGTATCTCATTTTTTGGACGGTTTCAATTTTTTTTTTTGTTTTCTTTAGTTTCAATCTACGTCCACTGTAATGCATTACGTCGATGGCCTGGAAGAATGCCTGAGTTGCAGGTGTCTGTTCTCTTGTTTTATCTCTATTCTATTTATCTATTGCTCTCATTAGCGCAGATTTTCTTATTGTCTGCAAATGTCACTTCCGGCGGTGCAATCTGATTGTATGTATTCAGTGAGACATGTATCAAGGATGGAAGAATCCCTTTCTTCCTTTCTTTCTTTTGCATTTCTTAGCTTTTTCCTATTGAAGTCTGCTTTTTAACTTTACTGGTTCATTTTTTCCTTTCTATCTCTTTTTCCTGACGTCAGAAACAGTTCCTATTAACTCTACTATTTATATTTTGCCTTTTTATTCACAATTTAACATACGCACGTCGTTTTCCCTTTTGATTCATCTGTAAACGAGGTGAGGATATGTTGAAACACTGTCTGCACTATTTTTGTTGAATCTTGCAGAAAGCACATATTCACAGACAGACGCTGAAAGCCGACTGAATATGATGACCATGGTGATGATCATTACGTATATTTTTATGCATGTTTCTATAAACTGTTATATAATTGAAAATTTTGACGCTAGAATATTCTTTTGATCTGCCTTCATTGTTTTATCATAAAAGGAAGTATAGCTTAGCTCTTTCAAGAAATCGTTCAGATTTTGCAGGAAATAAATACTCTGTAATCATTCCACTTACCAATTCATCTCTTTTGCAGAGGTTTGCGCTAAATGACATGGGTTTTATTTAAAACATGACCAGATGCATATTTCTAAGAAATATATACTTTAGTAATACGTATTACAATAACAGCTTTTTTATGAATAAGGTAGGTGTGGATTTGACTGAAGGAGCTTTTAAAAAAATGCGTGGCTCTCTGTAGATAATTGAAAAATTGTTAGCTTCACATGGTGTGGAGCAACCGGTTAGTCCATGGATACACACAAGGGTGGTTGAAAGATGGCTTCATCTCATTTGATTTGGATATTTAATCCTGTTTTATTTCATCTCAGTGAGTAATAAAAAACGTCAGATTGAGTGTGTTAGCGATGGGGATTTTACGATAAAAATGATATATGTTGAGTAAACTTTCAATTTAAGATTCTTGTAGTTGAATAGCGTGCAATCTCTTTGTGAATAATTGCTTCAAACAAAAGGTGATGATTTAAGTTTATCTATTAGAAAAATAGAAAACGTAGTTTTTGCAAGGGTGCTTACAAAAACTCATATTTTTAGAAGAGTTTCGCTGAAATAAATGATGATTTATGTAAAAGGTTCTATTTCCAAGAACTGAAAATTTTGAAGGATAAACGAGAGTAAGTTATATATATATATATATATATATATATATATATATATATATATATATATATATATATATATATATATAACCTCTGAATCAGTGAAACAGTTACGTGGTAAACATTTGATGATCCACTATCGGAAAAACTACACCTATTACCATAATAATCCATCATGTGTGAAGCATAAACCCTTGTGAAAAGCCTGCATTCACAGATGTTTTGCCAAAGTGGAATGAAATGATATGATATTTAGGAGATCATTCCCATTTTTCATTCATACAGCTGTAGAGCTGTTTTCGACTACTTACTTTGTAGGATGGAATATTAACAAAAGAAATGATCGAAAAAAATATTCAGATACAATTGAAAATTCACCATAGAAATGTTACTCAAGAAGGAATCGACGTTTGGCTCTTTCTGTGCCTGCATAGAAATTTTAGAAATGTTTCACTCGGTTATGATGCCATTGCAGACGTCATTGACTTATTTCAACGAGCCTATCATGTTAGCAGAAGAGCTCTCAATTAAACCAAAGCATAATGCTTCAGGATCAATTCAAGGGTCCCACCTCATTTATACCATAATTTAGATTTTTCAAACGATTTTGGTATAATTACAAAATATAGGTGAAAGTGTATTAGCCTGGTTATGTAAATTCATTTGTGAAAGAACTGAGATAATGGTTCATATCTTGAGTCTGAACATTTGTGAATTGATCTGTTTTCTTTCCAAAACTACATTTTCTTCTTTCATAATCAAGCTGTTTTCGGCCGTCGTTGGACATACACCTTCCACAAAATTTGCAATCAATGCTCTCTTAATTCATCTAAGCAAAGTGGAAATGAATCCGATGCTTACTCTAACAGAGACCAAAAGTGATTTACAAATAGCAAAAACATCAGTTACTTAGAGGGCTGTCAGTAACGATTCCACTGAAAACAACCTCTAAAGAAAACCAAAAGATTCCCGGATGCAGTTCGCTTATCAGCTTTCAAAGATGTTCAATAATTTTTGAAACAACGTTTTTCGGTCTAATAAAACAGAAAAATGAACATTTGGGTCACATCCCAGCTTGTGCATGGATAGAAGATAGATTTGCCTATAATTGTAAATAAAGAACGGAAGTAAACAGATCGTGATTTCGGCTTGGGAATTCTCTTCCAGTGATACAGGAGGGGATCAACTGATCGAAAGGGCCTAGAATAGAGCAAGGAATTACAGTATTTTGGAAATTGATTTGTTCCATTTGGTGCAACGGATGGAAATTGAAGAGATAACACTCCAAGTTTACAGCTGAAGTAACTCGGGAATAGTTTGATCAAAACAATGATGACCTTTTTTGGTGGTTAAGTCAATCTCCTGAATTGAATCCAATTGAAAATTCATGGTAAATCGATCGGCTAGAATTTTCTCCTCTTTACTTAGACACTCTGATACATAAGAAAACAAAAGATAAAGATAACGAATGTCTTCTGTTTGGTTTGTTTGTTTGTGTGTTTGTTATATATATATATATATATATATATATATATATATATATATGTGTGTGTGTGTGTGCGTAACATAAGTGACCAGACAGCTGGGCTCTAGGGGTAGCAGATTTGTTTAAAAGGTTACATTGAATCCGGGATTAACATAAGTTAATGGGCAGTGCCTCATGAGGTCTCTACAGTTGAATTTGGAGTCAACTCAATCCATGGTCAAAATCACTATCTTTAATAAGAAAACTAAAGCGAAAACCCAATTTTCTCTGCGATTTCTGTACAAAAAGATATTATTCAGCTTGCTTCCTCTCTGACACTATAACAACAACTCGTATTTTATCATGTCAGTTTGCCAGCTACAATGTTCATCATGACTGAAAAATGTCTTGAGGGTAATTCGACCCCTGGCTTAACATGTTTCTTTTCTCCTCCGTCATACCAGATTAGTCGTATTTCCGTGGAAGAATCTGACACCGACCCGCCAATAAAACATGTTTTTCTCGATCAAACCTAAACACAAAAGTCACTACATTTAACCCTAAGATCCATTTTTACATGCAAACTATTAACGGAAAAAAGTGGAGCACATTAATTTCCGATTTTTATGTAAGTGATAATCTTAAAGTTTTAAGAAGGTATGTTTGAAAAATCCATTCCCAGGACAATGCCGGGTACTAAATAGTATATATATATATATATATATATATATATATATATATATATATATATATATATATATATATACTTATATATATATATATATATATATACATATATATATATATATATATACATATATATATATATATATATATATATATATATATGGGACAAATCTGGCTTGCAGTATAACATGATATAATAATATATCAATAATATAGAGCCATTTCTGATATGTAATGGATTTATTTTATAGAGTACTCGATGCATACAACTTTTTTAGAGTACAGCTGGAAATAAATAGTAGAATGTGGATTCGCTACACAAACTAGCTCATGTTTCTGCCCTCCAGGGCCTCATCAAGCGAATGATTGTTTATGTATTTTTGGTTCTAGTTTTGGGGAATTAGTGAGAATGATGTGAGTGTGGTAGTGAGTGGTATTTTGTCAGGGGGTATGAACTAGATCTAGGCGTCATCTTTGCAAGTAATCTGGGAGTAGTTTTTATCTTGACCTAAGTATCTTGGCTTTGGGTTTTATTGGCCCTGTTGATATCTTCTGTAGCTTTAATGGATAGTATTATTCTTGATTTTTAATTCAAAATGTGTTTAAACATGTTTGGAGGTTGAACATTCTTCTACCTTCAAACATGCCCAAGTGAGGAGGGAACTGCTGAATGGTCAACTTTTAGTTCCTCTGCAACACCACTGTTTTTGGCTGTTGTTTGGAGTCTATCCTGATAATAAGCCTAATTCTAATGTCGTCAACCAGACAAGGGCGTCCACATCTTCATGATTTTTTGTTGTTTTCGAATATTTGGAACCAATATTGAGCTGTTCATTCTGGGTTACTTCAGTCAGTAGCTTCTACAACTTTGCCTCTCATTCTTAACCAATAAGTGCTTTCCCAATTTTTGGATTTGACATCCTCTTATAAACCAGGATAGATGGAAAAGGGGAACCTTTCAGCTCCTAAAATGGCAAATTTGAATTATCAAGTATCAGTTTATTTTTAAAAAATGAGCATAAAAAAAAATTTAAACAACAAAAATAGTTTTGCACCAACCCAATATAGAAAATGCAATTGTTGATTTCCCAATGAAATCTAAAATTTTAGCTGACTACGATATGGAAATGAGCTGAGATGAGAAGAAACACGAAAAAGCAAGTACATGTTTACTAAACGACAGTGCTTACAATTTTGATGGATTAAGTGTTCTTTTCGAGACGGATTGGGATTTCATGGAGGAGGTAGTTATCTTACGATTTTGAACGTTACTCGAGATGTAAGAGCTGTTAATCAATGTTAATGTTATCACTTGCTTGTAGCTATCGCAATTGGATTGAAATAAATTATAATTAAATTCATATTATTAATTTTTATTATACAAACTTATTTAGAATCAAATTAAGTTTCATAACAATGAATGAAAATGTTCATATTCGTGGCTCAATAACAAACATGTTATTGTCATCCCTAATGTTATACAACTATATTGAGTAAGAAGCTCCACATGAATACCCTTTTTTTTTTCTAGCCCGTTCTCCAGGATTCAAGTGTAGTATCTGTTCCACGGCATAGCCCGAAGAGTCGGTACTGACACTTGCCTGTTGAATGGGCCGGAGAGGGTGTGTCAAAGACCGAGTGCGCCGAACCAAGCGTTAGTCAATGAGGTTTTACTGAGACTGCGGTTGCTAAGCGCATTGGGGGGCCTTTGGACTCGCCCTTCGGCTCTCCTATTATTACTTGGCCCAGCTGCGGGGTCTCTGTTTCTCTGGGGCAGCACTGCTCCATTGCAGTTAAAGGAGCAGGTCCCCTGGTTGACACTTTCGTGGCGGACGTTGTCTAGCCATTACGATGCGCTTTTCAACGGTAGCCCCGTCGACTGGAGCCATTTTTGGAATGGTATCTCCTTTTTTCTCCACGTTAAGCCCGACTTTGTGTCAAATTCTGCTGTGGTGGGACACTATGTAAATAGACCCCCTTTTTTTCTAGCCTGTTCTTCAGGATCAAAGTGTAGTATCTGTTCCCACAGCATAGCCTGAGGAGTCGGTACTGACACTTGCCCGCCTAATGGTCCGGAGGGTGTGTGTGTGTCAAAGATCGAATGCACCGGTGCAATGCGTTAGCCAATGAGATTTTACTTAAGCTATGCACTGCTAAGTGCATAGGGGAGCCTTTGGACTCGTCTTTCCAGCTCTCCTATTATTACTCAGCCTAGCTGCAGGGGGGGGCTGTTCCTCCGGAGCAGCACTGCTCCATTGCACTAAAAGGAGCGGGTCCCCTGGTGGATGCTTTCGTGGTGGAGGTTGCTTTGATTGCAAAGTTAACCGTAGCCACGTCGGCTGGAGCCATTTTTGGAGGGGTGTCTCCTATTTTCCCCACGTTAGGCCCGACCTTGTGTTATATTTTGCTGTGGTGGGACAGCAGATGAATAGGACATACACACACACACACACACACACACACACACACACACGATTACACACAAGCACACACACCCACACATACTCACACACAAACTGAAAACAAGACTTACCACATTCACACATATATATATATATATATATATATATATACGTATTTGCAATCAGTTTTTGACGCAATTTATCTTACAAGGTGATATTAGTAATGACAAATGTATCGAACCCGTATGCAAATACCAACATGTTCACATACACATACACACACACATGAGCGTACACTCACACACATGCACACACACACACACACACACACTCACATATATATATATATAATCGACAACCAAAATATAGCTTACTCCAAATAAGCAAACAATCCCATGTCCATGTAAGCATAAGTGCTCTCTTCAACACACACACACACACAAACACACACACACATGCACACACATACACACACACACACACACACACAAACACACACGTAAAACCCTATGGGTAATACAGATACGCCCACATATGCACATTATTTGAGTCTATCTCACAAAATTGTTCGATGCATAAGTGTCCTTCAGACCAACTTCCACCATATATCCCAGTCATTACAAAAACTATGACAATGTTTTCGGTTGTCCTTGCTTATATCTGATGTCTTCTTTATCACTATGTACTATATTCCCCCTATCACCTTTCCTTCCTATACGTATTATCTCCACTGTCATTTTCTCGCTTCTTCTCTGGTCTTTCTTATCGCCCAATTCGTCCTTTCCGTAGAACCACTTGGCTCTACTTGAGACACCCGCACAGCAATAGTCATTTTGAAAAGAGCCCCGAAAAAATATATGAAATATATATCATGTGAGACCTACCACCAATTGACGTCGTTCCACCACAAAAATCAATGTGTGTCTATTTCTTTCCCGTGTAAATCGATTCCAGAAGTTTAATATTGATATATAGTGCATCTGGAGTCGTTCACTAATGTGCAAACGGCTTTATTGTGTCATATTGCTAGGAATGAAAACTATATGACTACTTGGATTTAGACATCAATTTTATCAGAATAGCCCCAAACAATAAAACACAGAGAAGAAAAAAAACAAAAAAAAAACAAACAACGTGAAAGCTATTCACGTCTAGTCGTGAGAAAATGATTCCACTGATAATGATACATCTGAATGCTCTAAATAAGGTGGCCAATTAACTGTCTGATGTTAATTATGTTTTACTTGTTAGAGACGAAATGGTCAATTAGTGTCTTTTGCTAATTGCATAGCGATTACATTTTTGAGTATTCTTATTCAATTCATTGATGTAGAAAATATGTTAATGATGAAAAAATCCGTTTGCAGAAAATTGCATTAAAAACGCTAAAAAAGAAAATACTAAACAAACACCTTGGGGTTAAAATAGAAAAATATTCTAATTATTGCTTTTGCTATATAATATGAAGCTCTTCAATAGTACAAAAATAATATGGAGGCACATCATCATTCATTCATGTATATACATGTATATATATATATATATATATATATATATATATATATATATATGTATATATATATATATATATATATATATATATGTATATATATATACATGAATGAATATATATATATATATATATATACATATATATATATATATATATGTATATATATAGATGAATACATTTGGTAGTCTGTAACAAAGTTTGTGTGCACAAATGGTCCAAGTTGCTTGCTCTAACGAGCTTGTATAACGGTCATTAGCCACTGAACAAACCCTTCCTTGTATAAGAAAGGGAACAATAAAGATAGACTATGCATTATTGAGGCCTTAGCACGACAGACTTGGGCTTTAATGGGAAAGTTTGGCAGTCATAAGTGAGTGAGAAAGCTTCTTGCTGAACATTCGGTTCAATTTACGTACCTGTTCCACATACTTTTTTATTTGCACCTCTCTGGCTATCATTTACTGTCAATGATTTTTGTTTATCATGATTCATCTGAATTTAGGTTTTTGACAATATATTCGAACAAAGACGGTGATCTTTTGATGTATTCGGAATACTCTTTAACATTTAAATCATTCGTGTGATACTAAACTTGACTCATTTGTAAAGAAAGATATCGTTCAAGTTACAAAGAAATTGTTTTTAAAATTTCATATTATCTGGATCTTTAGTGCAAAATTCTACTCTCAATTACTGAAAAAAAAAAGGTAACATAAAGAGCTGTGCAAACTACGTTGACCTATCCGACGGTACGTGCTGGCCTTAACAGGTATTCCCTGCAGTGTGCACAAACTTACCCAAAGGTGTACGACAACCATGCAAGTCACAACACCAGATGCACTCAAACAATCTTTGTGCTTGCACCATTCTGCCCAGCCGGTAGTGTTGTGTAAGAAGACATCTTGTAAAGAACATCTTTCATTTCTGTATTGTCAAATGTTCAGTTATTTTCCCCGGGTTACGCCGGGTTTCCTTGCTAGGTACAGATAACGAATTAATACATTTTTAACTACTTATGTGCTTTTAATTTCCTGGTAATACGTGAGACCAAATTGATATCTGAAGTACGACTACAGACATGATTTCATAATTGCCAAAGGTATGTAACTTTTATATTTGGTTAATACAAACCGCTTTCTATGTACGTGCACTTTTTTTTACAACGGGAGTTTGTTGGATGCTGACCAGCAAGATGCTGCAAGCTGTGAAACGAGTGATAGTCTGAAGGTGACAGGTCTGAAGAATACAATGGAGAACATCACATTCCTACTCAATGATTGTTCCCTGCACTGCCTTTACATTACGAGCACAGTTGTTATCAAGAGGGACAATTACCAGTTGATTTCTTTGCTTGAAAAAGGTATTTCTATGCCAACACTTGCCAATGTTTCCCAAGGTATTGTTACAGACGACAATTTTTTTTAGGTTCAGGAATCCGTTATACATGTCTGCCACAAAACATCTAGGGTAATTTTCCAAGTAAATTCAATTTCAGGTTGAAATCTTGGAAGCTTTCCTTAATCTTGATTTCTTCTTTGTTTCCGATTTTCGGAATGAACGCATTATTACACTTTGTTGTCAAAATGACTTTTCATTGTATCCAGCAAGACAAGTTTCAATCGATGGCTGATATTTGATCACTTTGGAAATTTGAAAGGGATGCTACCTATGATTGATTACACAAGCATTGGAAAACTGAGTAAAGTCAAAGAGTAAAATCATGCAACGAATGGGGTGCGTGCAAGATCCTTCATAGAAGGAGGACAAATACAATGGAAATGGACTGATGACCAGGCATATAGTATATCATTTTCATTTATTTCAATCTATACTTGAACAAAGCCGTAGCAAGAGAGCATCAATTTAAAATGATTATTCAGGCCACAACGATATGCTACTTATCCATCGCACTAAGTTTGACACAAATAATGTATTTACTAATCTCTGCTTTGTTCTAAAAGATCAAAAAGTGTGAAAAACCATTTGAAGCTTGATCAGAGCAATCTATAGTAGCCAAGTCTGTTTTGCGAAGCTAGCTTGATACCCGTCGATTGACTTTAAGATATCAGTTGGACAGGAAGTAACAAGAATGGGGCATCTAGTGAGTTATACATCAACAATATTTGACGGAATTCGATTTAATCACTATTTGATGGAGAGTGGCTTATCTATTTTGTAAAAGGAGCTAAATTCGACACCAAACAGTAAAAAATCTCACAGCAGTAGTTAATTAGTGACTATCGTAACAGAGAAGACACCAACATCTTTTGGCAACATGGGTGATCAATTAAGACATTACAGAAAGGGGTACTCGATGAATAAGTGGCTATTCCCACCCTTTGTTGTGTGGTGATTACAAAAGAGATTTAATGCTTCCTGACACTAAGGGATCAGTTTAGCATACACTTACATTTTGAATTGAGCTTGGCCACTGGAAACAATATTTTTTTGGGGGGGGGGTAAAAAATTTTTGTCCACATATCAAGGTGCAAATGGTGAGATGCTTTGTCCCTTAGCTCTCTAGAATGTTCTATGAATGCATTGCCAGGTAGCCAAATTAACTTGAAAATGAAGAAACCGGTTTTTGCGACAGTCTGTGAGATTGATGGATGGAAAGAGTGAGAAAAGCATAAGCAGATACTGATAATGAAAAAGAGATATAAAGTTAACTAAACAAAAGGAAAAACCAGGAAGGAGCGAAGATATGTAAGGATAATTTGTGAACCTTTAGATCTTTTTTTAATTCATCAAATGTCCGTCCATTTGTATTTGCTCACTTACAGTAAAAACTACTCGACATAACCTCCTGAAATTTTCTTGGATACTGAAGTAAATCCGGTGATGTTTTCAAGTAATTATATCTGAACCCCCAAGCGTCCAATACTGGTTTACAGGATAATTGGGTGGATTGATCAACAATGAAAGTTACTATAGATATGGACACCATTTTTGTGCTCGGTAGCAGTCAAATGTTGATGGTTACTTTGTAGTTACTTTCTGGTTACATCAGCAAGTCACGGAATGCAGAAAAAACTGTTTACATTTTGATGGAGGGATCCAACTTGTTCCCAGCATTATATGCAAAGGAAGATTATGTACGTACATTTCTGCCTTCAAAAGAACTTTTTTTTTTCTCAAAAAAATCTTTTCACATTGGACATATGCAAAATATTAGAAATGAAAACAGTAAAGCACACTTTTTCTTTCAGGAAAATATATTTATTTCTTTTCACGATTCAATGAATGCATTAGAATGGGGCAGATCAATTTAAGAATTACCTATAAAGTTCTTCAATGGTCAATACTTCAATATATGTTTGTGTGTGGAAATTCAAAAAATTCTTTATTAAAATGGATACACAAACTCTTGAAATCTTATAATTAAAGGATTCTTCAATTCTTTCAACCGTCATAATTTTAAAATAGATCGATCTAAATAGAAATATTGATAATTTCTACACCAAAAAATGCCGTTGAAAACAACGATTTCTTCAAAGCCAAAAAATTCACGGTTTCAATCCTATGCAGAGAATGACATGAGTCCCTTCGCTGAAGATAGCCGAAAAAACTCTTGCATGAACCAACTATGATTCTTTTACAAGAATTCACGATTGAAGTTGTAATAAACTTAACACCTCAAATAAAAAGATTGGATAAATGGAAGAGAAAAAATACATCGTTTATGCTTTGAATAGATTAAATTGTCTTTATTTCCTTATGCACTATTTTTTTTAATCACAGAGTGGACAATGATGTGAGATTTTACAATTGGGTAAGTCGGTTAACTATTAATTTGCAATTAAGAAAATGAACGAAAATTAATCAAACAAAGTCTTTGGTGATACGATATATGGAAAATAATTCACGTTGTTCAAACAGAAATTGCAAATAGACACTGCTTATCTATAGGATTAGGATATAGGAAAAATATTATAAGCTGTTAAACATAACTTGTCAATCTACGCTGCTTATCTATAGGATTACTTTTTTCTCTGCAATTTGCAACCGACCATTTGGGTAGGATTTCATCAATTAAAAAGAAGTTCCAAAGAGAAAAAAAAAAAAAGCAATAAATGGAAGAGAAGACAGCCGAGTAACATAAAATAAAAAAAATAAACAGAAGATTAAAAACAAGACATGGGATAAGTAAAAGAAGAAGATACAAGAAAAGAAAATGACAGAGGATCAAAGAAAAGAAAATGCTGGTGTGAATAGAGAAAGTGAAACGGAAGAAGTTTTGCAATTTCCATTAGTGAATTATCAAGTTGTCAGTAGAACAATGTTGCCGACAGTTTCAAACAGTTGGAGATTTTTCCCGACAGATGGAATAGTCAAGAAAAATGATACAGCTGTTTGAAATTCCAAAAGGGAAAAAACAATTATATGATAAAATCTACAACCGAGCAAATTTTCCTACTTATTATCCATTTGGAATTCCGTTCACCAAGTTATGTGTGTGTGTGGGGGGGGGCGTACTCTTCCTTGCGTTCAAACGTTGATAAAATAGAAAAACTAGAAACTCACACAAGGAAGTACTCGAAACACCAGCAACAGAAGCAATATTGATAATATATTGAGACAGGGTAGGAAATCTTAACTGAAATTACAAAAGGTCACTCTCTTGGCAGAATAAATTTTCATTGATGATCAATTAAAAAGAATGGAAATATAGCTGATTAATGGAGAGGTTTTGGACCTGGTTGCTCAATTGACCCGGCTTAAACGTGAGATACATACATATCATCTATCCATTCATCCGGACAATCTAAAAAACTCAAGAGCCCTATACTGACAGTTCTGGCGCAGTTCTTGTGAATGTTTTTAACAAACAGAATTAATTGGGAAAGAAACGGGAAAAACAATCGAAAATATTCAAAATAAGTCAGGCTTACTCAGGACTAGACACCACTCTAACATGTATTACAATTGAAGATGATTCTGTAAGTATTGCATTGTTCGTATGATAAATAAAAACAAATTCATCTATTAGTATAATAGAATAAAACAACAACAAAAATACTTCGTGTATCTGTGAGATAATTTTTGTCAGTAAGACGTATCAACTCAGTCGATTAAGGATCCAACAACTCATCACTAGGCCATGATTTCAATTCAGGTTTATCATCATCAGCCTTTTATCGTCTATTGTGGGGCATGCATATCCTCCAAGATACGCCAACATCCTTATCGTGGGCATTGCAAATCAATATTTTAATACCTGTCCAGTTCGTCGCGCTATCTCATATCCTGCTGTCTTCAGTTCTGCATTTGATCTCTAGGGAGCTCGTTGTGAGTCGTGATCTTCATAAGTGGCCTGCCATTCTTGCAACGCGACCAGTCCATTGCCATTTGAGTTTTCTAATAGCATCTATGATGTTTTGGACTTTTGTTTTCCCCCTAATATACTATGCTCTCTTGTGATCTTTCAATGTGATGCTGAGTATGATTCTTCCATGTGAATGTTGCATGATTCTCAGTTTGTAGCTAAGTCTCTTGCATATGTTCTATGTTTCAGTTGTATAGGTGACTATTGGGTGGATGCATTGGTTGTATACCCTTCTCTCTACGACTAGGGGGGGTTATGTTGTTGAAGGTAGAGTTTGCTCTACCAAAGGCTTGTCATCCTTGACAAAACTTCAGATTCAGACTGGATATAGATATAGAGACACTGGATCGAAAGAAGAGAAGAAATGAACAGAAAAAAAGCTTTAAGTTCAGAATCCAATAGAAAAAAGTAAGGGAAAATAAAGAACAATCTTGATTACGCTGGAATCAAACATCCAGGCTTTATTAAAATACAAAAGTGCAACGAAGCAGAATTCATCCCTCCATACAATATCATTCTCAAATACGTATCTCAATTCAATTTTTTTCTCTGTAGTTTCTGTGATAAAACAATTTGGCCTGAGTTCAGTCCGTGGAATCGTCACCAGTTTTTGCACATATCAACGACAAAACTAAAAGGCTGATGATTTTCTGATGTAAATTGAACCCCAACTCAAAGCTGGCTCATTGGGGGGGGGGGGGAGTAGGATGAACAAAGAATAAAAAGTCTTCAGAGAGATGATAGGATGTGTATATTTAAATTTCAAGCCTTTTAGATCCATTAGCGTGGCCTCTACGAGTAATACACGGATGATTATATATACATCCATAGCCAGTCAGATCAAACCGAAAACTTATGTAACCATGTAACAATTTGGAGAACAGTTTTGGTTGACGATTACTGATATCATTTTTTCATCATTCGATCAAAGCCTTGATATGTACCTACATAGGTTTCAACAGATACGCATTGGCAATTTTTAGTTGAGCACTTGACTTTCAAATTCGTCTAACCTTTAGCAACCTCACCTTTTCATTTCTAAAAATGTAATCGAGCCAAAATCGGAACAGAAGATCTGTTAGTCAATTCTAAAGGCGAATCATAAAGAGTGGTTTGAGATTCGCTTCTTTTTATTTTCAGTTCACAGATTATATTCGGGTTTTTTCGAGAAGTGGCTGGGTCGATGTTTCTCTCACATTTTGTTCCCAGGGAACTGAGACAGGACGAAAAGGTTTCAAAACCTGAATGATATATGGAATGCAGTGGCCATTAAGATGGTACAAACTTCAGTCTCAGACGAAGAGACAAACAAAAAGTCATGCATAGGCTCATATCAATATAATAATGGTAAAACAATCAAGAAAATTAGAAAATTGAATTTCTTTCTTTTCAAGTCGAACAAATTACGAAATCAGCCATGACACACCAAAATGTATGATGCAGAAAACAAGCACTCCGCTGAACACAGTTTGAGAAACGCTGCGTAAGTTGACCAATACCAGTGTTAAGTTTAAGGTATCAGTGCCTTTTTTCTTCGCTACTGCACTTGTGTCTAAAACTCTAATAAACCCATGGAAGACGCATTCATTTTTCGTTAGATCAGTGACTTAGTTTAATACGATATTTAGTTACGACCCTGGGTTTAGTTATGTCAAATGAGTTTGATCATGTGCCAAATTGGTTCGACCATTATTGATTTCTTCAACGTTTGTCATGTTCATTAATGGCATTTTGCTTTTGGATATTATTTCAATGGCCAATCATGAAACGTTTAATACTTGTAATATATATTCTAAAGAAGGGGGGGTGATGTTCGTTTGCCCCATTTGTGATTCATTTCTACACGGGGGAGGAGTCTGATTTACAATGTGAATATATGGTAGTCGCTTAGTTTATGTCAGGAAGCATTCACGCTTTCTTTCGCAATTCTCACTCTTTTTCGGTTATCACAGTTAAAGAAAAGATGAGAGAGGTAACATAGACATATCCAAGATTGCATGCAGCCAAAATGCGTTGGCCATGTGATAATTTCTTTTAAGTGTCTAGCCAGACATGTTTTTTTCTGTTTTATTATTACAAAAAAGCAAGCTTTATCCCTCCTTGTCACCATTACCGTCTTAACAAGATCATTTCAGTTTTGGGCACATATGATAAAAGTTTGTTGAGTATATACGAATGTATTGCAAGCATCAATACCTACCAACAACCCCGATGATCGACTGTTTTGTTTGTTTCGAATTGCATCTTGTCGATTTCTGTATTAGTTCTTCATATGAATTTTTTTATTCTCCTAATTTCCCATTTTATTTAAAATCTTTCACCATTAAAGGAATCTGTAGAATATTGGCTTCTGTGTTTTTTGTTTTTTTTTTCCATTTAAATTGTCTAAGATTTTCCAATGTTTTACCATTTTTTCCCACCAGACTGAAGCAAAGACTAACACGGGAAATCCTAAGTGGTTTGTAGTAATCCTACGAATCATATTCGTTTTTTCCATTATTCACTTATTCTTTCGATTTTTTTTTTCCATTTCCTAAGCAAAAACCCAGGACACATAACATTACACGATACTTTATCTACTAAAACCGTTTAAAAAAATGGCAGAAAAGGGTATCAAGAATGAATATTTTTTCACTTTTTGATTAGTACTGATGACAACAGTCTGAATACCTTTATACAGACCCGAATGCTGCTGGATAAAACTGAAGAATCGATTTGGTATTAACTTATATTGCAAATTGAACCACTCATTAAAAATCCATTTAAAAGGATAATTTCGAAAGAAACAAAAAAAAAAAGTATTTTTCTAAACATAGCCAGGAGTGAACGATGGGAAGCTCAGTTTTCTAGCGGTGCATCTTTAATACGTGATTAATGCAACCAGACTACCTTGAGAGCTGGTGATGAACGGTTTCAAACTTGTAAACAAGTGTTTTTTTTCAATTTATTTGGAGATGGATAAAAAAGCAAATTTTTACACAACAAATATTCATTATTCAAGGTAATCTTATTCTTAGCCAATGCACTTGATAAACTACTTCTCTGAACAGTTGACATTGTACACTCAGCATTTTACCAAATAAAAAAGAAGATATGTAAGAACTGCGTTAGGCTTACTGACTTATTGATCTACCCTTACATCTATTCCATTGTTTTCCCCTGTCATGCTGTTCATTCCTTCTTTTCCTTTGATGCATTTTCTTTAATAACTATTCATCTTTATCTTTGTGCTTTTCTTCTTCAAAATTCAGACTATTCCCTTCAGCCTTTCAATGAGTATTTCTAATTTTCATTCCTTTTTGGTATTTCTTTCGAACTGAATTTCTCTGATTGCTTCTTCATTCTCGTTCACTATGAATGTTTTCTTCCGTCACACTTGCCGTCTAGCAATCGTTGAAGAAATGCACGCGATTACCATTGCTACTGATGTAATTTTGATCTTAACAGGTTGCTTGACATTTGATGCATTGTACAATGCCAATTAGCCTGCATAATCGTTGGTAGAGACAGTAATTTGTGCTCGAGCATGGGCAAAAGGCAATATTTTGAATGCTGATTTTGGAAGCAGACGGACATTTCCACTTGGGAAATTACTGCCTAAGGATCTTAATTTGTACAGGTTCTCAGCTAATGATTTTTCGACTCAGTGGTAATTAGAAAAACAATAAAACATAATTGTATTCTCTATGGTTTACAGTTCTGCTTCGTTTGCGCTTGAAATAAAGACAGAAAAAACTGTCAGACAAGGGACGAGGTCTTCTCATCTCTATTCACGTGGGTCAACCAGAAAACAGGATTTGTCGTTTCAAATCGTCTAATAACATCAAGAAATAACCAGTAAACTGAATCGAACGTTCTATAAGAAATTTGTACGATTTAAAAAGCAGCCCAAAATTACGTAAGAAAAAAATTAACACTGAAAATTAACGACGTCCGGGCGGTTATCCTCTGCTATGTGTAGCCTACGGCTGTAAAACCTTGAGTTAAGTGATGATTCATAGTTTTACACTCGTGGGCCTTTTATACCGGAAGGTTGGTATGTCCTGCTAGTATATGTAATAATATGAATGCAAACAAACATTTACTCTGTCACTATCTCTCTGTCCCTTCATCTTTCTCCCTATATATATATATATATATATATATATATATATATATATATATATATATATAAGGCATACGCAAGTGCATATACATAAGCATGTGTGTGTATGTGTGTGTGTGTGTGGGTGTTGAACACCGTAGTTTTCTTTCCTAGCATGCAATCTAACTTTAAATAGAAACCATGAGTATACAATAAGTTGTCATGACTCTGCAACTAGGCTCTATGTAAATCTTCCTCTCTCAGATACCATATCAAATATTTAAATGAGTTATCGAGCTGTCGCTGTTTTGTCGGCCAATACTCTCTCTGTCAGTTCAGTACAAAGGGCTCATTGGATATATAATTGAAACATAACAGCTCAGATCAGGATGCCTAATATAATAACACTGGGTATTTTATGTGTCAAAAACGCAAAGACATTATACAGAATATTCTCTTATTCAAAGAAACCTTATTTCTCAATCCTCCTCACTATTGGTTTGCTTGTAATTTTACCAGAAATGAGAGCAGACATTTCCTATTCATTATGTGGAGTCCTTGTATCAAAAAAGTTCTATCGATTGACTGGGAAGATTGCTGGTGAATCAATTGCATTTTTTGGGATTCAGAGAACAAAAGTGAAATACAAAAAAGATGTGAATGTTAGAATCGAATGGCCACCATAAAAGGAATTATGAATAAACATATACGTGCAAAAATCATATACAAGCTTCAAGAGTATTTCTCTTCGAATTTTAGTGCTTTTTTCCAAGAAGAGTTACTCAAGGTGTCAGGAAGCATACTAAACTCATTCAATCGATAATGAGTGAAAACTAATTTTGAAATGAACATATATTATTCAAATCAGTCTGCGTTCATTGATGCTGACACGGACTAAAAAGTGTCTGGTTAGCTGTCAATATGGGGTGTGCTATCGGTGTAAGGATTATGGCCCTCATATATATATATATATATATATATATATATATATATATATATATATATATATATATATATGTATATATATATATATATATATATATATATATAATCGTATTATTTTGATACCCTATCTAAAATAATTTCCTGTCAGAACAAAGTTAATGTATCATTTATCCTTGACAACAGGAAATTTATTCACTTTGTGCGGACCAAATGATATATCCAGTGTGTAAAAATGGGAGATCATTCCAAATAAGGTTTCAAGAAATTATAATGCAATTTATTTTTTCTATAAAATGATATATCCATTTATCATCATTATCATTATTATTACTATTGATAATAATAGTTATAATAATAATGATAACAATGATAATAATGATAATGATATTAACAATGTGCGTATATATACATATATATATATATATACATACATTAGTACACACACACACACACACACACATACACACACACACATATATATATATATATATATATATATATATATATATATATATATATATACATATATATCGGCATTTATCCATAAACACAGGCAGAAAAGGGAAACTCGAGCAACGAACACATTCTAGGCACGACTCCATCAGAAACCTTTGCCTTCTAAGACATCCTTATTAACAAAACAATAGAAACTTCTCAACAACCATCAGGTCTAAAACCTAACGATACTTGCAACTACATACTCTCCAAATAACTTAAGGAAAACTAACATTTTTTTGCAGACTTTCAAAACCAGAAGAATTATTTCTGAAAAAAAAGAACTAAGTATGCACAAGAGCAGACTTATACAACATTCAACTAAAAATAAAAGGAACCCCTGAACTGACTAACAAAAACAAATCAGACCACATATCCCTTAGGATGACATCTCCTGATACGCCCTTCACTTTCGTAAACCATCCAAAACAGATGAGACATGAAGACACTGAAACTATAAATTAAAGATATCTTCCATGAACCAAGCATTCTCCCCTACTGTATAACCCAAGAACATCAAATACATAATAAGCCACAGCACCATAATCGATACCAAAATATCGTTCTCAAGAAAATCACTCCTAAAACAATCCAATTCTTCCAACCATGCAACAAATGATGTACATGCATCAACCTCGAACATACCAATACCTTCATCTTCATTACTGAAAATGCCTGAAACATCTTCTATCGTTTTGACTGTCAATCATCCCGAATGTACACAATGTAAAATACAATGTATAGACAATTCTGATTGGTTGTTTTTTTTTCATTCGACCTAATAACAACAGATACAAAATCATCCGAAATCAACTACAACAATATACTTCCCCCAGGAACCACATTTCTGTCTACCTTACCACAATTTTAGCCCTGATGTAATATTCCTTATTATTGAAAATCAAATAAGGTCACTCACATTTTTGATGGAATCGAGTCGATGTGGAAAACCTTTTTTCTAAATGATCTCCAATCGGTACATATAAATAGAATAAGCGATTAAAGAAAATTGGACTGCAGCTGGAATCGAACCTGCGACTGATTGGGTAGCTCCTTCAAGAAAATGTTGCGATCGCCATTGAGTTGTTAATGTGTTAATGTAATGGCCAACAAAAATCTCTTTTTCTCATCAATATATATACATATATATATATATATATATATATATATATATATATATATATATATATATATATATATATATATATATATATATATATATATATATATATATATATATATATCTTCCTCTGACTGCTCCCACTATATCTGAGAATGATTTTCGATGAAAGTTCTAAGACATGAATGCGTGTTTTTTTGTTGTTTTTTTCTTGCAATATATTTTTCCAATTGTAAAAATTTTTCCTCCATTATTTCCATTCATTTATGTATTCCCTCATGACTATTCCAAAATCCTAAAGTTCACCTTGATTTTCAATGAAAATTTGTAGAATAGTGGTTTTCAAATTTTAGGGTGGATCTGCAATACTTTTATAGTTCCTGTAATTTTGTTTTTACATTCATTTGGAAAAAAACACGTGGAAATCAATAGAAAAAATGGTAAAGCAAGATTAACAAATGCATTTGAAACTTTTCTAAAACCAATTCATTTAAAAAATTTGATGAAAAATTCGTTATGTAATCATTGATTACTGATATTTTTTAAGAACAAATATACTTTATTTCAAAAAACTTAGTGGAAACATACATTTATGTAATATACCTCATCTGATTGATTTATGACGTCTCAAAGAGAAATTGAACACGATTGGAGGGTTTTCACATCGTAAAACATTGTATCAGTTGATCATTTTTATGATAAACTGAGTCCAATGACGGATTAATTATTGTCCTGAAGCATCTTAAACAGCAATACAGATTTTGTTTATCAACCTTTTCAGCTTTGGTCGTTGCAATATGTTGTAAATATATGGTGTGAAGAGACTTTTGTTGGCATTTTACTTTATAAAGCTGAACTGACTGCCAATCCTGAGTATTCACCGAAAGTGCAATATATATATATATATATATATATATATATATATATATATATATATATATATATATGTGTACGAAAAATGAATGCGTATATATATATATATATATATATATATATATATATATATATATATATATATATATATATATATATATATATATCCATTGGTTTGTGTATTAAATGAATACTTATACACACACACACACACACACACATATATATATAATATATATATATACATATATATATATATATATATATATATGTATAAATGTGTATATATATATATATATATAAAAATGTATAAATAAATATATATATATATATATATATATATATATATATATATATATATATATGTATACATACATATATAATTGCGTGGGAGAAGGAGTATGCATATATACTATTATTAAATGAATATGGGAGGAATAATAATATGAAAAAAAAAAGGGAAAAGTTGGCAAATAGCATTTATGCAGGAAATGATTTTTGCTTCCATGACCTTCAATAAAATCTATGGTAACAAAGGAAATAAAACAATTGAAAATGACGACGTTGAAATTCATATAAACGCGTCAAAAATAAGGGAGAGGATTGAGAACACCAGCAAGTACTTAAAAGGACAGGGGGAATCATCAGAGAGCTATAATGAAGTGAAAGAAGGAAGAGGATATATAGAACAGGTCCGGATTTTCAGATGAACAGTGCCTTTTGGCAACATGACGTGATAGGGCTGATAAATAAAAAAAATGATAATGTGATGGTCAATGATTAAGTTACTGCTCTTGCATTTTGTGGGTCAGAAATCACTAAAAAGAGTCTTAAATTGAAAAAAAAATCAATACAATCTTGACAAAAACTGAGGGATCAATAATTCATGAACTGACATTGCAAATTGAACCCTCCCTTATAATTTTTTAGAGGATGTAGGAAAGTACAAAGTTTTTGTAGACATGATCAGATATGAATTTGAAATTATCAGTACTCTAGCTCAATCAGTGTGACCTGTACATATATATATATATATACATATATATATATATATGTATGTATATATGTATATATGTGTATATATATATATATGTATATATATATATATATATATATATGTATATATATATATATATATGTATGTATATATGTATATATATATATATATGTATATATATATGTATATATATATATATATATATATATATATATATATATATATATATATATATATATTAAAAGTATATATATACATACATACATAGCCTGCCAGCTGGACTGGAAAAAATGAAATGATGGATAAGAAAGACTAGACTAATTTGATATCACAGTGAAATCCAAACACACAACAACTGTTCATAGAAGATGAATGTCTGGTTAGTCATTTAAAAATAAGAAACTGTTATGTGATTGAAGTCTTTGAGTCGAATGCTGTGTTGGGGGTGATGACTAAATATTTTACCTCTCATCGTCTGTCGCTCAGTGAACAGAGGAAAAGTGTGAGTTAATAAAATAGAAGCGTGAATACTGCCGGATACGGGTTGAGAGATCGATGTTGCATGAACGTATATTGAACATCAGTTGAAAAAAAAAACGATAAAGAACAAATTCTGAGCGGAAAAGGGAAACCTAACAGAATATTGACCTTTACACTGAGAAGCATACAACGCGTCCATGGAGGAACCTTGTTTAACATCACGTGGACAGGTCACGTGACAGCAGGATTTATACGAGAAAAAACAAGAGTCGGAAATATCATCGAATACATTTGAAAAATTCAAAATTGGTCATAACGCAGGAATGTCAGACGGCTGCTAGACATCACAACCCTCAACATGAATCTTCAAAGATCACATACTAAACTGTGGCCGGCAAATGTAAGGTTAAATGACAAAGTAGTCAAGGTTAGAAAGCATTGGCTCTGCAACGCCCGTAATTGGAAGGTCTGGCGAATCCTTTGTAAGGTCTATATCCAACGATTGATACTAAAAGGATGATGATGAGAACGATTAAACGTGCGATACATAAATCCGTAAATAAATACATAGGTTGTACAGATACCCCCCGACACACTTAAGAGAATAGGGGAAACCTATGTTTGGAGTTTTCGTGACTGTTTTAATTGATGATTTTTCATAAAACAAGAAAGAATAGCTGACTAGTGGAAATTCTTTTTTGCTTCGCTAGACGAAAAATCATTTCTGTACAATTTACTTGAGAGAAAGTTTTGAAAAAATTAATCAGAATTTTACAATAAATTGAAAACTTCTCACCTTATTAAAATATTTAATGGAAATGGTGCCGTTTCTCTGATTACGAAATGTCAGTACCGAATTGGGAAAATGAGGTTCTAGCGACCGACATTAGGCTGTTTGAGTCGAGTAAAAATTCTCTCCAAAAACAGTGTCACAAATTATACCGAGTTGAAATCTTGCCAGCTATCTATTCAAATTAATATGAATCTAATTTTATCTTTCTAGCCAATTATGAAAGGATCAGAAATAAATTATGTGCAAAGGTAGGATTACAGTTCACAGAAAAGTAAATATTGTCCGTCTTCTAACCAAAAAATTATAGAAAATACTCCTTTCATGCAACAAAAAGGTAATCGGAAGCATTTTTGTGGGGCTTCTTGGAAGTTTTAAATAATCTTGATTCAGTTATATTTTATGTTTTGAGTTCACAATTATACTGATTCAAACTTTTGAATAACTCAATTTAGCTATGTTTCAGTTTTGGTGTTTTTTGATCATTTCTAAAATGAATATGAAATCAACACCGTTAATCAGCTTTCCGGGTATATCTCCCTGTAACTGATTGTTTGAATTAGTCATGTGACAGAATCTAAGGCAATCTATTTACGTACGGCTTCAACAATTTAACTTAATCACACATACACGTACACACACACACACACACGAAAAAAAACACATCTAACTCCATGACACACACACACATACACACGCACACACATAATGCACACACAAGCACGCGCACATACACAACTAACATTTTCTCAACCATACTCACATTCTATGATAGGGTCATCATTACGTGCAAAATGAATCGAGCAAATCCATTCTATTTTGATTTTGTTGTTCATTAAAAAAAATAAAAAGCTTTTTGTTGCTCATTAAATTCAGCCTTGTACCTGTTAAGAGATTGTTCTTCACACAAAAATATTTTCGCAACGTTTTTTAAAATATAGACATTAATACGTACTCACACACACACACACGCACACACACATATATATATATATATACATGTATATATACATATACATATATACATACATACATATATATGTGTGTGTGTGTGTGTGTGTGTGTGTGTGTATGTGTACACTCATAAAAATTGGGAGAAAATCCACCAACTGCTCTATTTTATTCATCAATATTACTTTTCATGAAGTTGCATTATTCATATCATATATATATAAACTGCAGTGTCTTAGCAAGGATAATACCACCTTCATAAAGTAAGAAGAATGTGAAATTATACGCTCTCACGGTGCAAGTAATAGAAACAATATTACTTTAACTGCATTTCGATGGTTTCATCCAGTTATCTTTTTATTTAGAAGACCATTCAAACGCATTCAATGATGGGTACTTAGTTTCACTGATGTACCAGGGGGGAAGATTTGGAAAACAGTTTCCTCCAAAACCCTCTTCAAAATGAAATGTTATCACAGACATTAGACATGTTCAAGGAATCCAATATTTATAATGTAGTATGAAGGCAATATCATGGTATGTAATATTCCATACAATTATAATCATATGGGAGTGCAAGAAATTTAATTAATGTTGAAGCTGTATATGTATAATGATAAACTTTTTAAATGTATCAGATCCATTTACTGCATATACATTGGAAATTTTTGATTATCACAGAAACACACAAAAATATGCGCTTTCCATCTTATCAAAACTATACATGACTTCTCGAGACACTGAAGTATATAACCAGATGCAACGGTATAATCAAAAACTATGGACACTTGCTAAATGCAAACCCTTTTAATGAATAAGTTCCAGAAGAAAATTATGAGAAACAACACATCGTAACATTCATGAGTAAAGTATAAGTAACACTTATTACTACACCACATAAAATAACAGTACGAATACACCCCCTCAAGAACCAACAAAATACATAAACATGAATACGTAAATTTAAATTTTATGCACAAACATATATATATGTCGATAGACTTTGGAAAATGCACTCTTTTTAGTAACTAACATTTGTCTTGGATATATATATATATATATATATATATATATATATATATATATATATATATATATATATATATATATATAAACGCACACAAACACACATATATATATATATATATGTATTTATACTTTGGATGTGAAATGAATCCGACAGAATGTTTACTCAAATGACAATTTTAAAGTGCGAAGGAAATAACTCTAGTGATAGATATCACATCACATTTTTTTTCTTATTATTCTGTGATCTTTCCATGAGAAAAATATATGCAGTGGTTTACAGAGAAAAATGTTGTTTTCATGTTTGATGCTGAAGAGATTCTGGAATATTTCTGGGTTTTTAGATTGTTTCGACGGAGAAGGAGGGGGAGTGTTTTGTATCTGTGTGAACGAGGGTAACATTTGGTTTGAAATGATATGTGCCTTTGAGAGGTGAGGAGAGAGGGTGTTTGTTCCCTGTGTCTGCTGGTGTTTTGCACGTTTCGATCAATGTATATATATATATATATATATATATATATATATATATATATATATATATATATATTGATGTTACACATTGATCATAATGGAATAAATATGATATAGAAAGCATTTTTTCTTTAAACACTCTTCAGAGGATGAAACATAACAGACCGTAAGAAAAAAATCGTCTAAAATTTTTTTGGAAAAAATGATAAAACTACTCCCTAGATTTACATAAATCAAAGACATCATGATTGGAGATGCATCCACTATTCATAGGCATTTTGAAATTGGTATCACCAAAAGGTAGATCAATTAATTGACTCAAAAGCAAGTAAAAAGTTATGTTCGAAATCAATGACTGTACACTACGCAAGGTTGCTTCTCAAAATCAACTACTCCATATTTTATCAATAAAAAAAAAAAGTTCCAATCAAGGAATTTCTAATTTATTTACAATTAACAGTTGTACCAGTGGGAATATATAAGACGGAAGCAACGTGAAGAATAATACATTCTTGGGTGTATTGCATATCTATAACTCTAGGCACGAAATGAATAGCATCGTATGTTTTCTTTCCTCATCAATAATTATCCCTGAGATACACGTCAGCTGGTAACCGCAGAGTTGACCTTCGTAATGCTGATTGTCAGATACTTGCTGAGCTATGCATCCTACATCACTGGGCCTTCTTTGCAGAGAGCCGACCACGGAAATTAATGAAATCCAGGCCTAAGATACTTGAGCCCCTGCATTGCAATGAGCGTAATTAGAAACGGTCAACCAGTACTGTCATTAGAACTGTCAAAATAGGTTGCATCAGTTTTCAATTACTTTTGGCAGGCTGGCTATTTACGAATACAGTGTGTTCGTATGAGTACATGAATATATATATATATATAATGCGTGCAAGCTACGCCAATTGAGCTGAAGTATTGGAAATTTAAACATTTGCTATTCATTACGTTTAGGAAAAATTCTTCTTTTTTTTCTGAATTTTCCTACCCTAAATAAATTTTCGATGGGTGAGGGCTGGGAATACATGATATAAATGCTGGCCAAAATGATACCTCACTTTGTACCCGCTGTTTTTATTTTGTTTGTTTTTTTAAAATTCAAACTCTTGTGATGATCACCTCGTAATAAAAGGCATGTGATGTAATTCAATAATTGACCACCAGTTTCCAATCGTTTAATTGATCACCATCCCAACACTGCTTGCTTTATAGGGATATTGGTCATGCAGCAGTTTCTTTTGAGTGACTAACGTTTGAAAGGCTTTCAACATCATCATCAGTAGCCTTTTTGCATCTGTCTTTGGACATAAAACTCCTCTAGGATTTACCAGACCTCTCTATCAGGAGCATCTCGTTGCCAATAACTTTTGAAATTTTTGTCCGACCATCTCTTTTTTTAGTCGGATACTATTTCACATATGATCTTTGGGGATCAATGGTTGGAGTTATGAACAGAAACTTGTCTGAGATTCTTTAAACACGACCAGTCCCTTGCTATTTGAATTCTATTGTGCATCTGACCCCTGTTTCTTTTGTCTATACTGTGCTGTCTTCTGATCTTTCCATGTGACGTTCAGAAAGTTGATAACTTGTGCATGTTGCATGGTTCTCAATTAGAAGTTCAATTTTATGGTTAGGTTCAATATTCCAGCTCCACAGGAGATTCTGAGGTAGATGCATCGTTTATATACTTTTCTCTAGAGGACACGATGGGTTGGAGGGTTCTTTTCCTCGAAAGCTGAGCTTAATTTCACAAAAGTTGCCAACTTAAAGAGGTGCTTCACCTGATTACATTTTTTTTTCGGGATTTAAGGTGAGCTTAATCGTGAAAAATTAGTCTTAAAATATTTTTCGCAATAGCTACTAGCATTACACTTGTGTGAAAAGGTTAAGATTTTCCATTGTTTTGCATCGACTCGAAAACATAATTTATCCAGGATGTCGATGTTGAAAGCAGTAATTAATCATTTCTACGTTAGATCATCCTTTTTGAACATGGAAAATGTTGTCTTTAATTTTTTCAACTCAAGCTAAAAGCTTGACGCATACATGACAATGATAAAGCTACCATTGTCAGAAATTTGGTAATGTTGCACAAAAGCATATCTCTATGCACTATCATCTGTCAGAAAAAAATACACAACGAGATATAAATATGATTAAATTTGAAATGTATATACATGTTTACAGAAAAAAAGTTGGAGATAGTTATTACATTTTCGTTTCTACTCGTACATAGGAGTAAATCATTATGTGTAGATGTGAGTCAATTAGTCAGTTAGAAATTAATGAGCTTAGGTGAATACTCAAATACTTACCTTACAAGCAGTCCATTAAGAGAGACTGTTTTGTTGTAAATCTATGATGTCATTTTTTGATTCTGATCGTATCTCACATTTTCATATCTCGTTTACATAGGTCAAAATGCAACCGTAATCTAATGGCAGTCTTTTTTTTATTTTAAATGGGCCCACGTTATTTGGTCGGTGTATTCCGCCCACGCACGTTTGACTATAGAAATAAGAAGGAAGGAGTGCTATCTCATAAAGGTCTGATGTCATTAAAAGCTGAGACTTATTGAATACGATGCATTAAACGAGAATTACTAACGATGCCATAATTGAGGGAAGCCAAAGATGGTAGTAAAATAACAAAAAATTGCCATTTGCAACTTATTTTGGAAATAATACTCGCAGAATATTTCATATTGCAATATTTCACAAGTATCAGAAAAAATTGTATAAAAAAAATACATCCCTTCCTTCATCCACTATAATGGATGGTAGGCGTGTCAATTAACATATTTGTTGTCCTCAACTCTTATTAAATTGTCTGAATATCGTTCACGCAATAAGATAAATTGTTACGATTTAACGTTTTAACCAGGTTCAAAATTTTCAAGTATTCATTTCTGACACCAACAAGATCAGTGTCACTGAGAGAGAACTAACTGTAAAAAAAGGCATTTTTCGTTCAGATGCTCTGGAGGAAATCTACCACGGACCATATATATGTGGACTTAGCCAGTCTTTTCATGATTTCAGAAAATTGAAATCAGAAAGTTTAGGACATATTTTGGGGCACAACCATCGCAATCACCTACGATTCCATCGACCAATCAACATCATCTTTCAGGTCTGGGAATGTAAAAAAAAAAAAATCTTTATTCAAAATACCGGTAATTATTCTTCATTTACAGCATTTCAACTTACTAATCACCACTCAAGAGAATGGTTGACAGAGAAGGGGATAGACCAAGTATGATTTAGGCAAGTCACGCACCAATTATCATTTTATTTACCACGGCTATAGCAAGAAAATCCTATTATACACACACAGATTCCTGGCAGGGTTCAATCAAAACAGCTGAACCCTGAATGAGACATAGCTATTGCAGCCCAATGACAAGACAGTTCAGGATACACACTCAATATAGACTATTACATGACTAACGTTTTCAATTAGCACACGGTGTTGGAGATGATTAATAGAAAAAAATTTGAAAAAAAAACTCCTTCCACCTTCTGTTCCATAGTGATCACTCAAGTTGTCTGAATTTTCAGAAGGCAAGAGTGAATGCTTCAGCACAAAAAGTGTACGGAATCAATTTAGCTTAAACTCATATTGCAAATTAGACCCCCAGTGAAGACATATTTAGGAGTTGGGATTTATAAAAAACATCGGGCGTTTTTCATGGACGTAATAAGGATGTGGAAGAATGAAGCTCTCTAACTTCGTCGGTGTACCTTTTTCGCATTTTTCATGTGTAGACAACCAGCTGGACCAACTTAAAAACTGAAAAAACGTATCCAGACTGATTCGATTGATGGTTCCTGATAAACAGAATCAGGTTAATGAAGCATTGATCTTGTGACTGATCATTGACTCCAAATGATGGTAAATACTTTGATGATGGTACAAATGCATAAGGGTCAAATCCACAATATATATATATATATATATATATATATATATATATATATATATATATATATATATGTATAAATATATATGTACAGTCGATGCGTAGGTATCATGGCTTTTGGCAGCTTACTTTATCGAGTGTTTTAGCGGTCGACCTCCTGATGACCCTTTCCAAGTCAGCATTTGTTCTATAATGATAAACCAGAAATGTGCTGGAAATAAGCAGTTATGTGTAAGAACGGATGTACCAGATGTCAAATACTTTTGCGTAGCTATGTAATAATAGATTTAGTGGATTATTTTGAAATCCTTTATTTTATCTGTTCAGGCCACCATGCCAGTAACACGACTACGCCGAGTGCGCTATGAGAATAAAATCCGAATATTTCCTATTCGTTTAAGAAACGATTCGATTTGACTCATCAAGACTCCTGGAGCGAGTACGTCGGATTAGATTTGTGATTAGTGCACGCTGTAAATCAGTCAGAGCGTGTCCCCTCGAAGTATATCAAGGGTCACCCGCCCATAAAGCTCCTCCTGTGAAATCAAATACATCTCGAAGTCAATTTCACCATAATTGTGTTAGTCAGCGAACCCTAATCTAATCTTGGTTATATGTTTAGGTTCTTTTGGTCGAGGTGCACACATCTCGCATCTCGCTTCCCTCTCGTCGCCATCTTGAGATTTGATCAAATGGATGAAGGGCGGGCTGTTCTGCTGCTAAGACGCCTTTGCGAACGATTCAAGGTCATCAATAACATAGAATGGAAAAGAGCTCGATCTAAATCGAGGTGGCGCCAATCACCAGTTGTGATCTTCCATAGTTTTCATATACCTATCAATCAATCCATCGATCGTCATACATAATATGGATGAATTTTAGACTAAGTATTTATCTATCTTGTTGTTTTTTGTAATCACCAACACTTAAAGTCGCATCCGCCACTTCCTACGCCAGAATGGTCTTTTCTCTTTCTTAAATACTAAATATTTTGGGTGGTAAGGAAAAGTCGGTGATCGTGCTAAGAATCTTGTAATCATTTGAGTAGTTTTATTAAGATTCATAAAGCATACTAGACAAGCTCACCAGTGTTTAAGCATAATGTCTACATAGCAGATAAGGAAACATCAGGTTTGAGAAAATTTCGAGAAGACTATTTGAACGAGAAGGAGATTGGTGTGTCTTATTCCGGCAATATGACAAGTTGAGGAGTTGTGAGCATTCTGGACCAAGTAAGTTAACAGCATTCAAATGCAGGGAAATTTGAGCCAACATAACCTTTCTCCATTATCATCCCCATCCATCCAAATTAAGAATTTAGAATTCCTATTTGTTAATGTTTTCTCCTTTCACTCTTGGGCGTCGTTGGTGATTCCCATCGTTTTACTGTCGCCATTCCTACCATTCCTGCTTTTTTATACACCTTTTTGTTAATGTTTTCGTTTACTTAAATAGATTGACATGCATGAACACTCCCAATTTATTTACTTTTGTTTACTTATGCCTGTAGTGGGCACTATAAAAAGATATTCAAAACAGATATTTCTTTTTATCCAATTAACTTATTCAATTTAATTTCATTTGATTTGAGATTCATTTTAACAGCGTGTGTCTTTCAATGTTTGTGCCTAATTTAGTTGAAGTGAAGACTTGATTTTGATAGAAAACAATGGAAATTACTCTCCTTTTTAAAACCAGAATGAGCTCTTGCTCAGTGGATTCTATTGTGTGAATATTATTTCATCATTTTTCATTACTTTGATATGATATTTGATTTTCATAAGTAAAATCGTGTATATCATTGAACAATTTTTTTTTCCTTTGACCTTTTGTCTCACATATCTGACCTTGCACCTATTGGCCTTCGTCGGATTAGGGAAAAAAAATCTTGACCTTATACTTAATCCACCTGGATACTTGTTCTTATCCTCTTTTCTTTTGCGTATCAGAGGATCAGAAAACCTTCAAGCATTCATTCCTCTTTATGAAGATATTGCATTGCTTTTCCAAATATTTTTCTCTAACGCTTAACCTTTCCCTTTCTGAGCATATACCCAACTGAGACACCGAGTTACTTCTTTCTATATATCCATGTATTTCTTTTTGTGGTAAATGCAATGTATATTTCTCTCTAATTAGAGTATTTTATAAGAAGATGAAGCAATGCTAGACATACTGATAGGATTATTTGAACAGCATATGCGTCAGTTCTTTCATTCAAAGAAAAAAATCTGTTCAGATAGCGTACAAGATTCATGAATGCCATAGACACGAAGAGGATACCAGGCATAATTAGAGCTCATAGCTTTTCCCTATTGTATGTAAATGGAAGAGGCTCGTTAAATCGTTTCTGAAATAATGAAATCGTCAATTTTCTTGGCACAGAAATAAGCTGTAAGTTCAGATATTTGCCAAGTGCAACGGAATATTTATATATCACTATTATCACTTACCAAATAAGTGACGTACCGCAATATAGGGATGACACATTTTCTACATAGAAGACTAATTAAGTTTATTTGAAAATAAAGGATTTGATGGGAAAAATGTTATCCACATTCCCATGTGCATGAAGAGGCTGCAGTTAATATGAGATACGAGTTCTGATAACATTTTAGCAAATTCTCAGTACTAAATATCTAAAACCAAAATGCATGCCAGAAAGTATTTTCATTCTATTAATTCTCGATTCAACTTATGCCACAAACAGAGTAAAGTCCCCAAAGATTAAGAACACTGTTATTAAGCTGTTATACGAAACAAAAACGAAAAAAGTCAACGAGTACAGGCCAATATCCTCATTCAACTGCATCTACAAACCTTTCCCCAAAGTGATTACCAACCAAATTATCAAAACACTTGTAAAGCAACCACAGGAATGAGCTGGTTACTGGAAAATCTACTCAACCATCGACTATTTCAATTCAGTAAATCAACAAAGAGAGAAAACAACAGGAAATAGAATGCCACTCCTTGTAGCATTTGTCGACTTTTCAAAGGCCTCAGACTTGGCAAAAATCCCCGAAGTCATAGATACAATAGTACAAAAAGTGTACATTCTGTAGATACTACAGTACTAGAACATATCTACTGATACACCAGTTCCTTCATAAAGTCTCTGAGCCATGATCCAAAATCTTCGCAGCCTGCTCTGAGATGATCTTCCAAAACTTAGAATAGGAACACAAGGAATCATGATAGACTGGGAAAATTTAAGATTTGCTGAAGACATCGTCCTCTTTACTAAAAGCCTGTAAGATCTCCAAGTAGTGCGAGAAGAACTAAAGAGAAAGGGGAAGTTGGCCCCCGCATGAACAGCAGCAAAAAATGTCTTATTCAACAAAAAATGTTCAAGAAAAAACACAACAATCAAATCAAAAACGTGTAACTGAAGAAAGTTGTCTTTTAAACTTATTTAGATCGAAAAATCTCCGTAAAACCCTCTATATAGGTAAAAATTAACCGAACAATTACATCAAGTTAGCAAACTTTCATTAGAACAAGGTTGACGTTCAGGAACAAGAAAAAAAAAGGCCTGAGAAAAGTGTATGTACTTTTGCATCCTCCCGATAGTCAACTAAAACATGGGACCTAACCAAAACAATACTGAAAACAAAACCACATTCACATAATAAAATCATAGTAAACCTCAGATGGATCCAAGCGATTGACGTCCAAATAATTAAGATGGTAAAGAATTGGCAAAGAAGGCTCCTCAAGGAAGCAGTACGTACACCGTGCTAATTCAAATCAATTAGCCGACCTACCAACAAAATGAATAGTATTTTTTAGAACTTCTCCAGAAAAGGCCATTACTGTGAAAGGAAATCAGGCACCTGATCAATGGGAAATGACTCGTAATCTGGTAATAAAATAGGACTGATGTATTGAAATATTATCCTTCAAGCAAATGAAATTATTGATGTCGGAAATAATCTGGCCATATATTTACAGTGATTAATACACATATTCTAACTGAATCAAGACTCACATATACACTAACACACACACACACACACACACACATACACACACACACACACACACACACACACACATCTATATATATATATATATATATATATATATATATATATATATATATATATATATATATATATATATATATATATATATATATATATATATATATATATCCCCTGCAGTAGCCTCATTTTCTTAAACTTTCCATTCACTATGGAAAAAAAAAATTTGGAGTAATATATATACATATATACACACACACATATATATATATATATATATATATATATATGTATATATATATATATATATCAGGTGGGAGAATATTCAACCCATTTCAAAAAGTCTTCCAGTATAAATATGGACATTCAAAGTAGACTGATTTTTATTCAAAATTTCTGTTTTTGTCCCAAACTTTTGAATGTCCGATTTTTTTTCAATTCATTTTCCGTATTTTTGCCTAAATAATCTCAATTTCAAAGCTGTACAATGATATTGGAATTGATTTTTTGTTGAAGAACATTCAAAGCATTACCAGTTAAGGATGAACACTGATATTGTTTTGTATGTTTTTTCATGAGATTCAAACATGTTCCTCTTGTAGTTTCCCCTTTTTCGACCACAATTTTAGCACGAAACATCTCACTCTATATCCCTAACCCTGACTTTACAAGATGACACAAGAGTTCAGAAACACGTAACAGGCTGTCAAATTTTTCATTTGCTTGTTGATCAAAAGCAATACATCAATGAACGTTTGCGCCTGGAAAATATATGTTTACCTTGTGAATTCAGCATTGTCTTCTCTCTCTTGACATCAACCTTGAACAAATCTATTGAAACATGATAACTCTGATGCATGCTAGAGTCCAGGTTTTTTTTTATTTGATCACAATTTTCATTTTATGTTTTTGTCCATTCCTCAAAAAAATCCTAAAGTATAACGTCTCAACATTGGAAAATTTTTCATGTTACATTTACTGATGTTTACAAATTCCTTTTTAAAAAGTCAGGTTACGTAATAATAGCATTAGCTGTGTCATTTAAATGTCTGAAGATCGCACTATCCTTAGGATATTGGCTTCGTTCTCATTGAATACAATGGTAGTACATTGAACCCAAGTAATAAGTATGATTTTGAATCATGATTTTTGACTCAAGCAGGCAGGTCTTCCAGAATTAAATATCGAGGTAATCTTCAACCACCTTACTTTTGTATCTGCATAATTAAACCAAGCTCGCAATTCATCAGGAAGAATGGTGTCAAGTCACTAAGAAAACCTGTTAGACTCAGTCGAAAAAAGCCATGTCAACAGAATGAATACGTCATAAAATAGCAGACATTCCCCAGTTTATAACTCTTAGTGATGATAGAGCTAACAAAATGTGTCTCCCATTTATCCTTCATATCACTTCGGTAAGATTTTTTTTTTCAAAATACGATAATAATACTGTAGATCAGAGGAACTTATAGGTCCCAAGCTTAATGCCGAGAGCATGCATATTTATTTGCTTCCTCCAATGATAGTAAGAAGATATCAAATTTACATATTTCCTTTTTCAGCAATGTCATTTACATGGGGTTCAGAAAGAATGGCCAATTAGGAAAATCTACAAATGGGTGCAAAAAACATCGCAAGACTTTCCTGGTGAATCCAAATAGATTCCTGCTACTATCACTCCATGTAAAGTATGGATTAATGAAGAAATCCGTTCATATGAAATCGTCTGATTAGGGCAGTTTCATATGACTGAAACCACGTGTTTTTGTGAGTAAAATAGACAGAAGGGGAATTTCTGGGATCCGATTAAAAAAAAAAAATTCGTGATGAAAGATTCCATGATCAATTCAATGACATGATGGTAGACGCATGGAAGAAAATGGATCCAAACTAAAAAGGAGTTGCGAGATTCGTTTTTGTCGTGTTTAAAGAGTTGGTTTCTCAAAGCTTGATTTGAATTCCAATGTAGATTTTTTTCTGGAAGGTCTTCTAGTGGTGAGTGGAGAACAAGATTATCTCCAACAAAATTCCAACAACAAAGTAGTGTTTCAATCATTTCATTCTTTCAGACATTTTTGGATGGAGAGAAATTTGCAATAAGAGACATTACTCCTCCCCAAATGTAAAAGAAAGTTTTCTGGATGGATTTTTCCAGAATTTTTCTTCCTTCCTTGTGTTGCCCTTGAAATGTTGATACTTCCTTCATATACTTCCATCATACGCACGCACACGCACGCACATGTGTGCACACACACACACACACACACACACACACAACCAGAGGTATATATATATATATACATGCATATATATATATATATATATATATATATATATATATATATATATATATATATATATATATATACATATATATATATATATATATATACACATACATATGTATGTACGTATGTATGTATATCAGCATATATTGGGAAAACTATGTATATCTCACACAAACTCTTGCATGCACACACAAACAACCGATATATATATATATATATATATATATATATATATATATATATATATATATATATATATATATATATATATTTAGCCAAATAATAAAAAGTCTTTATTCCACACTACAGTAATTCATATTTCAATGTAATGTATATCTTTGTCAACGCCTTTAACTCAACTAGTAATCAAATATAGGTCTGATATTATACAGTAGCAAAATTCCTGATCTGATCCATTTAATAACTACGTGTCAAGCTAGAGGCCTGTTCTTTCCTGTAGTAGATGGTCAGATACTAAATATTGCTTGAAAAGAAAGAAAGGAAAAATAAACCCGAAAAGAATCATAGATTCCATCAAACCAAGTTACCAAAAGATCAAACTTCCACCAGAATGGACGCAGAAGGAGATTGGTTATATTTTACACCAATTAAAATCAAAAGATTTGAATAGAACAACGTTGATGTCCATTTTTTATTTTATTTGCATACACAACTGCCCTGACTTTGGTCTCAATTTAGACAAAGCGCTTGGTACACACATACACATCTGATGGAAACCCAGCGTTTTTCCAAGTCATTGGGTTAGGGTGAGTTATCCACTTGGCTGGAATTCGTTGAAATATAGATGACAGACTGGAAGGGATATGAAAGAGTCAGTGAGAGGAAGCTATTTTGTCAAGTTACTGCCTCCACTCCAGACCAACCGTTCCTTAGCGTTTAAACCGATTTTAGTCCCTTGTGCATGGTCGGTTGCAGATTGGTGAAATCGACCCAGACTCAAGATTCCCCGAAATACAGATATAGAATCGGAGAAATGAAGAAAATAATTGTAAGCCTTGAGGTAATTCTCCATCGGGAATAAATTATTTTTTTGTTTTGCTTTTGAGAATGATAACTTTCCAAATCGATGTTATTTCAGCTTCCAAGTATTAATAGAAAAAATGGAGTCCCACACCCAATTTCTTATTGAGATAACCTACAAACGAGGTAGAATTTTTTTTTAAATCCCCAAAGCGGAGTTGCTTCTTTCCCCGGATTTTCTTTTATTTCTTTTATTCATTCCCTTTTCAATCATTATCAACCTTTCAAAGTCCAACGTTTTATATAGACCTTTCCCAAGATTTGCCAAACATCTTTATCATGAGAGTAGGATGTTTTTTTTGTTGGGCCTATTCTCTTGGGTTGCGTTTCTTCTTTTTTTTTTCTCTCTCTCTCTTCAACTTTAAAAAAATTGTCTTTTGTTTCTTTGTTTTTTCCTTCCTTCTTTCATTTCCCCATCTATTTTTTTTTCATTTTCACTCCCTGGAGTTTTCTTTTTCCTTCCCTTTATTCATTCATCAATTCTTCCTTCCTTCTCTTTTCCCTATCTTCAAACGTTTAATTTCCTCCCCAGTCCATAATTTTCTCCTCTTCCATGATTCTTCTTCTTTCTTTCTTTACAATGTATCCAGTGAGCTTTCCTTTCTTCCAATTGCAAAATTAAATCTTCACGTTTGAGTTTCTACTAAATTTATCTCTTTTTTTATTTCCCCCCCAATTTTTTTCTTTTTAGTTCGTTTCTGTGTTTGTTAGTTTCTATCTTATTGTTACTCTTTAAAACGTTCTCTAACATTCTCAGTCTCCACCATTTTCCTTCCTTACTTTTTAATCATCCTTTATTTTAGATTTTTTTTATATTCTCGTTGTATGAACTCCCCTCCTTTCTCCTTGTCTTCCTATATCTCAGTCTTTAGTTTTCATTTACCCCTCTTCTTTAATACTCCTGTCTTTTCATAATCTTATGGTTTCATTTTATTCTCTTTCTCACTTTGTTTATTTTCCCATAAGTTGTTTCATAATCTACAAACGTTTCCATCTAGTCTTCTCCTTCCTTTAAGCTCTTTCAAATTTCTTCAATATTTACGCGGTCTTTTCTCTTCATTTCTGAAGGTCTTCTTTTTAGAGTGACTGTCTAGTCTCAGCTTTACCATTTTACTTTCTCATTTTTAATCATAATTCAACTTTTTGCCGTTCATCGTTTTTCTGGCCACTCAATATTCTTTTTCACCCTCTGTCTGCCAGGTTTTTCTATCTTTCGATGGCAATTTATATTTTATTATATTTTCTCCTGTCCTATTGAATTTTGACTTCCCAATACCTTTCTGATCCTTCTCACCCAATGTGCATATTTTTGTGAACTGACATTAATATATTAGTCTACTGATCTTCATAAAATAACTACGTTTTGAAGCGCTCTTTCTCACGTATTGCTTTTCCCTCCCTGCCCAGTATATTTGAGATCAGATTTCCCCAGGCAATGTCAACCCAGAGTTCTACAGAACATCTAATTCAAAATTTACCAGTTTGAATGTGATTTGCTCCGTATGTTATTTTAGTATACACATATATGTTCATCTATGCACACGCAATAGTATAAATCAAGCAAACAAACACATAGTCACACAGATGCACGCACACACACGTATAAAGAGCGATCAGGTATGGTCTTCAAATATATATATATATATATATATATATATATATATATATATATATATATATATAGATATATATATATATATATATATATAGAGAGAGAGAGAGAGATAGAGAAGGATAGATAGATAGATAGATAAAAAGAGAGAATTCTTTTGAAGAAATTGGATGTATGATCCGAGAGAACTATTATACATAGCGTTATATTACATTGAAACTTTCATTTGGAATGATCTTCCGTTTTTGCACTATGAATTTATCATTTGGCCCAGACAATTCGACAAGCAACGAGAGAAAATTGAGCTGCTGCAAGAATCAATCAGGTGCAGGTAATGCAAAGGCCTAAACAATTATTTTAGCTGCCAATTCTCATTCTGCTCATGCTCTGTGTATATTTGATCTATTTGTTTCTTCTAACAAAATAGTTATGAAATATTGAAAAGTCCATTTATTTCAAGTAGGAACTTCCTGCAATATAACGTGTGAGCTGCAAACGCCGGCTATCGAAGAAAACAGTATGGAAAAATGAACACATATTTAAAAAAAAAACAAATTCGGATCGTGATGTGAACACAAGTTATACTGGATTATCCGGGTTATATACCCATGCTATTGAATGGTCAATTACTGTATACATTGTTATTTTTGAACGAGACGATTAGAAGTTTTTTTTTATATCATTGAAGGATTAACAAACACAAAAATTAATTTGAACTAAATCCTAATTATTACCTTCTCTAAGTTTTATAATTTTTTTACGTGAACTTTATCATCCTTTTCAGTTCATTGTAAGTGAATTCAGAAAAGTGAAAAAATTCAATACAGCAGATGTAAGGGTAAAAGGTGCAGAAAACTGAGTGAGGACGAAGAAGTCGGCTGGGTGTGAAAATAAAGTAAAGGATCCTCCTTTTCCAGGCGAAAATAACGACTGCTGGTGTTCTCTGTTGACCACCGGCTGTGATTGGCCTTTTATGGGAAGCCTGTTGATCAAGATGTACATAACATACGTTGCGTGTCCAAGTTAATTGAGCCACGAAAATAAACAAATGTTGTTTCCGGTTGAAGCATCATTTGAAGTCATTTTTTTCTCCCGAAAGGATTTGCGTATCCACTTCCATTGATACATGTTTGATACAATGCAGATTGTGCTCTGGCCACAAAGCCACTAGAGTTTTGCCGTCAACGAAAATGTCCATCATTTCCTAAGGACATATAATTGTTAACCTCCCTGAATTGGTTAACTGTACAACAGTATTCTCCTACAATAGCCCTTGGAATCAAATGAATGACAGTGTTTAGTGAATATTTCATTTTATATTTGCGTTTTTTTTTTTAAATAAGAGAGTAAACTAGAGTTAACGCGAACAACAGCACCAAATTTATGTTTTATGTCTATCAAAACTAGCAAGGAAGCCCTAGACTTTGAGACGGTCATACTCAGCTACATGGGGTTTACGGCCATGAATGTGCGTTTACTACAGATCCTATATTTTACCTATGTTCCGTATTGCTCTAGATTGTTGCTTTGGGTCTGTTTTTTTTTCAAATAAGTATATATATATATATATATATATATATATATATATATATATATATATATATATATTCAGCGTGTCATGCTGAGGGTATGTGTCAAAAATTATGACCCTTCATATTTTACACCAATGCTGACGTAAATTCATCTGAAATATTTTAATTCTTTTTTCTCGTCTTTTTGTCTGTAAGCAGTAGATAATATTCATAACCTTGTTTTTTAAAATATTATACTCACACAAAAAGGCTGGGTCATCCGACAAACGGGACAAGTGTATCTTACCACCCGAATCATCCGTCTTTAACGTCTCTTTGTCGAACCGTTCCTCTATTTTTTTCCATTTCTTTTCTAACTTGTTCATTTTTATGCCCCTGGGAGTAACTTGGAGCGTCAGCCTTTCACTAAAATTTGCATTTTCTTTCGTTTTTTTTCTTAAATTACATTATTGTTAATGTGCTACATTACGAACACAGCTGGACTTCCGTTCTTCTTCTGACTTAATGCAAGTATACTTTGTGATTTTTATTGATTTTGTATTCGTTGATGATATGAAGTCTTTTTTATCGAGACGTCTTAGTTTAGTTTCGTTTGGCTTCTACTGAACCTCTCTGATTCCTCGTTATCATCTTTCTTTTTTCTACTAATCCACCACATTCTTTTTCCGATTGAATCTTTTTTTCTATTCTCCCCTTTTGACTTGTTCCTTCTTTCTCTTCTTTTTACTTCCATCCTTCTCTTGTTGTCCACTTTTCCCTTCATCATTTTTTTTCTCTTTTTGGTCCCCCTTTCCTTTCCATTTATTTTTGTATCTTACCCTTTCTTCTTCTGTATTTATTTTCTTCCAGATTCCCGTTTTTTTATCTTCTTATTCCATATTGTTTCTTCTCCTTCCGTCTTTTCTTCTTTTCCTCTTTTCTCTTCCTCTTTTTCTAGCTGACTTCATAAACCTCTTCTTCTTCTTCTTCTTCTTCTTCTTCTTCTTCTTCTTCTTCTTCTTCTTCTTCTTCTTCTTCTTCTTCTCCTTCTTCTCCTCCTTCTTCTTCTATCCATTTGTTGTATTTGCTTCTTCTCTCTGTAAAAGCATTCTTCTGTTCTCCGCCTACACTTTATAGATATCTCTGCCTCCCAGTAAACCATTTTCCTTGACAACCTTATATTTTCTGCTTCTTCAAACCTTGTCACTCCCCCTTTTTATCTGCTCCCTTTTTCTGACTCTTTTCTTCACGTATTATTACTCTCGTTCCCATTCCTGTCCACTCTCCTCTTTTCTCTTCATTTACACCACATTCCAACTTCCAATTTTCATAGTCATCTTAACCATCGTTTTTTAATATCTATGTTTTCTTTTCTTTTTTATTCATTCAATTGTTTCACTGATTTATTACCAGTTTTTTTTCTCTCCTTTAAAAAGTCAGGCAAAACGGCCACTAAAACTGCAAAAATAGGTTTCTTCAGTTTTCAAGTAAGTCTGGTTGGCTTGTTATGTAAGTATCTATGCATATATCACGAGTACAGAACTCAACAATGGAGAAACAGGACTGGCAATTAATATATTTACTCTTTATCATGTCAATAAAAAAAAAAAAAGTTAAAAAAATCACTCTCCTAGATAAGTTTTTAGTGGGGGTTCAATTTATAGTACAAGTTCATCCTGAGTTGATCACTGTTTTGTGTCCACTTCTTTTTCCGTGTTCACTGCCAAAGCAAAAGGCGAGGGAAATAAGTACTTAGCTATTGATCACTCTTTTTCAATATGCTTTATTCATCACACCCAACAAGGTATGCTTCTGAAAGATGTGACATTTCTATTGAGTGACTAAGCCGACCGGTTTTTTCTGTTCTTTCTGCGACCTCCAGTTTGCGTCTGAACTCTTCAGTCCTTTCAACTTCCAAGTCTTCAAAAATATCATTGATCTCTTTGAGCCAATCTTTGCAAAATCTTTTCCTCATATGAACAAAAAGAATCAGTTCGTGCCTTCAGGTGTTATCTCCCTTTCCTTCTGTCAAACTGTGAGTGTGGAGTCGATTTTATTTCTCTATGGCCACAAGAACAAGGATAACAAGAACAGTCTTAGGCGAAGTTTACTGTTTAAACCATTAAGTAAATTTTCACATTCGCCCACTGAGATTCGATATTACGACGAACGGTTGCCCGGAGACTGATTTACTAACGGAGCTAAATTGACACGTCTTCAATATTGACGAAATATTTTTTTACTGTGATGAAGAAAAAAAAAACAACCATAATAATCCTCACCAAAATAACGGTGTAAACCGATGTGTATATTCAAATTTCCCACCGTAATTTAAAGTTATCTAACTGTTTTGCCAATATACTGTCTCCCTGATAGATTTCAAGTGAAAAGTACCAGATATTAACGAAAAATTATTACATATATATGCATGGGCTTATTTCCTTCTAATAAGTATGATTTATACAAAAGATAGGTATTTATAATTTTTATTTATTAAATATACAATAAAAAGATTATTTTAAGTCGGAATAGTAGTAGGAGTGGATTATGACCCAGCAGCAACCAGTCTTGCATTCTCATAACTTCCATTTCGTTCTTCTTAATTTTGTTAATATTGATCATTTAATAATTTTTCTCGTGTTTAACTTAATGGTTATTTATTCTTTTAATCATTAACCATTTCTTCTTTCTCTAGTCAAGTGTTTCATTTTTCCCACTGAATATCAAACACCGTAAACCACAACTGGGCTGGATGGCTATGAATGTATTCACAAGCCGAACATACTGGGACTGAAAACTGAAATTTTTACCCCTTCTTCCGTCTAATTTTTTTTCCTTTGAAAACTTCCCCTAAATATGAATTTAATTAGGGGTTCAATTTGTGATGTTGGTTCATACTAAACTGATCTGTATCTACCATGGTATCTTTCATGGTTTTTGTTGATCTCATTGCAAAAGGGCCGGTGATTTTGAATCTGCAGGAGTTAAGTGTTAAGTGTGGATTTTAAATAAAGGATATCCTGACTAAATTTGGAATCAGATCTTGTCTTTCTTGCATTCCATCTGGAATTGATTTAGTTGCAGATACAAAGTTCCAATTTAGTCAACTATCAAAATCTCTCTTTATCCGATTTGCTTCGCAACATAGTGGTCTTATTACATAGTAGTAATAGATGGTACATACTTGACAGTAGTATGAAACCGCCAGAGCCCCTGCCATGTAAAGCAACACATTAATATGAATGAGAAGTTAGCCTTATGTTATAAGAAGTTCAGGAAACTTATGCAATACTGTAATTCAGAATGTCCGATCCCCCCAAAGTGACTATAATTTAGCAATTCTTTTTCAATCTTTCTAAATTGCATTGCCTGTAAGAAAAAAGGAAGACTTGCAATCAGACAGAAATCATTGATGACACTAATCAGTTTCTCAAATAAAGTAAAGTATATGTTCTAATTTACCATGGTATTATGTTAAGAAGAAGGTTATACTCGATCATAGTGAGAACGGTTACTAATATCAATGATGGAAAATAAAAATAATATATGGCAAGTTTATATGTACCTGGACCTATTTTTACAATTATCATGCAATCCAGAAAACCGTCGGAGCATTTAGTTTATATTATTATATTTTATTCTAGCTTAAGTTGCATCATTATCTTGGTTTCCACAGCAGCTGAGTTTCGGCCATTTTACTTTTGAACCTTCTCAATATATATGATGTACAAATGATAACGAATAAGAAATCTGTTCGTCTGCATGCATGAACGTGTGTTTATAAGTGCATGCACACAACGAATACCTGACAACTGACCAGTATACAAAATTGAGCCTGGTCAGATATATTAGTCTCAACCCAAGGCAATGTAATGTCCAGTCAAACGTTTATTTGGTTCTGCAGTTCGTAGTAGATCGAATGTGTAAACAATTACAGATCATAGATCTTGCATCGAAAATTATTGATCAGAATTTAGATATGAGATACCTGTATTCGCAATTGATCCATACTTATATGTAAAATATGCAAATTGGCATCAGTGATTAGAAAAAACCAAAATACTTTGAAGCCATAGCTTTTTATGATGGACGGAAAATGATTTTGCACGATCATTACGGTAGGTTTCACTCCACACCATATAATTAAACTCTTTTGGAATGTGGCACTGCCCTCTTAATGATCACTTCATCTCAGAAATACAGTCAGAAATTGTAGAATGTATATGGAAAGGTTCTTGAGTTATATCATTTAATTCACTTGCGCAAATTTCACAAAACAACATTGTATATTATTGTGAAAATAACATTGTATATTATATCTTTTGTCAGTCATGAAGATTGGCATCCTACATGAAAAGCTAATAAAGACTCTTGAAGCTAACTAAGAGAACGCTGGATAATTTTCATTTATTACGTGATTGCATGGAATTCGGACTATTTTTGGTTTTTCATGTCGAGGTGTTGGTTGCTCTAAATACTTCACACCTGGAAAGGGGTGATGAGAGTCTCAGGTCAGTTGTTCATTAATTAGATGAATAATAGAAGAATTCTTGCTAACAGGCAAGTAATATGTTACCTGACTTTTAATTCATGGTTGTATCCAATAAGTCTTCGCAAACCACTTATATTCTTGTTGTGACCACCGCTTTAAATTAGGGCTATTAATATGAATAACCCTGTCTTTGACACTTTATAGTTGCCGCCGGCTTACATGGCCACTGGGAGAGCAAACGGTCAGCGAGTAGGATTGGATTTTCAAGTATGGATTCCAGACAACCCATGGGTCATTGCTGGAAGGGTTGAAACAGGTTTCGGAATATCGTTGAGACGTCAAAATTAATGAATTCACGCGCTCTTATAGTGAGAATTTTAATAATATATAAATGGCATCATTGCGTGTCACATCGTGCGATTACAATACAGCCCTCTGAGAACCCCGGAGCATATGTAGGAAAGAAATTGAAAACGAGCGGTTCGATACACTTGTTATTGACTTTCTTTCCCATTGGTTGCTTCCTGAATTCCTACTGGAGAGAACAATACATAGAGCTTCAAACTACGATGGAAGAAATGTTTGCATCCGTCTATATCTGTGCACTGTGATTACTCAACCTTCGGCCATTGTGAAAAGTGTACATGTGCCAGATATATTAGTCAGTGCATAATACATTGTAATGGCTACTTCAGAAATGTTTGGATCAACGGTTTTCAAAAATTTGAAATTAATTTTTTAAAAATATAGAAACGTGTGTGTGTGTGTGTGTGTGTGTGTGTGTGTGTGTGCGCGCGTGTCCGCACTGCTATTGACTGTATGAATGTAGAGAAGAGGGCTGGAAACTTAAGGGGACTTGTTGTCCCTTAGTCTTCTGTGAAAGTCACCAGGCTACTTATGTTGACATGTAGACGCATGAATAGCAACAGCCGCAATAATAACAACTAATTAAAACAATGCCGTGCAGGAGTTCGAAAACCTCACAAAATATAAAGACCTTGAAATCAGTAGAATGTGGCAATTTAGGACCAAAATAATACATTCAGTTGTTTTGGCACGTGGATTAATAAAAAAAAGGACCAATGAGTTTGTCAAGATGATACCTTGAAGGCTCAGCATATTACAAATATAGGAAATAGCTCTTGCCTCCGCTGGACACATCTTTAGAAAAGTGTAGTCAACTTGAATGCATGTACTACAACTAATATAGATCATTCCAGGTTTCAAAAATATGTTAATGAAAGTGTCATGTCGTTTTTATGAGTAAGAATTTTGCACGCCACCTTTTTTTTTGTTCAGGCTGTCATGAATTACAAAGTTGCCACCCCAAGTCACTTTTATAAGCTGAAATCGAAGCCAAAGGCACTATGATGATAATAATAAACAATATTGATAGTCTCTTCGCAACTATTTTTCCATGGTTATTTGTCGATGTGAATTGACCAATCACGACGGAAAATCTTTTCGTTCACAATATTACTTATTTTAGTACTATATAGATTACTAAAATTTACAAACTTCGAAGAAACAGTTAATTTTTTCCCAATTTATGGCTACAATGGAAAGGGGATTCTTTAGTCCGCTACTTAAGGGAGGATTTTTTCTCCCCATTCAGGGGTCAAAATGGTTTGGAATTTTCTTTTCACTTTTTAGGGATTGAAATGAAGAGATCTGTTTCCCCACAATTAAAGGTCAAAATTGAGAATGAATTTTATTTCTACTTGCAAAGGTCGGAATGTTGGGAGAATTTATTCTTCCCATTTTCATGAGTCCAAATGAATGAATTGGCATTTTTTGATCTTTATATCCAAGAAATCTTTTACTTATGTTTACGCATCGAAATCACAGGCGATTTTTAAAAAAATTCTTTGAAGTAGAAATTGAAAGGGGATGTCATACCACACTTTTAATTGTCAGGCTCAAAGGTAACACTTTTTTCAAATTGAGATGTATAAATCCAGAAAAAAACTGTTCTCTTATTTCTCCGGGTTAAATTGTAGGGTGAACTCATCCCTCAATTAGTCAAAATAGTTTTGAATTTGTACCCATTTAGAGGTTCATCAGAGGTTCAATCCACAATGTCAGTGTAATACTAAACTTGACGCCTATTCTATGTCCTGCAGATACTATTGTAGTCTTTTTGCGTTAGCACAAACAGTGATAAAAATGATCTGATTTTTATCTGTTTAATAATTCGATTTCGACCTTTTCCCCTGTAGTGATGGTTACCTCATCTACTTTAATCATTATTTCTTTCTAGAATATTCCATATCTCCTATTGAAAGAGAGAAGGGGGAGGGTATAAGGTACGTTACAGGGGGTAGGCAGAGGGAGGAAAAGAAAAGGGAATAGTGCTGTTTGATAAGACTGTGAGAAGAGTGAGAAGAAATACCAGGACCTGGCAAGGGCACTATAGAAAGAGCAGAACATGAAAGCCAGGGTAGTACCAGTAATAGTAAGTGCACTTGGAACCGAACCGAAGGCGCTGAACATAAGATTGGAAGAACTGGGAATAAAAGGAGGACTGAGACTATACATACCACAGCACTGCTGCAGGCTGCACGAATACTGAGTAGAGTATTGGAAATATGAGATCTATGATCCCCAGCAGTTAGTGATGGCTTAACAACCAGGAAAAGGGCAGAGTGAAGACAATGCAAACCATTGTGATGCTTTGATGTGAGGATATGAGAGGAGGCCTGGAGACCCAAGGAGCCTTCAGCGTTAACCACAGGGCAACTGGTGTGAAACTGTAATTTGCAGCACTGCTGTGGACTGTGAAGCTGTGAAGAAGGAGAAGAAGAAAAGAAAAAGGAGAAGGGAAACAAGAAAATATATTAGTTGCTGTCCCGATGAAAAAGAAATGCTTGAAGAAAAAGAGGAAATATTTCCAAGGGTCGTTTCGTGACGAAAAAAGAAAAACAAAACAAAACCAAAAACCCCAGAAAACTTCTACAGATTGATGTTAATTGCCAATACTACAAATTTTCTCTCTCCTTTCTGTGTTTTTTCTCTATCTTTCCATGTCTCTGATTTCTTTCTATTTTAAGATAAAATGCTTAACTTTCAATTTCTCATCCGTGTAACTTACTTTTAGTTTTTACACGATTTTATTTTATTTTCTAAAGGAAAAAAAATGGTCTCCACTGAAATCAGACTTTTCAAAAATTGAATTGCCCTCAGAAAATCTGTCGATTCTTTAGCGGGGTTACAAATTTCGGGGCGACGTGAGTGGAATAAATCAAAGCACCTGGAGACATCACCTGAATGCGAATTATTGAGTTCAAAATCTCCATCAATTCAATCCCCACCATTACTTCTCCCCTGCTAGTGTCAGTCTCCTCTATTTTCTTCCCTCTTCTTTTTCTACGTCCTGATCTTTAGATCTTTAATCTTTAACGCACATCACACGGTCTTTTTTATGAATACAAACGCAAATATACATACACGTACATTGCAAAGAAAATGACTGTTTTCACACATGACCTGTAGATATATGGTTAGATAAGTATATACATACAGGTCCAGCTAATGACCCAATAGAAATCGAAGTGACATATTGAGGCTAGTCAATGAAAAAAAATTACAAAAAGAGGTGAGTAATGAACGTTACTTTCCTCACCTTTTGTTGATCATTAAAAAAGACTGACTTTTCAAAAATCAAGCGGAGGCAAAGGGAAAGACAGTTTCAGGAAACTCTCATATTTCAACCTGACCCCTCACCCTTAAAAGATATTTGGTGAGGGAATTTAGAAGAAAACAAAGAAAAGAAAGTTTGGTGGGGGGGGTATAAGGAGTATATGTTTATATTTTCTGTCCATTTACTCTATTTCTATGGCCGTGGGTGTCATACGTAAGTAGGCAGCAATACCAACTTAAAATCAGAGGAAACCTATGTTCACGTTTTAGTTTTTGAAGGTTTCAGTCGTCGGTATCTATGATACGATGCGTATAAATAGGAATTCAGGTAGGTGTATTTGTATCAATATATAACACAGTATATATATATATATATATATATATATATATATATATATATATATATATATATATATATATGTGTGTGTGTGTGTGTGTGTGTGTGTGTGTTTATATGTAGCTAGACCACTTAATAGCCCTACACGTAGTTTTCAGTGGAAACTTTATGGTATTCAGTCTGAAACTTTATGGTATTGCGTTCAAATCAAGTGATTAACAACTGAATTAAGGGCATGGGCAAAAGAGTGGGGTTCATCTAAGAAAATTAATATTTTGTGAAATATTTTTCCATAGAATAAATGCTTTCATCATCATTTGGATACGGATGTATTGACGTATTTACGTATGTGTAAATGTATGCAAGTGTATATCTTTCTTTTTTCTTATTACCATAGAATTAATGGAAAGGTTGGTAGAATCTATCAGAAAATTTGAAACACGCCCGAACCTCAGATCATATCAGCAAGCAACAGATGTTTGCACTAAAAGACAGCAACGGCAAAATTATCAAATATAGAGACACATATCAAATATAACTGAAGAATACTATTAAATAATTGTACTCTTTGCAAATAGAAGTACCAAAAACCAATAAGCCAATAGATGCTTGCGGCATCCCAGACATAACAAAAGACGAAGTAGTTTTTGCTTTACTAAATATAAAACTCGGATAAGTTCCTGGTTAGTTTCTGGAAGATACAGGGGATTAGCACAGTTATGCATACAGTGAATACGAGAATGAAATATGCCACTAAATTCTGTGTCTGAGTAACACAAGGAGGGAGATAATTATGACTTTGGAAACCACTGTCCTATCAAGATATAACCTAACGTATCAGTAACCCATGAAGATCATATAAAATTGACTAGCATGTGCTGTGGATAGAGTGAACCACGAGAACAGATGGGCTACAGAAGTGTCCATTGAATAAAAGACCATCCACAGGCAATACACCTACTAATTGAGAAGTCATTAGAAAACTACGAACCAAATTGTCTGGTCTTTGTTGATTATGATGAAACATTTGACTTGATCGATCACACAACAGTTTTCAAATCAATGCGTGAACAAGTTGTTAATGCTAATTACATGGAAGTCATTGAAACATATGCAGAAACTGCACTGAAATAATTATTATTGCATGACATAAAAACACGATAGAGATTCGAAAATGAGTGAGACAAAAGGAAATATTTTCACCTGAGCTATTCACAGCAATCCTTAGAAATGCTTTTCTGGAAACTGACCGGTGGGCTGGGGAAAGACATGACGGAGAAATTTCAAACCATTTGAGAATCATCGATGAAGTTTCAATTATGTCAGAAGTACAAGGGGAATTAGATGACATGTTGACTGATTGAAAGCAGGGATGAAGCTCTAACAGAAGCCTTGGAACACAAACAAAAAGTATAAAGATTTCTGCAATCTCTAATGGTGATGGTTGTTGAACCATTCGTTATCTTTGATAGCTACGGTTGTTCAATGAGCAAATAGATTTGTGTCTGTATATTTTTGTTGTCTGGAGTTCTATGTTAGGGCAATAGCTTTCTCTTGCAATTTATATGGCATAATATTCTTATCGTTGTTATACAGTATTTCTCACCACGAAGTTTTTTAGGTCTGGATATACGATCGATATCTCTATAAAGGGTGGGGGTCAGTGAGTTTAAAGGACAATGAGCGATTCAATCAGGTATACATGATAACCGAAAAAAGATAGAAAATACATCAGCTGTATATTATCTAGGTTCTATGTAGGGACAGGCATTGTCAGTCATCCAAAAGAGACTGTCATGAGATCAATATTTTTTGGCAGCACGTTGTGATTAGAAAAAGGAATAATCAGTGGATAAGTTATTTCTCTAATTATAAGTTGGTTCACTAAAAAATAAAGATAAAAACTAGTGGACCCAAGCTAATTATTTTTTTCGCATATTATCCAGCAGTGATCACTAAAAAGTGTAAATTAAAAAAAAAATGAGCAAAGTAAATGACCGACTGAACATAAATATGCATTGTAAATCCCTACCCCCAAAATCCTGTTTTTTTGAGGACTTAAAAAAAAAAATGTTTTTCTTATACATAAAGAGTAAATGTTGATACTTTCATCCCTACCACCATACGCGAAATACTCTAGAACGTTTTACTCACATACGGTACCCACCAACCCGATCAGACCAACTTCTAAATTGGAGACACCTGCTTTGGCAGTTTTGGTGACGGTTTTGTTTGAGCTTTTATAATTAATATATCGGTCTAAGTAATTAATGAAATATGATATGACTTTGTTGCATATTGACTATTACATTTAATGGTTACTTTACAGACAGAAGACATTGTCTATAATCTGAGTCATCGTGTAAGTAGATTATTTAACTGTAATGAAATTAAGGAATCAATATGGTAATTATGAGACATTCCGCATAGTTAAATAATCGGTCATATAAATTAACTGCTGTCATTTTTTCATCAGTATTTGCCGTGTGAAGGGATGGAAATCAGGTGAAAGTTGTCATGATCGAACAAATGCGTACATAGTCTAAAAAGGCGTCAATAAGTTAAAGACATGCTATTGTATTACATTTAAGAGCAGAACAGTTCACTGTTCTGAGTAAGAAATAATCATCAAATCTCAAAAACAGTACACTTAGTGAAGTGAAAAAAGTTCAAGACATACAATTGTATTACATTTAACAGTGGAACATTTTTAGTAAAAAAATAATTATCAAATTTCAAAAAGAGTGAACTTACCGTAGCATATGTTTAAACGAAATTTGGTAATAATCCTGTATGTTGTGCATTAATAATCAATAAAATGATACTCAGTTGATAGAATATGACCAGTGCATTTATGATGGATCTGTATCTTATCTGATTTCTTACAATTCCTTATTATTTTACACATCTCTCTCGTTCCAAGGACAATAAATGATTTTACATTCAAACATCGTATAGATAACGGAATCAGTACTCTACAGTTTTCTGCTATTATTGGTTGAGCACAAATAATGTGCTAAAAACCGGTCAAAACATATATATAGAATTGTCAGTCTTACTGATCCAAGACTTCTTTTTGCTAGAAATAGTACTGATAATTTTTTTTTTTTTTTATAAAAAATCTTTGATCTCGAGTTTAATCTTGGAGATTCTTTTTCATTTCGGACTTTATTATGTTCATTGTTCCTAAGATGGGTTTTTTTTTTTGATGAGTCTGCAGAAAATTAAGATATTTTTTAAACATTTCATTTTCATTTTTGGGATTTGTGAGTCTGGACAAACAGCCCTATCCGATTGATCCAATTTTGATGTTTTCTTCTTGATTTTTCGTATTTGATAGCTAATGTTGTGGATTTTAATATTATTTCTTGATATTTTTTGTTAAATGAAAAACGCAGATTTATTCGGTTGTGAACAGGTTTCAAATCGTTAAACTCTAGAGCGATTGATGCAGTGGATGTAATATTTGATTATTCCTTTTCAATGATTCAATTTCCTTTGATTTCATGAATTTCAATTTGCCCACCTTCATTTTAGAATTTGCTCACTCAATTTTTTTCCAATTTGTGCACTATATTTCATAATAGCCTGCATGGTTTTTTAATATGTTTATTTCTTCATCATTCTTTTTTTAAATTTAAATATTCTTTTCTTAAGTCCACGCTTCATTTCTTAAATTTTTCACTTTTCAAAAGATTTCATTGCCCTACTTTTCCAATTTGCTTGCTTTATTTTCTGATTTGCTCGCTCTGTTTTTTAATTTGCTCACTCTATCTATAATTTGCTCGTTTAATTATATGATTTTCTCGGTCGATTCTTTTTAATTCGCTCAATTTTTTTTTTCGATTTGCTCACTGTATTTATAATAAGCTGTCTTTATTTTATTTCATTGGTGAATTTTTTAATGTGTTCATTCTGTTTTCCAATTTTGCTCACACTATGTGTAATTATCTCCGTTCATTCCATAATTTGCTTGGTCTATTTTTCAAATTTCCTTGCTTGGTTTTTTGATCTGCTCACTTTATCAATAACCTGTTCGAACTATTTTTCATTTCGTTTACACTATTTTTTCAATATGCTTGCTTCTTTTTCTCACTCTACTAATTTGGTCACTCTATTTTTCTCAATTTTTTTGTCTAATTTTTGAGTAACCCATAAAAAGATATAGCTGAGATGATGAAATCAACGAATGACTCAGATATGATGCGATATTCAATAAACATACCCGGGTAATAAACCTGGTTGCCACTGGCTGAGATTATCATTATTTGGTGGTAGATTCCGCATTTTCTCTTCCTAGGTCACTTATGTTTCTGCATTTAATGCTCACAATATTAGACCGGCATCTGCAAGGCAACCCATGAGTATAAATAAGAACTTCACATCGATTCAAATCATCACGAAAGAAATATGATGAGGAGTCGTTCAACTTGAAAATATACGCTTTTCAATTTTGTTTTCGTTGCTGAGCATAGAACTGGGAATTAACGTTATCGCACTTGAGACGGATACATTAACGCTTCTTGAGGTTTTTTATCAGTGAAATTTAGATAAGGCTTCGTTGTGCTCTGTTTTTCACTGAAACCTTCACTTTTTATGACTTCCTTCAGCATCACGTCAGCATCACGTCAAACACATTTTGAAAACTTCTTATTAGATGAAGTATTATGAATCATCCATCTTAATTTATGCATGGCAATTTGCTGCAAATTTTCAGCAGTGAGCAAACAGCTTCAATCAGAAACTAAAGGATAAGCCTTAGGTTGGACTTTAAACAATACTCTTATAGAATAAAAAAAAGAATAGAAATAATGATTCAATACGGTTAACCAAATAAAAATAGATAATGGAAAATGTATTTAAAAACTGAAACTTCTATAATATGAATTAACATTTCAACCGATCAGAATGAAGGATAGGTTGAAAGGTGTCATTCTGACCTGACTGTTTCTTGGTAGGGAGAGCAAATAGATGTAAACTGTGTTTTCATCCAATCAGTGTAGGTTCAAAATCTAAGTAAGACTTATTCTTCTCTTCTCCAAAAAGATAGTTGTCCGGATCAAGAGTTGCAATAAAAACCAAATAATGAATAAGGAATAAAGGTAGAAAGTAGTCATAAAAAAGATCTCAAACAATTGCTGTCTGCTCCATTCAAGTTTGGTTCATGTTTGAATATATAGATTGCCATCAGACTACATCCATCAGGTCGCAGTACAATTATTTTAGTGGTGAGCTGATTTTGGTCGGTTTAGGTACTGGGAATATTTTAATCGATACTTCCCTATAAGGTTTAGCACATTGGTTAAGGTCACACTGTAATTCGAGAGTTGATGGAGATGTTCTTTAGGATTCAAAATGATCCAAATCAATCTTATAGCTTAAATATTATATATATATATATTTGGCATCAAAAAGAGGAGAACCAATTCATCTTGGATGCCTCAGATAAAACACGAGGTTCCTATTGGGTTGTATTATTTGTGCTAACATTTGCACAAGTTTACACACTAGACGTGATGTAGGGCCAATTTCCCTCTGTGAGATGCCAAGACTTGTCGATGAAAATAAAAGCTCCGTAAGAGATGAGATATATTATATTATACGTTGCTGGCAAAATATCTGGAACTTTAGATGACAAAGTCTGGTAATTGGCCAAAATAATTAGTTCAGTGATGCAATCAGTTTATTAAAAACGATTCTACCGCTAATTATCGGCAACAGTTTATTTTTAATGAGAAAGAAGATGAATGATCCGGTTTACTGATCAGGGACTGCTTTGATTTGATAGAGGAATAATGAAGTCGTTATCATGAGTCAATGAACGAATCTTTATTGGAATATCAATGGTCCAGAAGTTAGAAGTCTGTTCATATCCAGTTATCAATGGTATTTAAGAGGAGAGAAAGGATTTCCTGTTGGTATTTCGCTTTATTTTTTTTTCAACCACAAAAAAATGTTGCCAAAAGAAAAGAAAATGGTGACTGGCTCAGCTCAGTTCGAGCAATGTGAGCCGCACACATGATGGATTTTATTCCAATTTCCAGTTTTTAAGATGATACATCTATTGTCAAACTTTTGCTTTCCTTTGTAAAATCAAAACTAGTTTTGAGGGGGAAATGTAATTACATTTTATAAGTATTCCCAGATGTGTTGATCTTTTCGTTGCAACATATTCTGTATAAGTGTCATTTAGACGTGTTCAATCTAATCCCCCAAACAAGATACATTTCCCTTTATGAGTGTTCCACACACATATGTATATAGTGGGCGTTTAATATCCATCTGACAGTGGAAAATCTTCATAAAACGATCTGTTTGGATTTATGTCTGTCAATATAAGTAGTTTTACATCTTTCATACTCATAATATCTTACACAATATCAAATATAACGGTTCCTAATGGAGTCCGAAGATGCCTATCATCTAAATCAGCAAGATACATACATACATACATATATATATATATATGTATGTATATATATATATATATTGCATTATATTGTATAAACACATTTTTGAAATGATTTCCGGAAGTTACGCGGTTAATATTTCATTTAATTTAGACAACATGAACAGAATAAACAATTCAGGAAAATGGGACAATTGCGGGAATCGAACCTGCCACCGATAGTTAGCCATTTTGACGTATCTATGCACTCACAATCGTAGGGTAAACAGCCCATCGGTAAAGCAAAGGCCAAATAACTGATTTTGAACCAATTTTCTTCAATTGTTTATTCTATATATCAACTGTGTAACAACAGGAGATCATTTCAAACAAGTTTCTAGATAATATAACGCAATTTATCATTCATTCAGTCGGACCAGATATGTCTAACCCTTAAACACAAACACACACACACACACACACACATACGCACACACATACATACACACACACACACACTCACACACACACACATATATATATATATATATATATATATATATATATATATATATATATATATATATATGCGTCATATTATCATATGCAGAATGTACCATCCAGCCAATACGTCGTAAATAGATTAAACAGTCAAAGAGAAGAAGGCTGTTGTAAGAAACGGACCCTGCAAGCAAATAGTAGTATTTACCATTGGGTTCAACAGCCGGTGATAATGCAACAGCCCAAATAACTGTTTCCACTCCGACAGTCATGTATCAAGAAATGAACTGTCGTGAGGAATGAAACGAATAGGGATGATATGAACCAAGAATAGTCAATATAAGAATTTGGAGTCGAAACAGTTATATTGGCTTTTGGATTACTGTTAGCTCAATGGTTAGTGCAACGCAATGTTAAAGTGGCTACCCGATCGGTTGCATGTTTGATTCCTGAAGCGGTCCAATTTTTTAATTGTTTCATCTATTTATATTGTGTAGTCTAAGTGATACATTAACAGTATAATTATGGGAGACAATTCGTGGTAAGTGTTTCTTTATATTGTAACACAGTTCATTATCCTTCTGTCAAGTCATATACATGTATTTCTTAACACACACACACAGATATATATATATATATATATATATATATATATATATATATATATATATATATATATATATATATATATCTCAGTGTATTCAGTGATACGACGCTTCTCTTCTGATTCAGCCTTCAGTGATTACATCATTAATTGGATATTAGATTACATTAGTATCGCTAATTATATTATATTAAGATCGCATATTCCTAATTATTAAACAAAATATTATTTATTGCTTCGGGGATATTGCTTTCACTCCCAGGAATATATATTTGAGTTCACGTACGTTCAGCCTGGATTTAGATTTGTTTTATATTCCTCTCCTATTTTTTCCCTTCTTTTTTCAGTGAGTCCTTTTCAGGTAGTGTTCTTCAAGTTGGGTTATTAGATTGGCTTGCTTAATAGCCAAAACTTTCCATTTGGTCATTTTATACAATAGCGCTTCCCCACTCCCTAATTTTGATCATGTAACATACTTGCAAAACGAGTGATGTAGAATCTTTTTCTGTCTAACTACGGAATCACAGTAGCATCATGAATGGAATGTCCGACCAACCAAGTGAGTCACCTACAGTTTCTTCTCAATATGAGAGTCCATGTTTGTGTGTGTGTGTGTGTGTGTGTATCTTCAGATGCTCCTGGTCACAGTTGTGAAAATGTGTATAAGTAAACCACTAGGCTCCATGGAAAAACGTTCGTTTTCTATTCCTCCAATAAAAAGTGATTCGGGTATCAGTATGATTTTTGGATCAACAATGTAATTTTTTTCAGATAATTTCGGATAAAAGATTATTATTTTTAAAAAAAAATTCGGTAGGGTTTTTCTTCCCCAGAAATATAGATAAAAAAATTATTTTTTCCGAATGATTTCAGATGAAAGATTTATTTTCTCCCCATAATTTCAAATAAAAGATTTATTTGCTTCACGTAATTTTATATAGTTGTTCAAATAATCAAGAGGGGACAAATGTGGGCTATGGTGATGAATTAATGCATGATGTGGATATCTATCCATCAGGGTACGTCTCAACTTCCTATATATCCATCTGATTACATATATATGTACCTGCCTGTCACGACCCCTGTCTATCTATCTATCCATCTATGTTACTGCATCCAATCCTTTTTTCTTGTATTTACTTATGCCACCAACCTTCTCTATATATCTATCTACCTGCGTATATAAGATCAGTTCATTGCAACAGCCAATAAAACGTTGTTGAAGGACGTCAATCATGGATACTATTGCTACTTGCTGCGTTGTGACCAAAGATTCGTAGGTCCAGTCAATCCTGGCTGAGGTCCATGTCCAATAGCAGATGATGAAAAATTGATGATGATGAGGATGAATTTAAAGTTATTAAATTACCAATTGAACTTCTTTCCATGGAGTAATTGTTAGCAGACTCGTCTTACTAGGATGCTGAGTTCAAACCTCTCGGGATATTTGACATGTGGTCTTGTTTCTCTTTGCTAATCAAAAAATATGTAAACAAATATCGGAGCTCTGTAAAAAACAACATGCATATCAGTGTGTCCTTTTTCTCTATGTGTTTTATCAAGGTGCAACAACGTAGTTTCCTTTCACAGATTTGTTCAATCGTCTTTTTGTTTTCGTTTTACTAGTATACTTTTCACCTTTTATATATTGTAGTAATATATCATTGAACGATAGCCACAAAAAGTTATCTTCATGCTTTAACTTCAGGAAGTGTTTTATCTGTAAGCTATTCGATTGGATGATGTCACCGGATATGTGCTATCGATCAGTTTCCAGGGTGGCTTTCCGCCAAAACTTGAATTTCAAGCTTTATCAGTTTTAGTCTTTAATTGGTCAACCATAATACTAGGACTCAAATTTAACAGGGGAAATAGTTGTTCGAATGATTATCTACAAACAGAATAGCGGGGGTACATGCTATTCAAATAAAACAATGTGATTTTTATGAGAAAAGACGAGTGAGCTTTGGAAGAGTAAGGTCAGGAGATTGTCATTGAAATAAAAGGTCTTATCAGGGGAAGAAGACTGATATGATCGGATATGCTTCGATTTGGAGGAAACATGAACATAACGAAGAAGAATGAAAGCAAGTTTAAAGAGGAAAATGGAAATAATTAATCTAAAGACTAGAATGAAGAAGAAGAAAAGGAAGAGATAAAGAAGAAGGAAGAACAAAGAAAGAAAAAGAAAAACAAAAAATAGAACAAGAAAAAAGAACAACAAGAAAAAGATGAAAAAGAAAAGCAGTGAAGGTGAAAAGTAATTCCATATCGAAACTTCAGGATTTCGGTCTCCTCAGATTCTGCTCTCTTGACAGTATTGGTGACAGTTATGGTCAACCGTTTCTCGTGAAGAAATATAAGAAATACCAGAAGAATTGGTAATAAATAGGTGAAAGGAATCAATGGATAGAAGAAGGCAATGGTATAAAAAACGATGATTAAGATTGTCAAGATAATGGACATTGGCCGAGGAATATTAAGAATGGAAGAAGGAATGAAGAGAATTCAATAGCAAGAGGGGAAGGAAAAAAGGAGCGGAAGAAGATAAGAAGGTGGAATTAAAAAGGAGAAAAATGTATCAAAGATGCTGGAAATGCACTAACAAAGGATAAACTAGAGGAGAGAAGACTGGGCAAGGATGAGGTCAAGAATTAGAGAGTCAGCAAGTTTCATAAGGTTGTGAAAGATGTTTTACGCAGAGCAGATATTTTACAGGGTACACGGAGTGATGCTTCGGGTATTGTGAGAAAAAAAGGTAGATATGAAGAAAAAACAAGAATAGAGATAAAGTGGAGGAGAAGAAAAAGAAGAATAAGGAGACAGAGAAGGAGGAGGAAGAGGAGAGAAAAGAAACAATGAAAAAGAAGAGTCAGTCCATATCAAATCAATTGATTTTAGGAAGTTTTTACCAAGTCATCCCAGATTCCATTGGAAAAGGATACTTGGATATATGCTCCTCATCCTTATGGAGAAATCCAAAATATACATTTCTTATAGTTTTCGAAAGTCGGAACCTTTAAGATTTCTCTCTTTTTTTATGCATTTTTGGAAACGACCCTTTCAGTCCAACCTTTGACATTTATAGCTACTTTGAAATGACAAGTCCAGCTTTGAAGCCTCGTGACTATGGCTAATTACTTCTGTTAAAGTCAGAAATGTAATCAAATAAAGTGTATCATTGACTTTTTCTCAAATAAGGCCCTGAAAATGGCCAAAAATCCTAGATATAAAATAACAATGCTCATTTTGATAGTTTTTCCCTGAAAGAGTTTGCTAGATTAAGTACTCCTTTTGTTTTCATGTCATTTATTACAAATTAGGTTGTGTGAATGCTGTAGTCATATCTATGACTGTTATTGCCCTGGTTTTGTTGCCGAGCACCATTCTTGAGTTATGAGGTTTTAAAGCTCGGGCTATCAATGTTTTGTGGCTGAAAATTATCAGCCAGACAAAGTACTGATGGGAAATGTTTTTAAGCGCAAAGATCGTGCAAAATGGCATCCTATAATATAGGAGAACTTCCTTTCCAGCTACAAAAAAATAACGCACAGGGTTTGGGGTGTTGGTTTGGTAACATACTTACATTGTTTTGTTTTTGGCTAATAGCTTCTCAGTATCCCTGTAAACATTAAAAATCCATGAAAAAGCCAAGCAGCGTACCGAAAATTTATCAGTTCATCTTCATGTATGAAAAATACATTGTACAAATTTAAAAAAATGTGGTTAATTGCCCACATAATAAGATAAAAATGAGCATGTCTGAAGACAAAATCAAGCACATTTCAAACGATCATTTTGTCAGTCTTATGAGAGTTTTAAGGATATTTTTTCGCACATATATTGCCTAAGATGTTTTAAATGGCAGGAAAAAAACTATGAGTGCTTTATCTAGCATAATGTTTGAGTGGAAGGGTAAAAACTGTCGCAACAACTATGAAAGTTAAACAAGAATAGCAAGGACAACAACAATGAAATAGCAAGAATACAAGCAAATAGAAAATAAAGAGAATCAGCAGTATTCATAATGTGTGGTCCGCATTGTCTGAAAAGGAAATCAAGATATAATTGGAGAAGTCGTTGTTAAGCCAAGGAAATTATTCATATTATATTAGTATTAGTCAAACCTGTTGGAAGAATAGTATCAGCCAATCCTAATCGTGACCCTGATTTCAAATCGATCAGAGTATCAATAAGAAAAGTTTGAAGTCTCTCAAAATAAACTAAAAGATCAATAACATCTCTTCGTGGAGGCTTTTGTAATCTGAAGACCAGATATGAAAATTAATCATTTGTTATGAACTGGTGCCGCTTACGATTTTTGGAAGATTTTCAAATTCAGCAAATTTCTAAGAATGCCCCGAGGTAAAACAGGTATATTGCCAAGGTAAAGTAAATATTCATCAAAACCAGGACAACATTGTAGATATGAACGACCAAGGGTTTCTAGACTTTTGGCCAAGGGCCATGTCACCATATTATTCCAAAGAATAAATCGTGTGTATAATTAAAAATAGAATACTTAATAATGAAAGGGGCATTTAAAGTCAGCCTGGAAATATATATCTTCTATAAAAGGAGGATTAAATTTTAATCAATCTCGAATCATCTGCGACTTAATTTTGTAAAGCGACCAACTCACAATGTATGTATTTATTTACTAAGCTTAGATTAGTCTGGAACAAATACCAGGGAAGCATTGATGATCAGACTTGAAATAAAAACTAATGGTCTGCTTGACGAGTCAGTAAAGCACTACTCAAGGCGGAATGTTCGAAGACTAAAGAGAATATTAGGTTCAAGACTTCTTGATTTTATCATGTGTTTCAATTATCTGCAATCTATTAAAGAGTTAACTACATACTTGTTAGTAAAGGTACTGATATGTTAAATGTAATTGATATATAGTTGATTTTCGATGATCTAATCAATTAATTAATTGATTACTTGAATACATTTGATAATTGAAAAACTCTCTCTTTCTATGTGTTTCCCCCAACTTCTCTCTCTTTCTCTCATTCACACACAAACACACACTCACACACACACACTCACACACACAAACACACACACACACACGCACACACACACTCACACACACACACATACACACTCTCACATGTATATAAATAAACATATATCGGGAAACTGATATTTGATCCGTCAAAATGGTCATAAATGGCTTATAATTATTTTGAAACTCTTATTTGGAATGATCTCTCGTCATGACTCGGTTTATGACTTGCCCTACACAACGTTGATAGAATAATTGATTGAAAAAAATAAGGCCCCTGCAGGGATTGAACCTGCTCTTGCTTCCAAGATACTTTACTCTTACCAAAGTATCATCTTATTGCATTATGATAGTAGTTATTTTCCATAAAGCACAAATGGAGATCGAAATTTCGGTAATGGCATGTTAGACAAAGCGTTCGTATAATGTCACTTTAAATATTGAGGAAACTGACTTTTTTTCTCCGAGATGCCGTAGTGAACAAAACTAAAGTGAAATACAATGCTACTAAATACAGTGAGAATACTGGTTGAGTGTTTCGTTTAACTGATGAGAAGCGACGTAATCTTTGTTTGCATTGGGAAATTATACCACTGAATGCATAGCCATGCTTGGAAATTTTAAACCTTGTGGAGCTAGTTTGGTTAATCCTTCATTAGGAGGTGTCACACAACGTTTTTGACTGCATCTTGTGTTTGGGGTAATCAATTAGGACGATTTAGAGAGGTGATGAAATTGAAAAGATTACTTTGCTCACTTTTTGTTAGAGAGTCATCAGTAACAAAAGCTGAATCCCTGAGGAACCAGCAGATACAAAGTAAGGGATCAACTTATCATTAGCTTATATAGTAAACTGAACTAAAATGGATTCAGGGTGAGGGGTTGAAAATAGAAGAAAAAATATTTGAATTTTCAGTCTTCTGGTCTCATTTGTACGGTCACTACGCACGATACGCACATAAAGTCAGACCAATTTGAAAATGAAAGAATTTTCAGTTTTAGTGAGCTGATATGAATGTGGCAGTTTTGGCCCATTTCGAACTTGACCAATGTAATAAAATCATAGCGTGTAAATCTCATGAACTACTCAATTTCCTTGAATAAGACTAAAGTCACAATATCTAATAATGGAATTTATTATAACAAAACCTACAAATGCAGCTTTTATTGGTCGAATAAATGTTTAAAAAATGGTTGTAGAATTTGATAGTGATATCTATTTATGACAGCCTACTCTCCATATATATGGATTCTGAGGATCGCACGTTCTTACTTTGTTGATCTGTGTGAGTAAACTATATGAACAATATCTTGTGATTTTTTGCTGAAGTATGGATTGATTTTCCTTGGTAACTCGTGGGCCACAGTCAGCATTGTTCTGTTCCAGGAGCAGTGCCCAAGGATGTACCCCCATTGCATCGTATTTCAGTACCATTCCCTGGTTTTCTCGGGTATGCCAGATGGCAATGCCAAAGAAAAAAGACTATTTCTGTTTTTACCTCATTTTAGGATTGAAATAATTGTTCATGTCACAATAAATAGGTACTGGTTATTTCAGAATGTCGGATTAGGTCTTCTTCAGTTCCGAGGGTAGACGTATGTATACATATTGAAAAAGAATATGTTGATCTTCAGATTACGCCCTGTATAGTCATACGTGGCCTAAGATCGGCACTGTCCACTATGAGGGGATTGTCACCCCCCTAGGCTATAGTGTCAAAGCCAGTCCCTGATGCCTGGAGGATGCCAGTCGAATTTCGTCTCTACCAGCAGCTATACATGGGCGGTGGATAAATATTTAATGATTTTCATAAGGTTTTAGAACTTTCTAATGATGCTTTTTTTTTCATTTCGAAATTATTCAAGAAGATGTCAGAAGTAAACTATGTACTGCAGGTATCAACTCTAATAGACATAACATTCGCCCTAGAACCACACAAAATATTATCAGTACTTCACCAAAAATATTCAAAATTTCAAACTGAAAAACATCTGTTTTGCATTGTATTGAATTTTTTTTTGGTATTGGTTCTTTTAATCCTATGTTGGTGCTACCAAACACACCATATTCAGATTTTGGAAATTTTGTTTTGGCATTATTTGGAGGATGTGTACCGGACACACCCTTTGGCCTAGAATCTTACAAATAAGTATGAAGTCTTCATTTGACGTTTGCAAAAGAATCATGCTTCAAGGGAATTATTTTGCCTTTTTACTCTTGTGTCAGCGCTACAGGTCACACGATTTTGTAAATGCTTCACAAAATCATGTAAGTACTCCATTTAAAATCTTTTAAAAAGTCTTTTAGTGGATTCTGTATATTATTCTCGAATAGAATTTTGAAGCTATTTTTGGGAACCCTCAATTATTATATCAGTTGTACAACACACCATTTCACCTACAACCTAGCAATGTCTCCTCTAGATATTTTCTTAGACAAGTTTTTTGAAATGTCTGGAAATTTTTTTATTGTAATTTTTTTTTTCAATTCTTTCAATTTTGCGTCTTTGCAACCAACCACACCTTTTGGCCTTGCAAACTTTGCCTGAGTACACAACTAAACATTTTCTAAGAACCGTCTTTGTAGATTTTGTGAATTTCATTCTTTCCCTTGTGCATTTTTTAAGGGGGTGTTTCAATCTTATATCAGCACTAACAGACAAGACTCTTGACTTAGAACCTTACAAATGCTTATCAGTACACCTTGCAGACATCTTTTGGGAACATCTTTTTTTATTTTTTTAAAGAAAAATATTTATATTTGTAAAAAAGTGAATTTATTGGTCTGTTCTTTTTTTGAATGGAATAGAAATGGTAGTAGTAGAGTTATACACATACTCAGCCTTTCCTTTTTTCTGACAGGCAAAATATGTTTAAAAAGTTCACATTGAATTGTTAATTTTTTTTTCTACTTGACGAATCATCCTTCTATTCCAGGACTTCTTGAAGGCATTGTCGGGACACCTTGCAGTTCCTATTTAGATTACTGGACGTTGAAGAAATTCTTTTTTTTTCTCTAAAGGACAGGTCTGGTCAGTCATTCAATGGAAACTGTTACGTGATCAATATTCTGTGAATAAAATGCCATGTTTGGGGTGATCAATTGGATAAAAACAATATTCATCTTACTATTGAAAAAAGGTGTTATCAAGATAACATCCTCATCTTTCGTTGTGCAGTGATCATTATGAGGAATTTTAAAAAAATGGTACAAACTAAGGAGATAATTTAACTTGTTTGCAGCACATTCTTTTCTTTATGAAACAGCAGAAAAGCTCAAATTTTTAGCCCCCTTGCTCCATTTGTCTGGCAAATACACAAGATACATACTCACATCTGTAGCTTGTCAACAACAAATCAGGTCAGACCAAATTTAAACCGAGGTAGTCTTTGTTGGTAGTTTTTGATATCCATTTCAGAGGACGGTTTCTAATAATGTTTTTTTTTCATTGTTTAAAATAAATGCTTTTCTCGTCAAAGATACTACTACAGTCTTCTTGGGTTCTAGTGTGGCTGCGTCATTGGTACTGGACGTACTTCGATGGTTAATTTGATAGTCAGTGTGGCGTGTTTCCAATTTACCGAAATGGGTTACGCTATTTGACCAATATTTGAAATTTATATTTCATGGGTGTCTTTTAATTATTTCTACCACTTTAGGTATTAAACACACGAACGGGAAAGAAGAATTAAATATTGCACATTATGAATGGAAGTTGTAGTCGAGAAACTGAAATTTAATTAAAGAAAATGCCGGTCAAGACATGCCTCGAAAATAGGCCAAACTAATTCCAATACATGAGACCAATTAAGTAAAAACTGACGGTAATTTACCGGTTACAATTCTTGTAAACTCGATATAGGTACAGAAGTACTTGAAAACGTGGGAACACCATGTTGGGAGGACCAGACATTTTCAGATCATTTGTCGTGAGAATTTATAAAAATGCGAGTAACTCTAATTAGGAACAAAACTGGTCGAGGATTCAGAGCCACAAACACGCAATTTGATAACAATTAAACTGTGCTAATTGACAAATAGAGAAAATTGGTCACCGAATGGAAGGTATTGTAAATGTAATTTATAACATTGGACTGAAAATATCTAAAATGTACAAACACTTTTCGAGGGATTCAGTGAAATATATAATCACTGGAACACTAACAAGGATTTAGAATCATTAAAGATTGAAGAAAAAACGGCATTCGTTGTTGAAACATAACGTTAGAAAATGAGGGTATAAAAAATTGATGTCTTGATAATAATAATAATAATAATAATAATAATAATAATAATAATAATAATATCTTTAGATTCTAATGATACTTAACGTTTGGCTTTGAGATGAACTCTGATTATTTTCGAACATTTTAATGATATTTTACTTTGGTTGATTATTCCTGATATTTTGATGGTTCTTATTGAATGTCTTATTAATAATAATGCTATTCTGACTACAGGCTGCCCCTGATGATTTTGTTCTGGGCTTAGTTAAAGAAGTTTTCTTTAGATTCTAATGATACTTAACGTTTGGCTTTGAGATGAACTCTGATTATCTTCGAACATTTTAATGATATTTTACTTTGGTTGATTATTCTTGATATTTTGATGGTATCTTTGTACCTCTGAGATGGTTTTCTTTGTGAGTCTGAGAAATTTTCTCTTGCAATGAGAAGGCCACTGCCAAGTCGAAAAAAGTTGTTTTTTAGACCTGCACGTGGGTAAGTGGAATTAAAATTAAATTTAAAATTATTATATTTTGTAAATATTTTTGATAATTCAAAATGAGTTGTCCCATAGAAGTATAGAAAAGCGAGGGGCGAGTATATATATATGTGTGTGAATGAACTTTTCCACTTGCAACCTCCTCCCCCCCGCCCCCGAGATTAGTATAGTATAAATTGGCTGTGGTCGCTAGGCCATCTACCCAGCGGGCATTGGAAGAAAAAACAACGAATATCGAAACTTATACAAAGTCGAGACTTATAACATTTAAGGGAGACATATGATCTTTAATGTATGAAACCCCCCCTCCCCAAGAAAAAGGCTTAGTGTTATTTCTTTAGTTCAACAATCAGGCAAATGTCATATCACTAGATAGATATCTCTGCAAGCCTGAATGGCTTGTCCTTGTGAGGCCATACCCTGGGTGGTAGGAGCTGGTGGGGCTCTTTGATTACCACTGCGCACATCGGTCTCAATGAACCCACCAAGGTCTGGCGCTACCTTAAAAGAACCAAAAGGGCCGGTGGGGCTCTTGGGTTATTTCCGACTCATATCGGTCTTAACCAACCCACCAAGGTCTGGTACTACCTCCAAAGAACCAAAAACCCCAATCATGACAGTACAACCAAACCATTTTACTGCAAAAAACGGGGCACAGATCCAAGACCTGTGTGTCGTAACCGGCAGGTGTTCCCTTGTTAGCCACCAGGAGGGACCCGGTCGTCATCCTGTGACTGCTGGCCAAAATCTCGGCTCGTGTACCCTTAATGGCCTTCAGGAGGGACACAGTCGTCACACAGCTACTGTTGGCCAAAACTCGTATACCACGAACGACATCCAGGGAAAGCGCAGTCCTCACGGGGTGACTGCTATAAAGAACAAGAGAAAGAGATGGACAAGGGAAAAGAATAGACTAGTTATGTACTGTTACTATAAAAGCAAGCCTTCAGCGCGATCTTATAGAGAGCGTATGCTCTAAATATGGAGGGAAAAATCTGCTGTGGAAGTATCGAACCAACGCCTTGCTGACCAAGTAAAGCAAATTCAAAAGAAGAAATGGCTGTCTGAGACTGAACTACTACAGATTTGCATTAATGTATAGAGAGATTCAGGTGACACATCTGAAGAATGCCCCCCCCAGCACAACTATTACCAATAACAAAACTAGAATAATCCCCCATGAGACCCCCACAGTAAGCTACGCACCAGAGGGTGATGACGAGGCACCAACGGAAGAAGAGAAAACCAAAATACAAGCTTTGAAAGAGATCATGCGAGGAGAGAAAACAACACTCCCCTCCCTAAGAGACAAAGACAGAAAGAAAGTCGGAGAAGTGACCGAACAGGTCAACTGCCTCTTACAGCACATAGAAACAGACACCCTCCTAGAACTCAACAACCTAATTTATGCAGGGGCGAAAATGGTAGCACAAAGCTTCACAATACAAGATAGGAACCTGAGCAATAATAGGGAAGGGAAACCCACCTGGGAGAGAAGGTTACAAAGGCAGATCTCCCAACTACAGAGAGACGAAGTACTGCTTAGAAATACACCACACACAGACAGACCACGAGTAAGACTTTATAACAAATATAAGGTAGCGCAAAAAGGCATCGCAACTGTAGTCGAAGAGTTACACCAGAAAAGACTAGCTAAAGAGGCAAGACTAAACAGATACAGACTAAGAACGGCCCAATACGCACAAAACCGCACATTCCAAAACAATGAGAAAAAGTTTTACCAAGATTTAAATGGGGAAAGAAGGCAGGACATAAAACCAGATGCCACAGAGGCCAAGAACTATTGAAATAGCATATGGGGGCACCCAAAAAGACACAATGTAACACCGCAATGGTTAGGAAACATGAGAAAAGAACTAGAAGATATAGACAAGGGAGAACGAATAGTACTGAATGAAACCACATTGAAACATACTCTTAGGAAAGTAGCCAACTGGAAAGCACCGGGTCCCGACGGGATCCATGGGTATTGGTTCAAAAAGTTCACCACGTTACACGGCAGACTCACCCACCTACTCCAAAATTGTCTAAATGAAGGCAAAGCACCAGAATGGATGACTAAAGGCAGAACCACCCTCATCCAAAAAGACCCGGGAAAGGGGGAACATAGCAAGCAACTATAGACCAATCACTTGCCTACCACTTATGTGGAAAATCCTGACCGGGCAAATAGCAGAGAGAATATACATATCAATGGATAGAAGGGGGCTACTACCAGAAGAACAGAAAGGGTGTAGGATAGGAACCAAAGGGGCAAACGATTTACTCTACATAGACCAGATGATCTTAAAAGAAGTAAGGAAAAGGAGAAAGAATATCGCAATGGGATGGATAGATTACAAAAAGGCATACGATATGATTCCACATAGCTGGATACTCGAATGCCTTAGAATGTTTAAAATTAGCGAACCGGTGGTTAAATTCATTGGTAATTCAATGGAAAACTGGAAAGTAGATTTGACAGCCGCAGGGGACAAACTAGCCGAGGTAGGGATAAAAAGGGGAATCTTCCAAGGAGACTCGTTGTCCCCACTAGTATTTGTTCTAACAATGATACCGCTTAACAGAATCCTGAAAAACAGCAAAGGATACCACTTCTCTAAAACAAAAGGAAAGGTCAACCACTTAATGTACATGGACGATATTAAATTGTTTGCAAAAACAGGGGAGAGCTTGAGACTCTGTTCAACGAAGTGAGGGAATATAGTGAGGACATAGGAATGGAGTTTGGGATAGAAAAATGCGCAATCATGGTGATGCATAAAGGAAGGCTTTCAATGACTGAGGGAATTGAACTTCCGGACAACAACAAGATTAGGGCATTGACTGCACAAGACCGATACAAGTACCTAGGTGTCCTTGAATGTGACACGATAAAACGGGAAGAGATGAAGGAGAAAATTAAGAGAGAATACCTCAGAAGGATAAGGAAAATATTAGAAACCAAATTAAATAGCAGAAATCTAATAAAAGGAATGAACACCTGGGCTGTGTCAGTAGTTAGGTATACAGGACCATTCCTAGGATGGACAAAGGAAGAGCTCCAATCAATGGATAGGCGAACAAGGAAACTTATGACGATGCATAAAGCATTACACCCTAGGGATGATACAGATAGGCTATACACTAAGAGAAAAGAAGGTGGTAGGGGGCTCATCAGTATAGAAGATTGTGTCCAGAGGGCTAAAGTAGTCCTAGATAGATATGTGCAAACAAATAGTGAAGAAATCATAAAGAGCGCGAGGGATAGTGCAACAAACAATAAAGTAGAAAACAATGGAACAGTACAGCAAACTAGAAAAGAAAAGTGGGAAAGGAAAAAATTGTACGGCGAGTTTAAAAGACAGATAAAAGATATAGCAGACGAGAAATCATGGACGTGGTTACGAAAGGGAAACCTTAAGAGAGAAACAGAATCGCTCATCATGGCAGCCCAAAACAAAAGCATAAGGACAAACTACATAAAAGCAAAAATCGACAGAACACAGACAAACAGCAAATGCCGCATGTGCGGTGAAAGAAATAAGACAGAAAACCACATAACTAGTGAATGTAGCCAACTCGCCCAGAAGGAGTATAAGCATAGACACGATAGAGTAGCAACGATGATACACTGGGAACTAAGTAAACAAATGGGATTCAACCATGGGGAAAAGTGGTATCAGCACAAGCCAGAGGCAGTTTTGGAGAATGACAACCACAAACTACTGTGGGACTTTGATATCCAAACTGACCACCTCATCCAGGCAAGAAGGCCAGACTTAGTAATAGTAGACAAAAAAAGGAAGGCCTGCCAAATAGTAGACGTTGCTGTACCTGCAGACCATAGAGTAAAAAAGAAGGAGGGTGAAAAAAGGGAAAAATACCAGGACCTAGCAAGGGAGTTAAAGAAAATGTGGAACATGAAAACCAGGGTAGTACCGGTCATAGTGGGAGCACTAGGAACTGTCTTCAAAACGCTGAGGGAGAGACTGGAGGAGATCAGGATTAGGGGGAGGATAAAGACCGTACAGACCACAGCACTGCTGGGAACTGCACGGATACAGAGGAAGGTGCTAGAGATATAAGGACTGCAACGAATCGTAGCTCTGTCATGATATGCGAAAGAGAGAGGAGACGTTAGCTGAAGACCTGAGGAGACTTATTGTCACTCAGCCTTCAGCGATAACCACTGGGCAACCGGTGTGAAACTGTAAATCGCAGAATTACTGCGACCTATGAGTACTAGGAGAGGAGGGCTGGAGACTTGAGGAGACTTGCTGTCACTCAAACTCCAGCGGTTACCACCAGGCAACTGGTGTGAGATTCCTAATAATAATAATAATAATAACCTGACGGGATCCATGGGTATTGGTTCAAGAAATTCACCACATTACACGACAGACTCACACACCTATTCCAAAGTTGCATAAATGGAGGCAAGGCACCAGAATAGGTGACCTAAGGCAGAACCACCCTCATCAAAAAAGACCCTGAAAAAAGGAACCTAGCAAGCAACTATAGACCAATGACGTGCTTATCACTTTTGTGGAAAATTCTGACCAGGCAAATAGCAGAGAGAATATATATATATATATATATATATATATATATATATATATATATATATATATATATATATATATATCAATTGAAAGAAGGGGACTATTACCAGAAGAACAGAAAGGTTGTAGGAAAGGAACCAAAGGGGCAAATGTCTTACTCTGCATAGACCTGATGATCTTAAAAGAAGTGAGGAAAAGGAAAAAAAAACATCGCAATTGGATTGATAGATTACAAAAAAACGTACGATATGATTCCACATAGCTGGATACTCGAATGCCTTAGAATATTCAGGATCAGCGAACCAGTGGTTATATTCATTGGGAACTCTATGAAAAACTGGAAAGTAGACTTTACAGCCACAGGAGAAAACTTAGCTGAGGAAAAGATAAAAAGAGGAATATTTTAAGAGGACACGCTGTCCCCACTATTATTTGTTCTCACCATGGTACCACTCAAAGGAACCCTGAACGACAGCAAAGGACACCATTTCTCCAAAACAAAAGGAAAAGTCAACCACGTAATGTGCACAGATGATATAAAATTGTTTGCAAAAAACAGGGGAGAGTTTGAGATGTAGTTCAACAAAGTAAAATAATACTATGTGGACATCAAAATTAAATTTGGAATAGAGAAATGTGCAATCATGGTAATGCACAAAGGAAGACTCACAGTGGCAGAAGGAATCGAACTCCCGGACAACAGTAAGATTAGAGCACTGACTGCACAAGACCGATACAAATACCTAGGCGTCCTTGAATGTGACACGATAAAACGGAAAGAGATGAAGGAGAAAATAAAGAGAGAGTACCTTAGAAGGATAAGGAAAATATCAGAGACCAAATTAAACAGCAGAAATCTAATAAAAGGAATGAACACCTGGGCTGTATCAGTAATGAGATGTACAGGATCATTCCTAGGATGGACAAAAGAAGAACTCTAATCAATGGACAGTCGAACAAGGAAACTTAAGACAATGCATAAAGCCTTACACCCTAGAGATGACACAGATAGACTATACGTTAAGAGAAAAGTAGCATAGAAGACTGTATCCAGAGAGCTAAAGCAGATCTAGAAAAGTATGTGCAAGCAATCAGTGAAGAAATTATAAAGAGTGCACGAAACAGCGCAACAAGCAACGAAGTAAAAAACAATGGAACATTGCAGCAAACTAGGACAGACAAATTGGAAAAAAAAATTGTACGGAGAGTTCGAAAGACGGATACAAGATGTGGCAGATGAGAGATCATGGACATGGTTACGGAAAGGAAACCTGAAGAGAGAAACGGAATCGCTCACCATCGTAGCTCAAAACAAAAGCATCATGACAAACGATATAAAAACAAAAATTGCAGAACGCTGACAAATAGCAAGTGCTACCCATGCAGTGATAGAGATTAGACCGAAAATCACATAACTAGTGACTGTAGTAAAACTCGTCCAAAAGGAGTATGAGCACGGACATGATAGAGTAGCAACAATGATACACTGGGAACTGAATAAATGAATGGGATTCAACCACGCAGAAAAGTGGTATCAGCACAAACCAGGGGCAGAATGATAACCATTGACATCCAAACTGACCACCTCATCCAGGCAAGAAGACTGGACTTGGTAATCGTAGACAAGAAGAGGGAGATCTGCCGAATAGTAGACGTGGCTGTACCTACAGACCATAGAGTAAAGAGGAAGGAGAGTGAAAACTGAAAAAATACCAGGATCTAGCGAGAGAACTGAACATGGGGAACATGAAAGCTAGGGTAGTGCGTGTCATAGTGGGCCCGCTAGGAACAGTCCCAAAGACACTGAGGGCGAGACTGGAGGAGATCGGGATAAAGGGAAGGATTGAGACTGTACAAACCACAGCACTGCCAGGAACTGCCCAGATACCGAGGGAAATGCTAGAAATATAAACACTGCCACACTAATTGTTAACAGTGACCTAATAGAGGAAGGGAAATGAAAGTGAAAAAGTAAACTACAGCACTGGCATGATAGGCTGAAGAGAGAAGAGATGTTTGCTGAAGACCTGTGAAGACTCGTTGTCACTCAGCCTTCAGCAATGACCACTGGGCAGTATTACAGAGGTCTATGAGAACTAGGAGAGAAAGGCTGGAAACTTGTGGAGACTTGCTGTAACACAACCCCCAGCAGTGACCATTAGAGAATTGGCGTGAAATTGCAAATAGAAATAGTGAAATTGCAGATAGCAATAATAATAATAATAACAATAACAATAATAATAATAATAATAATAATAATAATAATAATAATAATAATAATAATCACGGAAGATTTCAAATATGAATTGTGCATGCAAGCCAATAGATAAGATATGATAATGAGAGATGTCAGAAGATAGATGCTATCTTATAGAGAGATCAATCTGTCGGGCAAAAGATAATGAAAAACTCTAAATAAAACGGATCTGGAAGATGAAATTGCAAGGATATGGCATTTGAACTCGAACATGATTCTAGGAGTAGTAAAAAGAGTGCTATGAATGATTAAGAAAAATGCTGCAGCACACCTAAAAATTTTGTGGAAATCCATCTTTATCTGAGATAAAGAAAATCGTGCTGACAGACACTGTTCACATACTTTGAAAAACTCAATCCAATTTTCCCCCACCTAAAGTGTTCCTTTATTCTTTTCTTCGATTTTGTACTTGTTTGAATGTCTTTTGTTCATCTAGTGATAATATTTAAATCATATATGCATGTTTGTGTCCGATGGATGAAAAGGAAAAAAAAATAATAGTATGGGGTTGAGAAGAAAGAAAGAGTTAAAAATAAGTGTGGAAAATAAAAGGACGAGGGAAAATGCTAAAGAACCGACTAAAAACTAGGATTTTCAAACGTTCTCTGTCTTTGTGGCAGCCGGTTTCATGTTCCATCTTCTGTTCCGCTCATGTCCTGCTTAAACTTTCTATCATCTTTTTTCGACGGCGTGACAAACCGACTGAATGAAAATTAATGCAAAATAGACCGGCAGCTGCAAAAGAACAAATAGATAAAAAAGAAATGTTACCCATGGATGGCAGGCTAAAGCATTCGGAAAGAAATTTCACCAATACATTGTGAATGTTCCTAAGTAATTTTAGTAAACATTCAAGATTGGTAAATGGAGAAAAATAGGGAGAAAGATTATTGAAACATTTTTGGAGTGCGTTATGGAGGTTCAGGAAGGAAGATAATAGAGCAGCGGGGTTTCTTTTTACTGTAAAACCTAAATTACATTGGATGGAAGACTTGAATGAAATAGAAGTAGGCTCGCCATCACTGTCAATTATTGAACAGCAGCAGTGTCAAAAATCTGAAGATATATAAAAAAAAAAGTCCCATTGAAGAATAAATACAGTCTGAGTAAATTTTATTCATCGCATCACTGGCGCTTTTCGCTTGAAAGCATCTAAAATGGTGAAAAAAAACAACTTCTAGAGACATGTACATTCTAGGAAATCTAGCTTTTATCAACAAAGCCGTCTGATAAACGCCCCCAAGCTTTCCAAAAAGAAAAAGAAGGGGTCTAGTGGGATACTAATGCTGAATACTCAAATCTCTAGACAAAAATGTATGGCTTGGATCACTGGAATACAAAAACCCACAGCTGCATAACTCAAAGAATAAATCCGCACACATATAAGACAAGATAAAAGTCTTTGCACACCTTTGATGGCTATGGTTGTTTAATAATCTAGAATTCTCATTAATTATTCCGTTCATCTTACTCAGATAGTGTTATTGCAACGATGGCTTCGTTTTACATTTTCCGACCGGGAAGCAAGAAATGTGAATCACGAATTCAGGATTAGCTTTGATAATTTGATATGGAAAGCATCTTACTGATTTGGCTACGGATGTAAATCTAAAGACATCATCCTAATTCAGGTATGGAAATACATTTTTCAGAATTCAATTCAAAATCGAAGTCATGGTGTTTGTTTATACCTAGTTTTCGTTGAAGTAATGGCTCTAAATTACCCGATTTTATTAGATTTAGTATGGTCATTATTAATTGTGTTTCCGGTTACATTTCAAATCCATACTGATTCCTTGTGATTGTTATATCTACAGCAGGATAGTTGAAATAAAAATAATAGAATGAGATAAAGATAAAAACGGGAAAATACGACGCTCCCATTCATTGGAAATGTGAAATTTTCATCGATCATCACAATTTGTATCTTAAACGGAATGTTTAAATAAGATTTTGGTTAGTGTTCTCGTTTAACCTTTGCTGTGATAAAAGATACGAATACAGGTATCTGATGCAACGTTTTTTTCGGATATAGTTTAGTTTGTCTCTCACATCGTGTAGCGTCAATCCCTTTCATGTTGTGTTATAGATCTCAATTTGTCTGCCCAAAAGTAGAAGATGTTTCTGCATGGTGACTCCAGCACGAATCTTTGCAAAAACCTTTTGATACGTTTGATAAATCTCAGCAGGTTTTGTTGTATATTCTTACGTAGTAAAACAGATGAATATCATATCCTAATTTGATGACGCAAGCTTACAACCAATGCAGCGTTGCTATAGAAATTCTTCAATTGTGCAAATGACTTGACTGTGTAAGCAAATGAGAGTAGAACCCTTGACTTTTTCTGTACTAAGTATAGAAAAAACTTGGGATATGTATAAGGTTGATAAAAAAATAACTACAGTTTTTGTTACTTAAACTTCAAAAAGTTTTTTTGGAATAAACTATTATTTAAATATATGCATGAACTATATCATTTTGAGGAGAAAAGACAACTGGATGTGGTCAGTGACCCAACTTGATGAGACCTACTTGATGCCTCGACAACTCGACATGAGTATTGTTTTATCATCCTTTAAAAACTTAGAGTAAATTATATAAGATGATTAAGACATACCTTGATTTTACATTTAATAGACAATGATTAAATGACAAAAGAAGAATAATATTCAGTAAAAGAACAAAGCTTTAACTTGACAGTGAGAGTAAATTCATAAATACATGCATGCATACATACATACATACATACATACATACATACATACATACATACATACAAAGAAGGTCCTGACGATGGTTGGAGGTTATTGAATGCTCCCCTTCCTTTCATAACCTCTTTTCGAATAAGAGAAGGAGCCAGGTGTATTCCTTTTTAATCACACAGCTTAAGGTGTGCTAAATTAGCTGCTGATTAAGCAGGAAAAGTATTAATGATATAATTATATGCTATCCGCTTCTATTCTAGAGGGGTCTTTTCTTCAATGTCCGAGCTACAAAAAATAGGTATTTATATGAGACTGTTTGTATGAATTCGATATTTATATAAAAATTAAAATAATTTACAATTTTGAGTTATTCCTCGTGAATATTCCTGAGGGATTCTTTCTTCAATGTTTGAAACTTTATTACGAATAGAAGTTAGATATATTCATAAAAAATATTCATATAAATTTCATTTTCATTTGAAAATCAAATTTATAATTATAAGCTGTTTCTCTGAGATAACCAAAAGGGATTCTTCAATGTTTCAAACTATATTACGAATAAAAATAAAATTATGCCTGATTTTCATATCGACAACTAACCAACGGTACAAGTTTGCAGAAAAGGTGTGGGGCGAGAAAAGAAAACACTTACTTACTACATTTTTACAATTATTTTAAGGGCTTTTCAAATGACTGCCCTATAATTATTCGGCAGGTAAGATTTCAAGCCGGAGGGGTAAACAGAAATGGTTGCCTTGTGGCTCCTCAATTGTGTTTTGAAGAACAAGTGCACGAGATATGACCAGTTAGGAAGTTTTCATGCAAGAATACAAACAAAACATTCAGTCATTCCCCCAATCTAAGTTCAGCAAGTATGGAAGCAGCTAAGGTGCCAGCTGAATTGCACTGAAAGCCAAAATGTACTTATGTATTGCATATGTGCTAATTGATCGCATTGATGAATATTTCGATTCGTCTTTCAGATAAATTGTCTGATGATTACAGGGCATTTGCATAATCATTCAAAAATCAGTATTTAGGTTATATTAACTGACAGTACATCCTTTTTTCCATGCCGTATCGCATCGACTTAGGTTTTCATCTACTCAGCTTGGCGTCGAGTTGTCCTGACAACAACTCAATCCAATCGAAAAGACTCAATCCCATTTTAAAGGGAGAATTATGCTCTATTTATCTAAGCTGAACGTTTTCCCTTCGAAATTTATTCTGGTTTATTTGAGGTAGTCGAATCAAAGAGGGGAAAAAAGCAAATTCGAGCAATTTTGTTGTGCGTGTTCAAAACGAGATGTAAAGCAGCAAAAACTAATATATGACCCGAGGAGCGTCAAAGAACATACCGCTCAAAATTGGTTCAAAAATTTGAAAGCAGAAACGAGGGCCTTGGAGATGTGGACGTTTTCTTGTGATGAACGACATCTAATTGAGTGCCGTCATTGATCTGGACCCAAGCAAAACTATACAAAAGCTTGACCATTCAAAATTTTCTGACATTTGTACCGAATTGGAAACGCAAAAAAGTTTGCATATCACCCGAATAACCCTGGAGAAATTGAACTAACTAGATCATGAAACTCTACTTCCATCAGCGTACTCACCATAACACTCCCCGATTGACTAGCAATTTCTCATGCATTTTGACCACTTCCTGTTAAGGAAGGTCTTAAACATCCTGCCTGATGCTGGAAAGTTCTTCAGAGTATACATTGTTCCAGGACCTCGGAATTTTATTCTCCTGTATTTATAAATACATGAACATACTGGAATCTTGATAATTTTCCTTGTCTTCATCCAAACTTTCAGTTGCTTTTTATCAAAATTTTGATTCGAAAAGTATTTAAAAAACTTTTACGTCTCAAATATAAACATCAACTATATAAAGGTATTGGTTGTAAGGAGTTGGGTTTTGGGTGTAGAATCAAGTTCTGTTTAATTATGAAGTTCATGTGGCCGAATGGCTAAAAGCAACAAAGCCTATACTGAACTCCCCCAGGCTAGAGGAAATAGATCCGATTGTCTAAGTAGGAATTCTTTTCGTTTCTGATCACACTGTCCAATCATTGCTGTGAAATTACAGTTCGAGTGGAGGTCGTGATGAAAAAGCAACCGGAAATGAGGCTGAAGGTTAAACCCAATCTGAATTATGAATAATATTACTTCATCCTATATTAACTATACATTGAAATACGGAAAATTGAATGAACTATGCAGTATAAAAGCAACAGTAGTACCAATCATACTCTGAGCACTGGGACCTATACCAAAATTGGGGCAAATAGGAATCTAAGAGTGAACCAAGACCATGCAGTCATCGATGCCACTGGGAACGATTGAAATCTAGAAGGAAGTGATGTATTGAATCCACTAATCTGTATCTTGTGAGAGCCACCAAATTTTATTGCTATGAAAAGCTCAGGAGAAAAAAATCATAAAGCTGAAGCAGGACAGTTTTCGTTCTTATATTTTTGACATCTCCCTTCAAATATCTTCAGGGACTGAACGAATTCGTCCGTCCTTGACTCAATCTGCATGCATGAACACAGCCACAGTCATGATCTTCACCATGTCCATACAACAACTACTAAAATTATACGCCACCGAATAGATCCTGCAAATAAATCATAGCATTCCTGCACTATATTCAATAATGGCGGACTCAGTCCCTTTTCTCCTTTAACGTGATTCACTGTCTAATTGTTTCCGCCCCTGTTTCCAAAATTTAAAGGAATTGTTCGCCTGTCTCTTATTCAAGTTACACGATTGAACATTTAGGATCACAAGGGCCGGAGAGAGCCGTCATAAATTCTTGGGCTCTGAGTAAAATGCGCTCGCCAAGCCTACTTCTGTTGGAGGAGGAGATAATCAGAAGAATTATGAAAGAAACGCATTCTGAATTATGCAATTACGGTATGAAATATTGTAACGCTCTCTCCATGGTAACACATGATTCAAGAAGATGTATCGATCTTTCCAATTCAGAAAGCCTTGGCCCAACAACAGTTGGATAATTGGTGTCCCAAGTGTCAAAAATCAGGACAGGCATTTTTCCTTCTAATCTTTCCAGTGTTGAAAATCCTGACAGGAGTTTGTTGAGACATTGCTTCGGGTAAAAACCAAAGCTGCGACTCCTTTGTTAGAAGAAGAAAAAAATTCATGTTAATCATAGATCGATATCAAATTTGATTCAATAAAAAAATTCGTATTTTGAAATGAGTTTAAGTTAGTTTCAGTACAAAGTATACCGATACTTTCTACGACTAACCTCTCCACTCAAATGACCTGCATTCAATGATTTAGGGAACATTTTGGAAAGAAATACTCCGTAGATATT